>OY754966.1:9553343-9888343 GCA_963576475.1 Molanna angustata | reverse complement strand
CATAACAACAGTTAACGATTTAAACGAGAATCGCGCCTTAGATCTTTTAGCAAACGAAGAAGTGTATTACTACGTCTTTGATATAAAATGAACGTTACACAGCGACATTCATATCAACATAATTGAGACGTTGTTTAAAGGGTTTTTCTGTATCAATGATGTATGGTTATACATATATTAAATACGTTGATAATATGTAAATCATTGGTATGTATCGAAAGATTTGTAGATAATTATTAGATGTATATTATACGTGATGCGTGTCTGACGTAATAACGCATCTATACTAAATTACATACATACTAATAACGGGGCTAAAATTGCGATAGGTAAATATAAAATATCAAAGTAATGCCGGTATTATTCAACAATACGTGAGATGGTAAAATATCACATCCATTTTAAGGTAGGTAGATAGAACCAAACGCCATGGTGCGGAGTGCTGGACAGTTAAAGGCACACATGAACATAAACTACATGTCAATGAAATGAAAATGCTGAGGTGGGCAGGCGGGATGACGAAGCTTGAAAAAATTCGTAATGAATTAATATGAGGAAGCTTTGGAGTAGTCCCCATACCAGAAAAAACTTACAGAAAGCCGACTCAGATGGTATGGACATGTAATGAGGAGGCAAAACGATCATGTGATGCAAACTGCTCTAGCACTCCCAGAAAACAGAAAAGGAAAAGGAATTTCCAATACCCACGTGGTGGGGCAATATGAGAAAGCTCTTGGATATATCCAAGCCCACATCCCAGCCCCGACAATACAGGACAGATCATCATGGCGCCAAAGGATTAGGAGAGCCGACCCTACCTAAAGTGGGATAAGGCAAATAAAAAGAAGAAGAAGATAGAACCAAACGCCATTATATCATCATGCGCGGGTAATTTTTTTAATTGGAAAAAATGCAGTACCTACATACCTACACAGAACACGCATACAATTATGGAAAAAAATAACTGAAATTCCTATACGCATGTTTTTTGTTTCCTTTTATAAGGTAATGCACACCCGTACAGCTGGCGCTGGTTACCCCACATTGCGGGATATACCGTGATGGTATGAATGAATGAATTGAAATACAAATTAAAAACATGTAGCTCTTGACAGTTGAAATAAGCAAAGTCGTATAATATACAATTCGCAAACACTGCTATACGTTTGAATAATTATTCGAAGCAATACGAATGTTCCATACACCGCTACATTAGAAGCTTTAATCTAATGGATAATTCTGATGACCTTGGTTATACTTCGGGTGATCCTATACGCGCAAGCCCCTTACTACTTCAAGCCTGCGTAAATTTCTCGCGTATTATATAAAGCCACGATATGAAATTCTTGTGGGGCATGTCTGGTCAACCGGCGGAATCAAAACCATCCTTGTTTACCCATATTATCTTATGGAGTTTCTATTATATCTTACTAGGGCTAGTAATCCAGTGGTCGCGAGTTCGAATCCTGCCTCGACCGATTTCGTTCACCAATAGCACAAACATTTATGCTTATTTTAGGGAACGTAGGAAGATGTATATGTACTTGCTTAACAAAGATATTAAAATAAAAATCTCACGTGGAAATATCTATAGAATAAACTTAGAATAACGACTTTGTGTCTGTGGTCTAAGTGATTGCAATTAGTCAATGATGGGTCATCAATCAGAAATACAGCACGCCGTTATACAACATCGTGGGTATTCAGTATATATCGGGGGCGCCACTTAAGGGGGCAAGTCTGGTTCAACCGGCGAAATCAAAACCCTCACGATTACCCATATCATGGATATCATTATTATAATATTTTTATTAATATTATTATAATATTGTATTGAGTTCTATAATACCTTTAGATATCATAGAACTCAATATTATAATTATATCCATGATATGGGTAATCACAAGGGTTTTGATTTCGCCGGTTGGACCAGACTTGTCCCCTAGAGGTGACTACCATAGTCAATAATTGGATGTTTTTCCGCTTTGTAATGAACAGAAAGAAAAAAAACAAAGGAGACTTTGAAAAAACTACGCGCTCTATATCATACGCTCAATATTTGGAGGCGAGTAACACCCTTTTTATTTATTTTGTATATATTTATTAATAATACAAAGAGGAAATTACAAATTCAATTACGTAATTAGAGCTAGAATTTAAGTAAATGTGTACATATATGTAAGTGTGTGCATTTGTGCTATTGATTCAATGAAACTTTAACCTTTTGGAACCTTAGCTTCAATGGAACCCTATAGGGTTTGTTATAAATATTCCAAGCAGGATTTGGTTGATAAAATACAGGATTTGGTTGATAAAATCAAATGATTATATTGCAGGTACGTAGTTTAAATAAATTTAGTTTTCACAGTGATTACCGAAAACAATATAACGTGCGATTGCGTCATAATCCACATGATTACCTCCAATCATGAATGTTTATTCTCACAAGATGGTAGAGACTTTTGGAGAAAGTATAGACATCTCCGAGTTAATTATTTTTGTGATTTTCTGTAGATAGGTATTATATCAAAAAATATGAATCTATTGTATTCATCGCTTATCTTCACATTACAAATTACATAATTTTATTGTTAACTTACCTAACATAAAGGTTCTATTTAACGAAAATATAATGATTTAAAAAAATGAATAAGTTGTATAAAAATTAGGGTGCTTAGTTGATAATCTATCGTATCTGTTGGACCGGTATGAGAACTGTGGAGGAACTGTTTCGCACTGCACAAGACAGGGAGGCTTTCTCTATGGTGGTGGTCAACGTCGGGGGAACCTGACATGACACAAGAAGAAGAAGATCTGTTTTAAAATCTGTCCTAAAATCATTAAGACGCACAGATTTATTAATATTTATTCACTCATTCATACCACCACGGCAAATCCCACAGTGTAGGGTGACCAGCGACAGGTGTGTGGCTGTGTATTACCGTATAAAAAGTAGCTCAATACGTGCGTGTATATCCACACACCAGTCTCGTCTCGCCTAATAAGGTACAACATTCATAATAGATGGTGAACCTCATTGCTGAACTACGTGAGATTTATTGATAATATATATAATTAAATCTTATTTTTCTTGTTATGTTATTGTGATATTGACTAAAGACATCTTCTTTGTCTTGAAATCTAGATTTATTTCCGTATTTTTGATCTAATAAAATGAAATTAATCGTAATCTTGACATTCAATGAATGTTATTCAATATTCGCGGCTGAGACAAGGCCTTGACAATGGCCGATGATATTCAGGCAAAAACGCCGACAAAACCACGGTTCTTTTAAAGTACAAAAACACGGAAAAAATAAAATAAATATGATAATCCAGGCTCTACGTGGCTCTCCATTTCTTCCAAAAAAGAATGTGCCATTAGAAAGACATCTAATATTGAAATCATCTAAATCACAGAATACTTATTCTCTTAGAGAATTATACTTTCTGGATCATAATTTATTACAAAATACAGTCATATATTCAAGATACAAAATTGTGTGTGTGTGTGTGTGTGTGTGTGTGTGTGAGGGTGTGTGTGTGTGAGGGTGTGTGTGTGTGTGTGTGTGTGTGTGTGTGTGAGGGTGTGTGTGTGTGTGTGTGTGTGTGTGTGTGAGGGTGTGTGTGTGTGTGTGTGTGTGTGTGTGTGTGTGTGTGTGTGTGTGTGTGAGGGTGTGTGTGTGTGTGTGTGTGTGTGTGTGTGTGTGTGTGTGTGTGTGTGTGTGTGTGAGTATATATGTGTATGTGCATGCGTGTTATGCGTAAGTGATAATCTTATGAAATTCCTGTTTTTAATTTTTGAGCGAGTTTATGTTTTGTGTCACTGAATAGGTCTATGTCAAGGGACTTCTCATATTTTATGTATGTGTTTATAATTCTGTTTATAGTTGAGTTTTTCGCGGCATTAGTTTTGTATAATTTAGGTCGGAAGAGAGTTGTATGTCTGGAGAGTCTCAATGGTACGTTAAAGTCAATACTCGATAAAAGTTCCGGGCAGTCAATAATATTGTTCAATATGTTGTAAAGAAATTGTATATCTTGGTATTTACGTCTTGATTCTAGTGACGGTGGAATAGGTGCATCAATACTTCGATATGCCATTCTCTTCAAATATTTACGCTGTATTTTTTCTATATTATTAATGTGCACTCGATATTGCGGGTTCCAAATAACAGAGCCAAACTCCAGTGTTCTTCTGACTAGTGAATTAAATAATATTTTAAATGTTTGTGGATTTTTGAAATCTTTACTTATCCTAAAAATAAAACCTATTTTTTTATAACCTGCTGTTGGAATTTTATCTATATGTTGTCCATAATTTAATTTGCCGTCCAAATAAAATTAATTTAATTTAAGGGGCCATATAAACCTAAACACCTAAAAGTCTTTTCAACATTTCTCTAGTGAATGTTTGTGACACAATTTTATAAGTCAGCCTAAATTCCCATAAATAAATTATTAAAAATATCCTTTTTAACAGCATTTTTGTTAAATTACTCCTTAACCACGTGTCGTAGGGAAATAAATATTTAATACGCTTAAAGAGTGCATAAAATCAAAGTAAATGACGGATAAAGTTTTTTCATTTCAACTAAGGTTTGTTCTTAAAATGCAAAAAATCAACAAATTTGGGGATTCCGATAATTTAAATCACGTATAAACCTTTTTTAACGCACGCGATATTTACCCTTACTAACGCGTAACTTCATAGTGCATTTGGCGGTTTTATCTTGTCCTCTGTCCTCTTAATAAAAATTAATCTCATAATTGATAATTTTTTTATTTTGTGGTGTCATTTTACAATTAATTAAATGAAATAAAACACAACTTTGTGTAAACCATTAATATTATAACTTTTATTTAATTGAATAAAAATTAAGAATTGCTATTTTGACAGGTGTTGTTTTATCTGGTTGTTATAAAGGAATTTTATAATGTAAATTATTATTATTTTTTTACATGTTATTGAAATTTATGATAACATGTATTTTGTTTTGTATATATTGAATAAATCAATGCAAGAAATATTATTTACAATGTTTCAAATGACCCTTTCACACTCAGTGTCATTTTTTATAGACTTGTAATTTTTCCAGAACTATCCATCATCATCAGCCTGTGTTTGCCCACTGCAGAACATAGGCCTTCCCTCTCCTTCTCCACTCCTCCCGTTCCTGTGCGACTCCCATCCACTGTGGTCCAACAAATCTTTTTATGTCGTCCCATCTGTTAGGTGGTCGCTAACTATCCATGAAACAAATTTTTTTTTTTCACTAAAATGTTTTCAAATGTTGTTAGAACACGTTTCCCTATGATAGTTTTTTTTTATTCAATTATATTAATTTGGGTGAAAAAGGGTTAAGAAAAAACGCCATTGAAATATTTTTTTTCGTTATTAAACAGTGTTATATAAATTTCTTATATTTATATTTCATTGATGCGAAAGAAAAATAAATGCGTTATATAATTATGTACATACATAATATGCACGATCAGCTTTAGCCTAATATATACATACATACATACATACCATCACGCCATATCCCTTACGGGGTAAGCAGAGAGAACCGAGCGCCATACTCCTCTATTTTTGCATACATTCCTAGATTCCTTTACAACCATGCATCGTCTCATACATGCTTGTCGATTATTCAAGCTTCTTATATTTCATTCTTTCAAAATACTTATCATTCAAATGGTCATGCCATCCCTTTCTGGGGCGGCCCCTACTATTCACTCCATCTCTTATATTTAGCATTATGTAATTATTATATTTTTTTGGTCAGTCGTTCATCATTCATTCTTTCAATATGTCCAAACCACCTCAAGGAATTCACTTTCATTTTATTTAAAATTCTTTTCTTCATCTTGCATTCCCTCCTCATTTTTTATTCTATCATATATCGTTCTATTACATACTATTCTTAGTGATCTCATTTCCACAGCATTTATTCTACTTTCATGCGTCTTTTGCCACGTCCATGTTTCACTGGCATACATCAAAGTGGACATTATGAACGCTTTATTATATATAACCTATGAACGCTATATTATATTTGATGGATGTTTGCATTTAATATGAAGTCACTCAAATAAGGAAAATATTATTTAACAGCGCTTCAAGCGGTTCTGGTTAAGAAAGCCCTTTTGAAAGTTGTTTGGAATGATAATTATGATGTTGGTACTTACTTAGTCTATATAATAAGCTTGTAGATCTGTTACATTTTTTTGTTGGTATGATTTCAAGTAGGTAATGTATTTTCTTTTATGAAAACCTAGATCATTTAATAATAATAAATCGTACCGTGCATCCATCTCCCTCCGGCACATTTCTTGATGTCATCAGACCACCTTGCCTGGGGTCTGCCAACACCTCTTCGGCTGGATGCAGTGTGCCCAAGACAGGGAGTTGTGGAGGATCAAAGGGGAGGCCTATGTCCAAGAATGGATAAAAACTGGCTGAAGAAGAAGAAGAAGAAGATACCGTGCAAGCATTAAAAAAAAAATATTTATCAAACTATTTAAATAAAATGAATCAATACAACATGTTTATTAAAAATAGTTGAATGTCACATGAGATCCAACTGTCGATATTGATATTATGTATAGTTGAATAATACGTACCAAATTAAAAATATATATTTTGTTTTCTATACAAAACATGTAGGTATGTATTTAAGGATATGATAGATGGAGATCAATCATTATTTTTATTTATTCAAAATAATATAAAATCAAAGAATATGAAAACAGCATGGTTGTATGTATGTATGTTTGGAGATTAAGTATCAAACTATTGAGAGTTCCCGTAGATATTGTGTAGTGTACATACATATACTACTATACAAATTGTGTGACACAATGTCGTCACTAAATTCAATTTTTTTAAAATTAATAAAAAAAATGTGATATATGCACATATTTTAAACAGAAAATGAAATAATCTAGTTGGAGTCTTTCGTTTTTTTTTCGAATTTTTTAATATATTGGGAAATATAGCCAGTTAAACACATACATACATTTATCATATATATTTTTCTAAATAAAAACTTTTAAACTCACACACATGTCATAAAGACACACTAAATGTTCTACTCCGAATTCTGAGTAAATCCATGTATGGAACATATATGCTGCGATGCCTCTCAGTTGGTGTATATTGACTTCAAAGTCAGACAGACCTGGCCTACACATCTCTCGTATCATGGATTAATAATGTCGATTCATTAAGAAAAATAAATTCTCTTCAACGAATCGACAGTTGGATAATCTCAACCAAATAAAAACAATGACAAAAATGAACGGAATAGAAACATAATTTTAAGATGAGGATTATAACATAATGATTATTTTAATGATTTTTCATACTAATTTATTACACGAATTACTAATATTTGCCTGTACATAATATATAGGGTTGTCCAATAAATTATTGAATGTTTTATTTATTCACATATAATAATATGTTATGTAAACATTTTAATTTCTTTGCTTGCAATTGAACCATATCCTCGTAGATACCTGTGTACCGTGTATAAAGCACATTTTCGCTTAATACTTTGAGACATAGATACGCGGAGCGCAAATTCTCAAAGCTTTCAGTATGTCCTACAGGAGCCAAAAATTAAGTAAGAGCGCACTTGGAACGATTTCGTTTTTATATAAATTCGTATTCTTTTCATTATATCAACTCCCAAGTACTTCTAATAATATATTTTTCCCACACGATTCCTTATAAAACGCAATATGGCCGCTTAATAAGAAAACTGTATTTTGAAACTTTTTATTTATATGCACAATTGAATTCAACTTATAATAAATTTACTTTGAATACAACTTTTCAAATGATCATCTCGATTAAATTCTCCAATACTCATTCCAACGCAGGTTTGTAAGTTATCAAAAAAAGTCATAAATTAAGTTTGGATAGTCTAACAGAATGGCTTCCATTGATCATCAATTTGTTTTCTTTTAGTTTATGCCTTTGTTTCTATTCAAGATATTACAACTTAGAAATGTCTGTATATTTAAGCATATTACATATAATGTTGTATGCATTTTATCATTTTCCCAATATAAAATAGTTGATGGAAGATGATATATTATTCGGTTACGCAAAAATATTATCGGTAAGTAATTGGATAATATTTTTATTGACTTTCATTGGATGGATATCGGCAATACGTAACGTAACTCTTGTTGTATTTATACTATGACACAAAAAGTCGTTAGGTGTGCAATTGAATTTGAGCATATAATAAGAAGTGGCAAAGTTCGTTTATTTTATTTTATTTTATAAAGGTACTTTTATTAGTTATACGCAAATAATAGATACATATATATTTACTCTCCACTTCTAAATTGCATTATTGACGCTGCAGCCAATGGTTGTTTATATCGCCCGATTTTGCAGAAATATTGTTTAGGTACATTATATACAAAAAAATTGGATGGCCTATTTTAAATTATTTGCAAAGCTTATAATCAATCAAATTTGAAATCACTTCCCAATTGTCTTGTCCTGGTGTGAGATTTTAAGACAGTTATACTCGGTTTATTTGCAGCAGAGCACTTGGCCGAATAAGTACCTATACTGTTATATACCTATCTAGCTATCTGTAGAGCTCGCGAAAGCGATTAGACGCCGCGATCATTAGTGTAGAGTGAGATTGTTTTTGGATCTTCAGGTTCTCGTGTTGGACCTCTTAATCCTTTGTATGTGTTATGAAATGTTAATGAATGTGTTGTTTTAGTTTTGTAGCACGATTGATGCTGATATTAAGAAGGTGGGCGGGCTAGGATCAATTTTGGTCTTTTTTGTTTAAAGATCGAGTTTGGGTCATAGGCTGAGAGGCAGCTAATTGACGAATTGGGGTGTGATGGAAGTCCCGAGTAGAAGGTTCCGGCTAGTTGTCTGATGAAGTCTGATATGAGGGGGAGGTCAGTATCTTTGAGTAATTGTGCGTTGCGCACGAACCAGGGAGCGTCTAAAATGACGCGTATCGCCTTGTTCTGCATTACTTGCAATTTGTATATGTGTGATGCGGCAGCTGTTCCCCAGATGGGAGCTGCGTACGTGAGGGACGGTCTGATCACTGCTTTGTATATGTGTAATTTGTTGTCTACGGATAGCTTGCTGTTTCTGCAGAGGAGCGGGTAGAGAGCAGCGAGCGAGCCGATGGCTTTTTTCTGTACGTCAGAGATGTGGGGGTTATCGCGTCTCCACCGTATTTATATCCTTTATCGGGGAAGGGGGCAATACCACGTATTCTAATACAACACACCATCTAATTGAAATTTGGTGTGACATTTATATTCTTGGCAAACGGCGGAGCATTAAAGCTAGTATTAAATAAATAAATAAGTAAATCAATTAAATATCAAGTAAATTGACGTAAATAAATAAACATATAAATAAATAAAATATTTTTTCTTTCCTTAGGTTGTCCCTATTGTATTGTATCCGTTAGTTCATTCCGTTAGATTCTAAGTTAGAACGTTCAAAACTTGAGCCACATCAAAATATGTACAAGTTTAATAGATATTTAGGGAGTTTAATGATGGTGAAAATTCTCTATTGACGTTTGCTCTACATAAATCTTCAGCATTATGTAATCATGGTGAGTTATGGAAATCGTTTATTAAAATATATACTTATCATGTAGACAGTGTATAATATGAGTTTCGTAACAATGTTTTTGTTTGTTTAACATAAGAACAATGCAATTTTCGTCTCCTGTGCAGCAAAAACACTTATGTAGTTAATTTTGATAGGTAACACATGTGAAATGTGAGTTATAATTTTTCTGTATTAGTAGGTAAATACCACCATTTCTTCTCCATGATTTCAACTAAAATGCTCTCACGTTCTGGACAATTGAGTTTTCAAATTTTGTTTTAAGTAAATTACCTATAAGATAGAAATATGTATCATGCATTCAGGGATTGCCAACCATTCATGAAGAAAAAAAATATCTAAAGTTTTTTGTGATACCAGAGCGGAAATCCATTTTGAAAATTAACAAATATTATAGAAAACTGTAAGAGTCGATTATTTAGGACTAGGTTTAAAGGAAACGACGGGAAACTGAAGGGAGGTAGGAGGCATTGAAGGGACGGGAGGTACTGAAGGTCCTGGAGGGACCGAAGACGAACCAATTTTGAACAGTTTTTCTTATACAATTGATTTATCTGACGTTAACACTAGAGTGCACGCACCCTAAAATACTCCTAGAATGCTCGCGCGGGCGCGGGCTACATGTGTAGCCCACTTGAATGCCCTTATTTTACTAAAATCATATCAAGAAATATCAAGAAATTGCCACCCCCTTCTTCCTCCGTCCGCCCGCCAACATAGTTAAGTAGTCTGTCATTAGTTTTAAGTTAGTAATAAGTGGTTACTGAGGATGAGCACACGCTCGAAAACGTTATAACCCCTTTCTTAAATTAAAGGTGTTAACAGTAGTAGAAGTAAACAAAGTTATTTGTTTTATTTTATTTTTATTTAAAATGAACTTCTACAAAGTTTCTCACGAAAAATTCGAAGACTTGTTGGTTCAATAAAAATATTATGCAGTGTTTCTTAAAACTCTCATTCTTAAATTAAGTATGTACTATTTGAATTTTTTTATTGACAAAACTACTTTTTTTTAATTTTGTTTAAAAATTTTGGGCCACTTTCAATCTGGGTCCTCATGTTTCACTTGACCCTGTTATAGTTAGTTACGCCACTGATTGGGGCAACCTTGAAGGACCTTCATCGTGGGGGACCTTGATCCTCAGAGTCAGATATACAGCTAACTTAGTTATGAATGCCGACATTTTTTATTCGGTTTTTATCTTGAAATAACTAATAATGTCCTACCATAAGGGTTATTGTTCGCTTTTATCCTTGGGCAGCCGCATTCTACATAATTGGTATATAGACGCCAAATTGAGATCGGTCAACATAACATATATTACATATTATAATACCATACTGATGCAGGTATACCTAGTGTATGTAGTGTATGTACGATAAACTTTCGCTTTCGATAACACTTTCACAGCTATGTAAGTTCGATGTATGTGTATTATTATACACTACAACAAGATGTTGATACCTTACCCACTGACTGACTAACAATCCTTCAGAGGTACGGGCGCTGCGCCCACCGCGCCGGCTTGATCTCGGTATACAGACACCTGGTTAACATATGTTATTAAATGATGGTTTGCAATCCATATTTGGTCCATGTTATTCGATTTTTAATGCTTACGACTTTATATCTTTTATCTCAAATTTTAAAATGGCTAACGTATGTATTTTCGATTTATCCACATGACAATCATAGGTACATTTCTATATACCTATGTACTAAATATGATTGTTTATATTTTTCTATAATTTTGTATAAAATGTGTGTAAATCTTTAATCTCACAATTTTTAAAATGGCTTATTTTTTATTTCACAATTTATTTTTACGGCGCTGGCCGATTTACTAATGATATTAATAACAATTAAGCACTACAAATAATAACACTCAATAAATTACAGTAAATTGTAAATTATTTAAAAGAGCAAAATAAAATGCAACAAACGCATCATCAAGCTTTCAATTGGGAATAGTTCACCAACCCAGATACTTAATATATCAAATGATTAGACTCTGAGAAGGTCTCTATACTACCTATCAACCATACTGATTTCCGAACATTAACGATTAACAAAATGTTTATCGATTCTACATGTATTCATTATTACCGTTTTTTTGCATTTTTATCATTAAGTTTTTCGATAAATCTAAAATTTTTCTAACGATTTTTTTTTTTATCCTTGATTCTTTACCCATCTATTTGAATTGAATTGTATATTAATCAGAACATTATAATACATATTATAGTAATATTTTGAAAAATAAAATTTTTTTCAACACCTACCTCCTAAAGTAATTGCAGAGAGATAAACAAAGCTGCATGCAGCTGATAATTTATTCAAAAATGAAAGAAACTTTATCACTTTAGTGTGGGTTTATTTTCTATCAAAGTTACAACAGTTAATTAGATTTAAATTATTGTGATTATTTAAATTCGAGATGCTAAAGCTAATACTATGCGATTTTTCGTTCACACAGATCTGAGGGAGTTAGAATGAATCGGTGGTAGCGCTGCCGATGTTCATATCTTGACGATACGTTAGTTGGTCTCCGTGGATCTACTAGGGATGGTCAAGGTTATTAGGTCCGTGCTGCGGATATTCTATAAAATAACACGACCAAAAAAAACACGAGGCTTTGTTATTCATTTATGTGTACCTAAATGTCCGACATTTCAAGGGTAAGTTTGACATTTTCATCTTCCGAAAAAAACAAACATCAACTGAAATGTAGAACATAAACAACACTATTAGCATTTATTACCCGCGCATTCACACTAAATAACCACATGCATGTTATACACATTTTTATTGTTCAATTATGATAATATATGCAAGTTATTATAGGTTAAGTACACTAGAGGTACAAGTAAATATCGTATTTCATTTGTTTTTTTAATGATTATATGCATGTAATATGTAATGAATTGAAATGTTACAATTATGTACAATTGTTCCTATGTATTTAGGAATTTACTGCCTCACTATACGAGTCTGTTCTGAAGCAGTCCTTTTTCAATTTGCCCGAAGGTACTATTAACTCTTAGTTATTTGAACCCATAAAACTGTAGTGGAACAATCAAAAAAATATATTTTGGCCTTCATGGCTCAGTTGGTTAGACATCTGACTCTTGAGCGAAATGTCTCGGGCTCAATTCCCAGAGGAGACACAGTTTTTAATTGTGTTTTCAGTCTGGATCTGTGATATGATATCTTTAATCTCCAAAACGTGGCAAATTGTTATTGGGTGCGTGTTACGTTCATATTTGATAAAGTGCCTGTTAGTAGGCCGAGAAGCAATTAAAATCAATAAAATAAAAATATCCTTATGTTTTATATTATAATCGATTACGGTTTTAAAAAATGTATCATAGGTTCTATGTCTTATTTTTAGAAGATTCCCGTTAATTTGACTATTCCCAGAGATCTCGGTCGATTCTGTGATAATTTACAAGTTGAAATATCTGAAGTCAATGATAATCCACGATTATGGAGAGCAGCAGACAACAGATAGACAGCTAACTGCCCCATGCACAATATTACATAATATGGTGGGCAGTGGTCGTGCTTTTGACGTCTCTAGACACCGGCAGAAGACTGTTGCTGACACAATGAAAGATGTATGAATCTTCTATTAACATTGATTACTCTTTCTGACGGGGCTTATTTTACGGTTCTCATATATTATGTGTTCCGGTTAACCCGGATGATATGTTTGACAATTCCTGATATGCCCAACATGACCATCGCATTGGTAATGGAGTGAAATTGCTCGCGACCTGTGATACAATTCACAGAGTTCATCAAATTGTGGCTTTTCCCCCGGGGCTAACGCATGAGCTCAAAACAACAACGCTCTTTTTGCTATTACGCTCGTAACCATTTATTTTTAATGTTAAGTAATCGTCTCACCATAATATGCCTGTGAACTTGCTTCCAAACGTGACTCGTTCATGCAAATTATATACGAAGTCACGAATATTCTCTGTGTGCAATTAACTTTAGTGGGTATATGCTGATCAATTACTTATAACTGCAATTACTAATTCTAATACTATTTCATTTTACCTATGTATGTATGTACATAAATAAAATTTCAAATGTTGTTGGATTTCTCTCTATAGTCGAAGTTTATCTATTCCTAAAAACGTGAAATGATATTTTTACTGACAAACTTTTTAACATCTCAATAGAGACGAAGTTGGGATGTTATAGAAGAATCTAGAACTCAAGGCACCTACAGGTCTTACGACCTGTCATCGGCTGGTTTACGTAACGTTCAATAGATGACGTTACAAAAAACGTTTCTTCGTTATTTCATAGATGGCAATAGTATAATTCCTTATTTTCAGGTAAAAAAAATAAACATTATTCAAATATATAGAACTTTTAAACATTACACTGATAAGGGAACTCAATAAGAAGGTTTTATTGGTGCATAAAGTGATCACGTAAACCAGCCGATGACAGGTCGTAAGCCCTGTAGGTGCCTTGAGATCCTGGTTCTTCTATAATATTCCATATTTGTCTCTATTGAGATGTTCAAAACTCTTGTCAGTAAAAATATCATCCTATGTTTGCGTATATGCAATTAAAAAAAATATTCTACCTGAAGTGATATTTCACAAAAACTGAAATAGATTCTTCTGTCTTCTTCGATATAAATCTTTTACTTCTTTCTAATTTTTCTATGCCTTGTCCTACTTTAGGTAGGGCCGGATCTCCTAATCGTTCGGCGTCTAAATTAATAAGCTATTTCATATTACTCCGCTAACGTGTATAGAGACCGTGTTTTTCTGTTCCTATATTTTGGGAGTGCTAGATCAGTTTGCACCACATGATCTTTATGCCTTCTCATTTTCTCATTACATATCTATACGATATGAGTCGACTATCTGTTAGTTTGTATAGTATGGAGGCTAACATTTTTATTTCTTCCCGATGTGAGGACTCGAATTTCTTCTTCGTGGATTGTTCCCGATTATTGGACCATGCAATTCCTTCCTGGACACGGTAGTATCAAAAGTTATCTCTTTCCTTTTCACTTATCCGTTTCGTCCTCATGTCAGCTTTGTGATAGCTTTGAACAGACTTCTGAGCATATCCTATGGAAATGCACTAACTTCTCCGTGTCAACTTTCCGACGAGAACTGTACGACGATATGCGAGGGAAGCCACGAAGAGCAACTTTAGGGCTTACGAGACTTTCTGTCTTAAATTCGATGCACTCTTATCATCACTATCAGTGAACAGTTAGCCAGTTGTTTCCACATGGTTAGCTCTCTTTGGCACATTGAGTGCAGTGTCTGCGAGGTTTTAGAGTTCTCCGGACTCTTCGTATATTATTTATGTGTTCTTTCAGAGTTTTGCAAGAGGCCATTATTAGTCCCCATAAGCAGAACGGTTGGTGTTGGGGGAAGAACAATATGGAAGCTATTCCAAAGATTAGTCTTATTAGTTCATAACCAATTTTACCAAGCTATGTTTCCTAGATTCCTTTTTCAATACTGAGAAATGTATAGTACGAGTATATACATACTTATGTATTTAAAAACCAGAATTTCTTGAATATAATCTATTTTGTAGGTTTTGTACATGTAAAAATGCAAATCGATGTGTCTCTTCCTCCACCCCGCTAGGTTAGAGACTTTCTGCAATTCTGTGCAGGAGGTATACAATGAGAATAATGATTTAAAAATAAGTTTTAAAACATTTAATGGCAATTTCTTGATATTTTTGAATTTATGGAAATATGATTTTCTGATTGACCTTTTTAAATATTTTTGTTTATTTGTGCAAAAAATATTTTTCTTTATATTTAAGAGTTATTTTATGTTGTTAATTTTTTTTCAGTTATATCTATATAAAACGTCAAGTTGGTACGACATTCCTTGTCAATATCTTAACATAAGTTATCGGAAAACAACTTGAGCCAGTCATGTTGATGCGCAAATTTGCAAACCGCTCGCCTCCACGCCGACAAGTCTCAAGAAATTTAACGGAAAGATAATACAAGAAGGCAACGAACATTGACCTTGATCGTCTCTTGAATCCATACTAAAATCAGAGTAAAAAAAAAACGATGACTATTTTACATAAAGAAATATAAATCTAACATTATATATTAACCTAAACACCTTATTTTTTTAATATGAATATGTCCTTGTTAACAAGTAAATATACATCTTCCTACGTTCCCTAAAATAAGCATAAATATTTGTGGTAAAGGTGAACGAAATCGGTCTAGGCAGGAATCGAATTCGCTACCACTCAATTACTAACCTAATGCCCTAACCGCTCTGCCATCGACCCATCTAATTTTAAACAGTGTATTTCTGAAAAAAAAACATAAGTATTTTCAACAATTTTCTAGTGAATATTCCTCAGACAATTTTGTAATTCAGCATTAGGTACTTCCACATAAAAAATATTTATAAAACAGAATATTTTTAAAGTTGCATACACGCAATTAAAAATATCAAAAATTTTGTTAAAAAAAATGTCAAAAAATTAAAATAATTAATAAATGATATAACTCATAAATACCTACATATATGTAGAGAATTAAACCCTTTATGTGCTTAAAATAAAGTGAATAACTGATAAAGTTTTTTCATTCTAAGTCAGACAGTTTGTTTTTAAAATGCAAAAAATCAACAAATGTTGCGTTTTCGATAATTTAAATTCCGTATAAACCCTTTTAAATGCACGCGTTATTTAATTTTTTATTAATAACACGTAGACAGTTTTAATATATCATGTTTTTACTCATTAGATTTAGCGTTACATGCCCTCTTCAAGTGTTTGTCATAAATCTTACTGAGCTTCCAAGGTCGATAATAGTACAGTATCTACATAGTTTGATTCAATATATTTGCAGTAGTCGATACACTTATACATAATATTTTGTGTCGTGATTTTTAAGTACGTAAGTCAAGTTTTTAAGTACGTAAGATTTAATGTTACGTACTATAAGATCGTGACAAAAGTATAAATTATCTAATATGTAGGTATATTGGCTGACTGCTTTCTCTATATGTCATCAATCAAATAATTCACACTTTATTTGGTGTAGTATATAAACACTACTTCTTAATCGTATTACGAAAACCAATCACATATTATAACGAGTATTTAACAACAATTTTCATTCATTCATACCATCACGGCATATCCCACAATGTGGGGTAACCAGCGAAAGGTGTGCGGGTGTGCATTGCCTTACATTTCTGGTCTGTGGATTTTACATAATATATGAATAGTAGGTAGATTGTTATAAATGTCATATAAAAATTAATCTAGATAACTTTATTAAAAATTAAATTATTTCTGCCTGCTTCATAGAATAATAATGAAACAATAATATCAGTGTTATTATTATCAAACTACATATGAGAAAATGTTTAACAAGTTTACAATAGATGGCGGTAATATATTTTTAACATTTTTTCAGATAAATTCGTTATCATTTTGGGTTCACGATTTTTTGAAGATTCATTCATTCATTCATACCATCACGGCATATCCCACAATGTGGGGTAACCAGCGAAAGGTGTGCGGGTGTGCATTGCCTTATAAAAGGGAGCACAACACATCCGTGTATACCCACACACCAGTCTCGTCTCACCCAAAAAGGCACTATATTCAGAATGGGTGGTGAACCTCATTGCTAAACTATGTGAGATGTTATTGTTGCCTGTTGTATTTTCGATTACCCGGCTCTTACGGGACACTCGAAAACAATAATAGAAAAGAGTGGAAGCACTATTCTAAGCCGGTGCCTCACAGCTAAACAACAACAATTTAATTTAAGATAATGTCTAGATGACCATGTTGTGCGTCGTGCTTCTTTATGAAGTGTTTTTTCGTGGCTGCTGGGAGAAAAGGTAATAATAATAATAATAATAGTAAATTTTATTTACATGTAAAAACATATATAAAAATTAATATATCTAGTATAAACAAAAAATATATATTTTTTTTAAACAATACCTATGGTAAGAGTAACACAATTAATTATAAAAAAACATGTAAAACCATGGAGAACATTAATAGTTTTTAACTATGTATGTATTCAGCATGAAAAAGGGGATAGGCCGGCCCCAGAAAAGGTGGGCCGATGATATTGTCCCTGTCGCTGGAAGCGGATGGGTTCGAAAAGCCCAGAAAAAAGACGAGTGGAAGATTTTAAAAGAGGCCTACATCCAGCAGTGGAGAGATGGCTGAGAAAGAAGAACATGTATTCAGCACTTAGCCTACGAAAGGTGACAAGACTTGTGGTTTCTTTTATGTTTGGTGGCAAACTAATATACATTTTGAGACCTTTATGGTGTACAAACTATTTTTTGTACTTGTTAATCTCGTTTTTGAAGTCTAAAATCATGTCATCCTCTCGTAGGGTAAGTGTGAACATTGAAATTTTATAATATATTTTTCGGCATTTATTTTGAAAGCATATTATTTTTTAGTTTGTAAATCAAAGTTAATGTGTTGTATTATAATGTATTTCTTTGCTGTCATTAATTTTAGTTTATTAAAAATTTGCTTTATTCTTGCATATCTGATGCACTTTAAAATTATTCTCATTCCCATATTATGAATGATTTGAAATTTTAAACTTTGAGTTTCATTGCAGAGGAATAGGACACTAGAACAATAAATTGAATGGGGAATTACAATCGAATTAAAAATTAATCTTAGGTAGAGGAAGATTTTAAACTTCCTGGTTTGCCGAATGTAGGCACTGCAAGATATGTGTTATGTTTTATGGAGGCAATGGACAGAACATAGGAGCGTTGGTAGACCCCCTGAAAGATGGTCTGATTACATTGGTCAGATGACTACAAAAAAATTAATGCAGATGCAATGACACAAGACTGAAATGAGTGGAGACTGATTGAAGATTATTTTTTAATTTATTTAGTCAATGTTTTACTTTTTAAGCTAAATTTGAATTAAATACGGAAAAAAATACTAAATCTGTGTCGTTATCGATGAAAAAGATGTCAAGTCCCATATATGAAACTCCTAAACGAATATGAAGAAAAGTATCTGAACAAAAAGAGATAAAAATAAAATATGGTATTTATGTCAGTAGGTACATAATTGAATAAAGTATGTTTATTATGTCATTCATTTTGTGTTGTTTTTTTGCATAAGTAGCCGGATACATTAACATGCAATCCTACGCGATTTGCCCGAAGGCATTGATTCAAATTCGGACTGCGAATTTCTTTAAACTAATTCAGACCGATACGAGCTGATGTCTTTTTATTCTATGTTAATAATTCTATGATGCAAATTATGTTTACATCATAGAATTATTGAGAAACCAGGCGACATTATTGTTATTTTTAAACGGAAAATCAATAAACTCATTTCATTAATGTCTATTAGAACACACATCATGGATTTTTTTTTTACGAATCAACGCTTGAGTTTATGCGATCAATTGATATATTTTTTTTTTAATTTTATTTATTTTCAGTACAGTAGAATATTATGACATAGTATGATATAAAGAACAATGGAAAAAACAGTAAATGATAGACTACGGTACATAATAACAGGACATCATATCAAGTGATTTTTAAAGTTTTACATACAATTTTTTACAAATGAGAAAAACAAAATTATAGGATCATACCTGAAATATACAAGGAACAGTACAAAGAAGATTATATTCTAGAATGACATATATATAGTACACTGACGGATCCAAGAAAAAGAATGGTATAGGATCGGGCATATATGGGCAAGTGCCTATAGGGTGAAGATCCACAATCACTTGGGACAGTATGCAACGATCTTCCAGGCAGAAATATGTGCCATAACACTCTGTGCCTATGAAATCCTAAGAAGGAATTATGAATCCTATGAATCCTAAGAAAGAACCACAGAATATACATTTACTCTGATAGTCAAGCTGCTCTTAAAGCTCTTGATTCCTACACAGTAACTTCATCAACAGTACTAGACTGCATTGAAGCGCTGAAGACTTTATCAGTAAACTATGGTAACAAAATCATATTAAGATGGGTACCTGGACACTCCAATTATAAAGGTAACGAGGAAGCTGATGCTCTGGCAAATAGGGGAGCGGACACAGCTACCTATGGGCCGGAGCCTCACTGTCTCCTAGCTAATAGTATTGTTAAATCAACACTGTACCAAAGAATGCTTGACAATGCCACTGAACTCTGGTTATCTACCCCAGGACAAAGACATTCAAAAGCACTCATTTCAGGATTCTCTTCAACACACTCTAAGCGGATCCTAACAATGAGCAGGAATAACCTTAGGATTCTTACTAGAATCTTAACTGGTCACTGTAGACTCAATAAACACCTATGCACGATGAATTTATCGGAAATGTACCTATGCAGGTTCTGCATGGATGAACATGAAACACCGATGCATCTACTTACAGAATGTGGCCCACTAATGCAAACAAGAGTAAAGAAAATAGGTTTGCATATTGCTGATCAAAAGCAAATCAGAGATACCGATCCACAAAGGATTTTACAGTTCTTCCAGGAGATAGGACTATGGAATGACATCTAGCAGGCAAATTATCACAATGGACTACTATTGAGTCGACGTGAGAAGGTCTCTAGATGGGTTACAAAAAAAAATATTCTAGAATGATAACATGCGATTCTAAGGTACTTAAGGATTACCTAACGAAAAAGGTGCAACCATATACGATATAATATATACAATACCTACATAAATATAATTGTCTATCTTATGACATGAATTATTTTTAGTTAGAAAGGACGAAACGTAACCTAACTTGGTATCAAGTAATTTTATGGAGTATGTCTTATTTTTGTGCTTTATTAGTGTTATATGATTTTTATGTATCTATAAGATGTTTTTTTGTGAATTAAATAAATTATCAATATCAAACAAGGCAGATCCTTAAACGTAGCCAATGAAACAAACCTGCATTCTTAGACGGGTGATGGCAGAGCGGTTAGCATGCTGGATTTGCAATCCAGTGGTCGGGAGTTTGAATCCTGCCACGATCGATTCCGTTCACCTATAGCACAAGCATTTATGCTTATTTTAGGGAATTTATGAGGATGTATTCCTATGTACATGTTAAAAGGACATATTCATTAATTCAAACGAGTGGGTTGTGGCTAACGCTTAGCTCCTCACTAACAAGTCATTCTATAAAGTATTCAAATTTTGTATGGAAAATATAGGTACAGAATTTTCCTGAAATGAGCTTGTTAAATTATTTTTTATTTAATTATTTTATTATGAAAACTTGATAATTCTTCAATGCCCATTGTATGAAAGTGATATGCTTTTTTACAAATTTGAAAATAAAAAATTCAAATTTTAAATTTACTGAGCTTCAATTTGAAATATTTGACAGATATCCTTCAAAATCTAATGGGGTCTAAGCGATTATCAGATATACAAATTTGCAAAATTTGAAAAGAATCGGATGAGTACTTTAGTGTATAATCGATAAAGTAAAATAAACACGCCGTACATGGCACACAGCACGCAGCACAGAGGTACATTGTGATGAAACTTTCAGAATACAATCTCAGCATGATAGCCTTAAAATTTACATTATTTTGATTTTAAAGTTTATTTTTTAAGCAGGTCGGTGGTTTTTATTTTTTCATGTTTATTAGGTTTCGTATGTATTTATTTTTTGAACTGTAAAAAACTATGTATTTTTACTCCTCACTAACCCAAGGTGATATAGTGGGGAGTTATTCTGAAAGTTTCATCACAATGTATCTGTGTGTGTGTGTGTGCTATGTAGAGTGTGCTATGTACGGCGTGTTCATTTTTACTTTATCGATTATAGACTAAAGTACTCATTCGATTCTATTCAAATTTTGCAAATATATATCTAATACTCGCATAGACCCCATTAGATTTTGAACGATATATGAATAGTGCTTCTCAATTTTTTTAACTGTCAAATATTTCAAAGTGACCCCAAACTCAGGAAA
The DNA here is from genome assembly GCA_963576475.1 of Molanna angustata. Taxonomy (NCBI): domain Eukaryota; kingdom Metazoa; phylum Arthropoda; class Insecta; order Trichoptera; family Molannidae; genus Molanna; species Molanna angustata. The sequence goes on along the minus strand of OY754966.1, from coordinate 9,866,721 downwards.
CTTAAAATTTGAAATTTTTATTTTCAAATTGGTAAAAAGGCATACCACTTACATAAAATGGCATTGAAGAGTTATCAAGTTTTCATAATAAAATATTTAAATAAAAAATAATTTAACAAACTCATTTCATGAAAATGCTGAAAATTTTCCATATAAAATTTGAATACAATATAAAATGACTTGTTAGTGAGGAGTTTAGCGTTGGCCACAACCCACTCGTTTTTTTTTTTTTTCAATTCGACTACACTTTGAATATGAATTCAGTTCTTTTGATTTTTCAATCAAATAAATTAAATAATTCCGCTGTTGATAGGTACAATAAAATATTTTTTATTCATCACTTTAGTGCAAACACGTGCGACATAGGCCCGGTATTACAGTCTCAGTTTAAGAGCTAAACTCAAGTTTTACAAAAATATAGGTAGCGTATTACATTGTCCGTTTAGGCCTAATCTTCCCTCAAATACGTCACTAAAAGACAAATATTTAACTCAACGTTTTTGGCGGATTAAGTACTTAACGGTGAGTCAACTGTCATTTGCTAGGCAACGCGTGTAGTTTCAGTTTGTATCACTAGAGGCGTTAGGCAACGAATGTAGTTTCAGTGTTCTATCACTAGAGGCGTTAGTTGTATCGACGGTGGCGCCACACGACAAAACAAACTGACAGCTATATTGAAACGAACACGGGCATTTAAAAGCATTATTTTGGTGAAAAAAATTAAATTTACCATGTTGAATAATAAAACAATAGTATTTCAAGTCGTAGCGTCCCGTTCTGTAGTTCGTATTATTTGAGGTTATTTAAAATTTGACAGATAATAACCACAGAAAAAGTAAAATATGTCTATTATTGAAGACTTAGTAACTGACATGTCATATTGCACTGTAATACGGAAATGGATTCAATCTCCCCTTAACATTAATCTTGAGTTTAACAAACTCAATGAGTTGAGGGCCGACTGTAATACCGGGCCATAATAATGTTTCATATGTTTCTCTTAATATAACAATTAGAATTGCAATCCCGAGGCATGGACTCATTTATTTCATCGTCACTTTTATCACAGAACTTCACCATAATTTTTTGTTATTTATTTTTCTTCAAATTGCTAAATCGTGCGAAATTCTAAACATTACCGGCGTCTAAATATCTAATTATTTGATATCAGTAAGTTTTCATCCACGCATATTAGAAAGTAAAATTCCAATATATAGCTCATTGATAAAATCACAAAAAATCGTAATTGATTTTATTATACACCTGGAGAAATATATTTTACTATCAAAAGTATTAAACATAAAACCTGAACAGTGTTGTAAAAAAACTATAGTCTTCTTTTTATAGTGGCTGAACACAACTAGGGCTTGTTTGTGGAGAGTTTGCTACCTCTTGTGATGTGGACTTCCAGCAGTCTTTCCATCTTTTAGGGGTTCTTCCAGGCATCCTTCTTCCCTCTGGTAATTCATGTACGACAAGGTGTGCTAGTCTATGGAAGTCCAATATTTCTAAATGGTGTATCCGATGTTTTCTTCTTTGTCTCCACCGTCTGTCTATTATAAGTGAAATCTACAAACTTAAGTAGTATTTTGATAACTTTAAAGTCTTAAAAATATTTGGAAATTCCGATAGTTATGGATATATAATTTGACACATCTATGGATGAGAACATATAAGGAAAGGATGTAATTAATTTAGTTGGAAGGAATGAAAGTTGAGGCGACGAATTCATGAACATTTTTTTACATTGTTTTATATCACACCATTCGCATATACGACAGTAAAAATAGATAATTGCTGTCTAAACCTACACTTACTCATTCACAATGCACGCAGCCCGGTTGTGGAACCAATTACCCAATGGTATAAGAGAAGCTCCTAGCTTAATGTACTTCAAGAAGCTTCTGAAGTCACACTTCTTATCCTCACACATATAATTCCTTTATCCTTAATCCCTTCCCAAACAATCCTTTTCCTATTTTTGGACACCATCATTTTTTTTCTATTTATGTTTCTATATAAAATTTAGCATTTTTGCATAATTTACTTCTTCTTTCTCATTGTCATGTTTATATACCTATTAGTTTTTATTTTTTGTTATATGTATTTTTGTACTTGCTTGTACTATTGTATTTACTAGAGTGGTTGACTGGCAGAAATTGCCTACGGGCAATAAGTCCGCCACATCATGTGATTTGTTTTGCGTAGTAAAAGAATTTAACTATTATTATTATTATTATCTATACATAAACATCAAAAGCATGCCAATTTGAAAAGAAGCTACTAAAAAATATCGCTTTTTTGTGATTTTTTTTGAACCAACGATACAATTTAATATTTTTACACTCGTCGTTAATATTTTTCGTTCAAAATGTAATTGGAGCTCTTCAAACTTTCTAATGGATTTTCATTTGCAGACCTTGCATGGAATTTTCTTACTGCTTAAAAATTTAGGTACCACGAAGAAGTTTGTTGATATTATTTAAAATTGATATAATAATTTAATTCGGTGAAATCTTACTCGCGTCTAAAACTACATACATATCTAATGAATACAGTTTCGTCAAGTGATAACTCTTGTTAAAATGATTTTTTTTAATACCATGAGATTACTAGGTCGTTTGTCATAAAGAATAACAATTACTTATGTCTTTTACCTAAATATCGAAGAAATTAAAATTCTGATTTTGTTTCACTTCAAGTGAATCGTGTTTATCATTGCACTGAAAATTAATTATCTACGGTAAAATTTACATAGTATAAAGTTTGTATAATACGTACGTCATAATATTTCGTTCTCTGATAATTGAATTTAGAATAGAATATTAAGAACTAGTGTAACCTGGCAAACATCGTATTGCTCGTATAATTAAAAATGGTCCCTTGAGATCTTTTCATCCCTTCAATCCCTTCAGTCCCTTTTGTCCCTTCAGTCCCTTCAGGCCCTTTAGTACCCTCCGTCCCTTCAGGTCCTAAAGTAACTCCCATCCCTTCAGGCCCTTCAGAACCTTCCGTATTTTCAGTCCCTTCCTACCTTTCCGTATTTTCAGTCCTTCCTCCTCCATCTCTCTTCAGGATCTTCAGAACCCTTTCGTCCCTTTTGTACCTCCTGTCCCATCAGTACCACCCGTCACTTCAGTACCTTCCGTTCCTTCATTCCCTTCAATACCTCCCGTCCCTTCAGACCCTTCAGTACGACCCGTCCCTTCAAGCCCTCAGTACGTCCCTTCCCTTCAGTACCTCCCGTCCCTTCAGGCCCTTTAGTACCTCCCATCCCTTCAGTACCTCCCGTCCCTTCAGGCCCTTCAGTACCTCCCTTCCTTTCATTACCTCCTACCCCTTCAATAGGTTGAGAAAATTTTTAATCCAGAAACCATCCTGGAAGACCTGCGAAGAGATGACAGGACACTTGGACCTTATTTTCCCAGAATTCTCCACCTTCATAGGTAAAATGACCAAATACACGAAGAAAAAGAAGAGAAAAATTATTTTTTTATTTATTTTGTAAAAAATAATAAGATTGTTGTTCATAATTTCACCCATAGATGGCTGAAGTAAAAATTCCTTATTTTCAAGCGAAAAGAATTTCAGTATTACAATATATAGAAGTTTCTAAATTGAATTGATAGGGATCTCATTAAAAAGGCATAATTGGTGAACGTTGCGCAAGCGCATAAAGTGATCACGTAAACCAGCCGATGACAGGTCGTAAGCCCTGTAGGTGCCTTGATTTCCCGGTTCTCCTACAATAAATATTCCAACTTCGTCTCTATTGAGATAATTAAAAAAAAAAAAATAATAAAAAAAAAAAAAAAATCTGTTAAAAAATACCGTTAAAATGCTTTATAATGCGGATGAATGCTACGATCTCACGCATCTGTCGTAGATTTAATGCATTATTTTATATGCATATTGATATTTTTGACTCACCTGTTAATCAGTCTCGCCGCGAGGAAATGCGTGTGATTTGCGACAGTGAATAGTGGTTTCGTTATATTCAGCATTATTTCTGTTTTATACATATGTAGGTATATGAGATTTGCTCTCCCTGTCCGTTCTCTCCCTATTTCCTATTCCCACTTTTTATATCCAAATATGTTTTGCTTTGTACCTATGTGATTTAATATTATTTTCTTTTTTAATAAGTAGGTAACTTTGTACCGGTCTCTGCTATTTGATTTGTGTAAATAATTGTGGAAACTGTCTTGGCACTATTTTTATTGATTAAGTTTTCTTATGGTTTGTTTTTATGTTTACTGCTGTATGTTTTCCAAATGAAATTAAAATAAAATTATACATCAAGAAATTTTATTTCCTTTTCAAACCAATGCTGACGTATATAATAATAATAAACACTTCCTTGTATCCTGCGCAAGTGGCGAGTTTATAGCCATATGGCAATTTATTCCAACAAACCAGTGTTTCCAGTCCAGAGAAGCAATAATTGCGTGAGAATTTAATGTAATTAAATTTCCTCTCTGCTGGGGTTATTATTTGGAAGTAATAAAACATCTTAAAGCACTGGGTTTGTAAATGCCATTGATTCCCTTCATACATCCCTGTGGCGAGATTATTGTCATAATGGCAATTTCTTTCTATCGACCAGGATTTCTAAGTTTAGAAAGCAAGATTTGTGTGAGAAATGAATTGAATAATTGTGATCTCTGGTGGAAGAATAAATTAATATAAGACTAGTTGCATGTAACACATGAGATCCAACTGTCGATAGCGATAGTATGTATAGTTGAAGAATATGTACCAAACTATAAACCCATAGATACAAATTATTGAATATTTTCAGATATTTTGTTTTCTATACAACATATGTAGGTATGTATGTCAAGATAGGATAGTATGGAGGAAGATCCTTTTTCCTACCCAGAATATGCAAATAGCATGATGGTATGTATGTATGTTTGGAGATGAAGTATCAAACTATTAAGTCTTCTTACATATTGTGTATAGGCGACTGCCATACAAAATGTATGAAGCGATGTCGTCACTAAATTCAATTTTTAAAAAAATTGTTAAAAAAAAATTGAGATCTTCTACTACAATGTTAATATTTTTTATAGAAAATTAAATTATCTAGTTGGGGTGTTTCGGCTTTTTTCGATAATTGTAAAAGTTTTGGAAATATAGGCAGTTAAACTCATAAATTTATCATAAAAAAAATATTTTTCTTAATAAAAAATGTTTGAGAAACCCTGGAATTTTTTTGAAAAAACTAATTTGAGATTTTGTATTTGTCTATGTTTGTACCAATTTTCAGCGTTCTAGCGTTTATAGTTTCTGAGATATATGGAAAAATAAAATAAAAATTCAAAAGTTGATAACCCCTGACTGAAACAAAAATTCAAAATTCCGAGAATAAAAGTTTTGTAGGCCTGTAACTGTTTATATATTCTGAAATTTTAGGCTCTGTAAATTGAGCGGATCAAAAGTTATAAGGGGGGGACGGACACACAGACACACAGACACACACACACACACACACAGACACACACACACACACACACACACAGACACACACACACACAGACACACGAAATGTTCTACTCCGAATTCTGAGTAAATCCGTGTATGGAACATATATGCTGCGAAGCCTCTAAGTTGGTGTTTTTTGACTTCAAAGTTGGAAAAGCCGTGAAAAAAGTAGACCTCTCCATACAATTCTCGCGTATTCTGGCTTGATACATTGTCGACATGTTAAGAGAACAAAGTTCTCCTGAACAAATCGACAGTTGGAAAACGAAAAATCGATAAGCGTTACGATTACTTACAAAATCAATTCTCTAAATGAGAAAATGTTTTAAAAAATACGTTATTAATTTATTGCGAAATGATAACTTTTCACTATTAACTAGTTGCTTGTAACACATGAGATCCAACTGTCGATAGCGATAGTATGTATAGTTGAAGAAAAAGTACCAAACTATTAACCCATAAATCCAAATTATTTAATATTTTAAAGATATTTAGTATTATATACAACACATGTAGGTATATATGTCAAAATAAGACAGTATGGAGGTCAGTACTTTTTTTCTACCCGGAATATGAAAACAGCATGATGGTATGTATCTATTTATGTATGTATGTATGTATTTGGAGATTCAGTATCAAACTATTGCCTTTTTACATATAGTGTATAGGCCACTGCCATACAAATTGTATACTTTGGAAATAAAGGCAGTTAAACACATAATTTTATCATAAAAAAATATTTTTCTTAATAAAAAATATTTGAAGAAAATGAAATGAGATTTTGTATTTGTCTATATTTATACCTATTTTCAGCGTTCTATCTTTTATGGTTTTTGAGATATATGGGAAAATAAAGTAAAAATTCAATAGTTGATAAACCCTGACTGAAACGAAAATTCAAAATTCTGATAAAAATAATCTGTATAAAAGTTTTGTAGGCCTATTACTGTTTATATATTCTGAAATTTTGGGCTCTGTAAATTGAGTGGATCAAAAGTTATAAGGGGACGACGACACACACAAACAGACACACAGACACACTAAATGTTCTACTCTGAATTCTGAGTAAATCCGCATATAGAACATATATGCTGCGAAGCCTCTAAGTTGGTGTTTTTTGACTTCGAAGTTGGAAAAACCGTGAAAAATATAATCCCTGCATACAATCTCGCATATCCTGGCTTGAAACATTGTCGATATGTTAAGAGAACGAAGTTCTCTTGAACAAATCGACAGTTGGAATACCTACTTGTGAACCTCTAAACCACATGTATTTTTCTTGTCAAAATATGTTATTGTCGCCTGTAATTATTTGGATGTAGATTCACCAGTCGCAGAAATGGTTGATACCTACTCGCGTGGGAAATGAAGGAAATAAAAAGAAGGAGATAATTTAATATGAAACAATGAGTAATTTAACAAAATTGTGACGTTTTAAGTGACTACTTTCTGTAGGCTTGTACTAAACTAAAAATACTTTAACGAGTGTATTAAATAATTGTGTGAAAAAGTAACGCTATAGGCTACGTATTTCATTTTTTGAGATGTCTTTTGTCAAAATATATCTATGTAGGTACTTATTGTAGACTTGTATGTTTGTTTGTGTTGTATGAACTACATCATTCATCCGATGGCAGCAAAATTTTAATGGTTTAATCAACGCACACCCAATAACGTTTCAGTTTTTATTCATTCGACGTATTACAAAGGAGACAAAAGTACACTTACATACACACACGGTCACAAACACAGAGGCATTGCGACTCTACATGTCGGGTACTCGCATAGATAGTAGGTATAATTATTATTATTAAAATTCCATTATAATGTTTTCCCTAAGACATACATTGAAGTAATCAAATTTGTACTTACCTAATTATAATTCATTAGTCATTTTTGTCTACTATAGTAACAAAACTATAGTTTTACTTTTATTATATGATTGTCTAATAACTTTCTTATACATTTTTTGAATAGTAGTGGTTATAATAAAATTCCTTTTTTAATTATTTTGTCATAAGTTTGACAAAAAACTTTCCTATTAATCATGCTCTATGTTTACCCTTATTTTATAATATTTTAACTTACATGTTATGAAGGAGCGTGATACCCTTCGAAATATAATTACAAAAAAACCCTTCGAAATATATTTACAAAAAAATCCTTCGATGCAATATTTACAAAAAAAGTTTTTTATACTAATGTATAAGCAAAATAGCATTTTATTTTCTTGTATCATAAAGCTTTACTAATAATGAAGCGCATATATGCTGTCCAATATACGACCGTGGGGAATAGCGCATGATACGTGTCAAAAATCAGGAATATAATAAAATCAACATTGATTGAAATTATCTTTTATAATAATTTATCAACGATTGAAAACTTAGTTGTGATTATAAACAAATTGATATTTTACTCCGCATACGCGCCTTCCGAATGAAGCCTTGCCTCCTTAAGATTTCTGGTTAATGGTCATCTGGTTTCTTGGCCTCACCTCTATGCCCATCGATCTTTTTAAAATATTATCTAATGGCAGTCTCATAATGTGTTCATAACATCTTACTCTGTTCTCGGTCAGTTTTTTGTTGGTTGGCGCGACTCTGAAACTGCCAAGGATATGGACATTCTTCACCCTGTCATTCCTTGAAACACCACCAGCCCTCTTGGAATGAAGAGTCTTGACGTGGTTGTTCTTTGATGCCCATCACTCAGCTGAGTAGGTCATTGTTGGTCTGACCACTATATTATATACCTTCAATTTTATTGGCATCTTCATGTCACACAATACATTAGGGACATCTCCATTTGCGCAATGTCATCATCGATACCTCGTTTGCGAACAGTTTTGTGCCGAGGTAGGTAATTGAAGTATTTTACTGTGGGTAATGGGTACTGGTTCGTTTTAAATCTGCATAAAGTGTGGCTTAGTTGGTCGCTGTCCAGAAAAGTAACATGTGCAAAATTACATAATATTATCATTATTCTGATATGTTGTTTTGTGATTTAAATATTACGTCCATCCATTCGTAGGTGATAAATTAACCAGTGTTGATTAATGAGAGAAGATCAAGTAAAATTTATACGCGAAAACGCTTTTGTAGGTATGTATGACTGTCCATTCAGTAATTGAGTAACAACAAATTACTGACTTATGGTTTTTTAAATTAGATAACTGCCAATTTCAAACATTAAGTTGTTTTTATATAATTAAATGAGTATTTTAATAATATCTTTATGTAATATATTTGATAAAAGAGATATGATTAAAATAATATATTAATAAATCGGGTGTATCGTTGAGCATAACATAAAAAGTTCACATATCCGGGGTAGCATGGGTGTTACTGACATAAATAACAAGCTATAGAGGAGAGAAAACTAAGATGGTATGGGCACATGGCGACCACCAGAACACACAGTAAACAAAGCCATGTCAAAGAATCTCCCTCGATATCCATCAAGGAGGAGACCGAAGAACACCTGGATGACACAGTGCGACAGAATCCTGCGGAGAAATGGCCTAGAGGAAGAGGACATACAGAATATAAGAAGATATAACCTGAGGACGAGAAGAGCCGACAGTAAGTTGAGACAGTACCAGGAAGAAGAATAGGAAAACATTATTTAGATGGATAATTTAAAATTTGAGTTAATCTTGGGTAAGGCAGAATACCTACAATAGACCACGCATGTAGTAGAATTTAAATCTGATTTTCTGCAGATGAATAAACAATAAAATGATTGTTAATCGAATTTGCAAGATAATGAAGGTTATCATGAATAAAAGTGATAGGAATTATGTAAGATTTACAATTATAAAATTTTTACTATCCAAATCATTCCCTATACATTATTTCTCTATGTGTCAAATCAATCGGAAATATCTCATCCATCCAGATACTTGACATAACAGAGGATAAGAATTGAGGGAGTTCTTTATAAATTCCCGGAATCGTTTGGGCTTTTGAATTTTGCAATTGTATTGGTATTTCTTTAATGATTTTTGAATACTGCCAGTGCCTGACATAATAATATTATGGTAAAAACTTAAAGTATGGAAAATTTATTCCTGAAGTGGTTTATATCTATTTGTATATTCTATTTTTTTCGAACTAAATTGATCCGTTTTTTTAAATTCATAATTTTTTATTTATTTTATGCTCTTTTTAAGCATTATCCGTAAGCGAAATATCCGACAGTTTTTTTGAATCAGCGCGTAAAAGAGACTTGACCCCGTGATTTTTTTTTTTTTTTTTTTTTTTTTTTTTTTTTTTTTTTTTTTTTTTTTTTTTTTTTTTTTTTTTTTTTTTTTTTTTTTTTTTTTTTTTTTTTTGAGTAACATAATATGAACATACACATAGTACAAATATTTAAATTAATACAATTTTTTTTTTCAATAGGTACTGTCCCAAAAAAGTTAAAAACTTGTGCTTGGGACAGGAGTAGGAGTGATATCTGACATATGGAAAACCAAAGATAGCATAAGAAGATGACTCAATTAGAATATAAACATATTCGTGTAAAAAATATATTTGTACCTTTGCATGAGTTTGAAGTTGATTTTAAAAGTTTTTTTGGCTCAGTGGGTTAGGTATATGATTGCTGATTCAAGGGTCTCGGTCTCGGGTTCGATCCTCGGAGAAGACACAATTTTTATTGTGTTTTCAGTCTGTGTGAGACGATTTAATTCTCCAGAATGTGGCAATTTGTTATTGCGAATTATTTTTTTTTTATTTTATAAAAAAAATGAATATTTCCTTGTTAAACAAGTAGGTAGGTACATATTCATCTTCCTATGTTCCTTAAAATAAGCATAAATGCTGAAATGGTGAACGAAATCGGTCGAGGCAGGATTCGAACTCACGACCACTGGATTACTAGCTCAGCGCGCTAACTGCTCTGCCATCGACTCATTTGACATAGTACCTGTAATTTGCCCGATAAGCAATATTAAATAAACAAATTACCCTATAGAAATTCAGACCGCAAAATAATCAACACAATATTATCTATAATATATTCATATTAATCGTTATATCAATAATATTATAATGGTATGTGTGTATTATATAAGAGCATAATAGTTGTATGACGCAATCCAGTATTGGAGCATAAGATGCACGAAAATAATATGACCAGAGCCAAAAATAAGATTATTTGTTTGATGGGTTTGTATTGGTCGGACATCGTAAATTATAAGTAACTTTCCATTACGTTGTAAAAACCACAATCGTGTGTTACGTAGGTACAACATCATTTTAAGTATCTAAATAATTATTATATCGATAAGGCTTGTGTATGTATGTACATATAGTATGTTTGTATGTTCATATATATTTTATCTCCTCGTAACCAACCATACATACAGTATTATTAAACATCAGATATGGGCTATAATATTCAATATGTTTCTTGCATGTAGTCTATATTTCAAATATCTAAACGTAGGTACTTATAAAACACACACGAAGTAATAGAAGTCTTGTCCTATGGAATTATTGGATGGGGTAGGTGTACCAAGACGATCATGAGTCCGCTCAATAAAGCTCAAAAATGTGTCATGCGTATTATCAACAAAAGAAATAGAACTTTCCCATCAGATGATTTATTTAGAATTTTTACTGTCTCAGACCGAAGACAGCTGTTTTTGAAATCTGCATTAATTCATTTCCATAAGAATTTAACTCTGCATACTAGAAGCCAACAAACACGTTTCACTAGGCAAGCAAATGCACTGAACTTCTCTGTGCCTATAATGAAAACCACGTTTGGACAGAGAAGTTTTGGAGTCATTGCTCCTAGAACATTCAATAAGCTCGACAAAAAAATTTAGCAAATGGAAAATAGTCATGCTTTTAAAACTAAAATAAAGGAATGGCTCTTAGGTTGTGTTTCTCGAACAAAGATTAAAGTATATGGTTAAAAACTTTGATTTCGTAAAATTGTTCAAAACTTTTAGTGTTTCATTGAAATCTAATGCCGTCAAACGACGCATTTTTGAACAATTTCATGTAATCAAAGTATTTTAACTATACGATTACCGTTACTTTTGTTAAAACAACCCAACCTTAGTATCAGGCAGACACTATGCAGAGGAGATTTTTCACCTATAGCTTTCGACCCCATATTACATTTTGCTCTAATTAATTTTTTATATATTTTGTTTTTTTGTATATATATATATATTTTTTTTTTTTAATTTTATTTATTTACTTTACAGCTGCGGCCGTAGATGGCCGGCTCCGGCGGTTTATGGAGCAAAATGAAGCGAAGCTTTTATGGTAGGTACTTCAAAAATATTCGGTGCAGTGTTTATCGATAACACTTTTTCTCAACACCTGGTGGACGTAATGTCCGGGTGCGGGTTACCAGTCCATCACCAGTGTTGTTATTGCGGCTACTCCGCAAGGACACGTGGCCCCAGCGACACGCCCCGCCTCCATGAAGACTTGGGCCCGTCAACCTGAGCACCCGCGAGGAAGAAAGAACGCTTGCCGTCAACCGTAAGCGTAGTGGGAAGATAAATTACTCTGGATGCTGCAATTTATCGACCTGCATCTTCGGTTTTTGTCTTGTCTCATGGGCATATTATGATGAGCAACAGCACTATATTTTCCATGATCAAAATGTAGTTATTTACCTGCAATTATATATATCCAATTATATTTTACTTTAAGAGGGTGACTGCTGCTAACGTACCTATTTTTTCAATTTGATATACCATCATTATTACTAAACGAATCATTTTGAAAAAAATAACCTAGTTAGTTTGGATATTAATAAAGAGAATCTTGTAGGAAAATAATAAGCATACCCCGATTTTAGACATTTATCTTAAATTTCTAAAAAAATATAAGGTATAGAGCAATATTTTTTTATAAATTAAAGAAGAATAAAATACCTGGAAAATATGATATGACGTTGCATTAACGCATCAGGTTAAGTAAATAAACAAAAAAAAAATTATTACGCAATGGCGCTGAATGGAAAATAAATGTTTTTTAGGTTTATTTACTAAACCTGAAGCATTAATGCAACGTCAAATCATATTTTTCTAGATATTTTTGTCTTCTTTAATTTAACAAAATATATATTACTCTACGCCTTATAGTTTATAAAAAATATATGATAAACGTTGAAAATCGGGGTGTGCCATTATTTTTCTACATGACAAAACATTATCAAAAAGTTAAGGTATATTTTTGTTTATTAATATCCAAACTATCTAAATTAATTTTTTTCAAAACGATTTGATAAGAAATAGCGATGGTATATCAAATTGAAAAATAGGTACGTTGGCAGCAGTCCCCCCCTTAAATTTAAACTTAAAACATTAGATTTGTAAGCAGGTACCTACTTATATTTTCAAAATAATAATAAATAGTTAGAAATGTTATTTTATTATTATACAAAACACTTAATTCTGTTTTTAAAGTTGTAACGTGCACAGCATACATTATTTTATAATCAATAGTTGTTGATAATAGTATTTCATTTTGAAGACCTTTTAATTATTTCGATATATTTCGATATTATTCTCACCGGAAGAGAACTAATAATAACTTTTCAAGACCTGACACGAAAATAGAAGGTATTTAAATATTTTGTAATCTTATATTTTTAACCTGTTTTCTATTTTACAAAATTTTGTAGGAAAAAAGAAGTTGTTTTTTGCAAAAATGATTTTATATTATGTTTTCATAATTAAATTTGCATATTTATTTACACATAGCAAAATTTCTTCACCTTAATGGATTAAATCTATAATGCAATAACCTCAAGTCTCTAAATAATTTAATAACATTTTTGTACTGGCAGATCTCATCCTAATGATTGGGTGGAATGCCATATAAGCTAATAAAAAAAAACAATAAGTTTGAAAATTAGTCGATAGATGTCGAAAAACCAACAATTTTTATTTTGTATATTATATATTTTTCGTAATTTAAAAAAAAAATCTAGGCATTTTCGCAAAAAAAAATATTGTATAATATAATCTTTAAACAATAAATTAATATAATTATCGTTGTAGGCCACTTGTTTATTTACACTTTTTCGGGAAATTTACAGTATAATACTATGTATTTCGTATACAGTAGTATTCTTAAAAAAATAAAACCAATTAAAAATTACTACAGAATTAATAATAAATTTTAACTGGTGTGCCTATGTATATATTATACTGATAATGTTAAGGACAGACATTTTTAATCCAAGTCTTTGTGGTAATTTCGGATTTTTTTTGTATATTAGGTATATTTTTATTTATAATTAATTAAGCTTTTATTACTTTAAAACCTAAATCATGTACCATTGTGTAAACAAGATATACCTTCGTGTCAGTGTGATCGAAATATCAAATACGCCAATTAACGTTTTGCAAAACGAAAATATTTCCTCTAACTCATTCAAATGTTGTCGTCTAATAATAATAAACCATTAATTTATATTCGGCCGTCATAGAGTTTTACGATACGAACACACCGTACGTGGACATTACATTTTCATGAATTAAGACCTACGTACAAATTACTCTACAATAGTATCATCTCTACATTCTCTTTTGAATGGACGCCACAACACCTGCCTACAAATAACTACTAAGGTAATCCAAAATAATAATTATTTTTGCAGCTTTCTGATACAAAGTAACCAATATATCCTTTGATTCAAATAGCCTCATGGGAACATAACACACTGTCTCAAGGCCGTAGCCAGGGGGAGGGGGATCAAGGGGGATTGATCGAAATGAAAATAGAAGATATTTCTTTAGTAAGTAACAATGAGACTGCAGTTACATACGGTGCACACATTTCACTCTGTTGTTACGGTGCACCCATTTCAAAATTTTGTATGATTTTTTTTTATAAAATGAATAATTCCTTAATAAACAAATACATATACATCTTCCTACATTCCTTAAACTAATAAATTACTAATAATTATTAATAAATAATTATTGAAATATATTTAATAATTTAGCATTTTTATCACATTTTTTTAGCGTGACACTACGTCAGGTATACTGGTATATACATTAGACTTTTAGATGTTCTTATTTTACCAGAACGCGTGAGACAAACACACACACTAACATTATCATTGCTTTATTACTTAAGATGACTGTGCTTTATGTTCGGTTGGTACTCGCACGGGGATACGCTCGCGGGGCTTCTTGTTTCTACTGTTCTACTAAGCTAAACCCCCCCCCCCCAAATTATTTTCTGGCACTGTCTTGTAGTTTTGGACGATACATTAATATTTATAAGTTTAATGGAGTACGGGACAGTCTACAGCATAGTTAAATGGTTTATGTAAGAAGGAAAGGTCAAAAACCTTTCTTCTATCGTTAAGGTATAAAAGTTTAAATTCTAGCATAAGATCTGTGTAGTTAGTTGATATTTTCTATTGTAATCCTATGAAATATTTCATTCCTCGGGCACAGTCGACATGTGCCCGGAGAACCCATACAATTCACTCGACCGCTGAATGTATGCCGATTTCGAGCAAAACAAGTTTCGAGTAGTGCCCGTCAAGGATTAAAGTACTTAGTTATATTTTCATTCATGTTTTGTTGTTCATTGCGATGATCGGTTAGCAGTTTCAATTCCTTGAGGCTAATATTAATTGATATTACATAGTTTAAACTATAAATCATCCGAAATATATAAGTATTATTATTTAATTAATACCATAATAATGCATAAAAAACAAAAAATGATTTTAGAAATAAAATGTGTAAAATCAGGAAGCAGTCTTGCGGCTGTTACCAGAAGTTATTTTTTCAATTTTGTTTGATCAAAATTCATTAGCTGTCACAAATTATTATATAATTTATCGATGCATTTTATTACAAACGATATTTAAAACCCAACAAAAGAACTATGGAAAACACTGATAAATTTAATATACGAAAATAATATTGTGTTAATAGCTTGATGATGCGTTTGTTGCATTTTATTTTGCTCTTTTAAATAATTTACAATTTACGCAATGATCTGCTAATTCTTTTGAGGAAGTGTATAATGGTAATCGAATATATTTTTATTATTGCATATGCGCAAACATTGGATTTTTTTCCCTGTCGGGAGTCAAAGATTTTTTTTTAACAGATTTTTAATTATCTCAATAGAGACGAAGTTGGAATATTTATTGTAGGAGAACCGGGAAATCAAGGCACCTACAGGGCTTACGACCTGTCATCGGCTGGTTTACGTGATCACTTTATGCGCTTGCGCAACGTTCACCATTTATGCCTTTTTAATGAGATCCCTATCAATTCAATTTTGAAACTTCTATATATTGTAATACTGAAATTCTGTTCGCTTGAAAATAAGGAATTTTTACTACAGTCATCTATGGGTGAAATTATGAACAACAATCTTATTATTTTTTATTTATTTTGTTGTAACGCCATCTATTGAGAGAATTGGTTTTTTGTAAATAATGAAAGCTACAATTCTTATATGTGAGGTGACAATGCATTTTTCGCATAGAAGTCACCACTGAATTGCGCCAGACTTATAAGGTCATTTTTGTCTTATTTACGTACTTGTACCAATGTGTAAGTAATCGAATATATTTTTATTATTGCATATGCGCAAACATTGGATTTTTTTCCCTGTCGGGAGTCAAAGATTTTTTTTAACAGATTTTTAATTATCTCAATAGAGACGAAGTTGGAATATTTATTGTAGGAGAACCGGGAAATCAAGGCACCTACAGGGCTTACGACCTGTCATCGGCTGGTTTACGTGATCACTTTATGCGCTTGCGCAACGTTCACCATTTATGCCTTTTTAATGAGATCCCTATCAATTCAATTTTGAAACTTCTATATATTGTAATACTGAAATTCTGTTCGCTTGAAAATAAGGAATTTTTACTACAGCCATCTATGGGTGAAATTATGAACAACAATCTTATTATTTTTTATTTATTTTGTTGTAACGCCATCTATTGAGAGAATTGGTTTTTTGTAAATAATGAAAGCTACAATTCTTATATGTGAGGTGACAATGCATTTTTCGCATAGAAGTCACCCCTGAATTGCGCCAGACTTATAAGGTCATTTTTGTCTTATTTACGTTCTTGTACCAATGTGTAAGTAATCGAATATATTTTTATTATTGCATATGCGCAAACATTGGATTTTTTTCCCTGTCGGGAGTCAAAGATTTTTTTTAACAGATTTTTAATTATCTCAATAGAGACGAAGTTGGAATATTTATTGTAGGAGAACCGGGAAATCAAGGCACCTACAGGGCTTACGACCTGTCATCGGCTGGTTTACGTGATCACTTTATGCGCTTGCGCAACGTTCACCATTTATGCCTTTTTAATGAGATCCCTATCAATTCAATTTTGAAACTTCTATATATTGTAATACTGAAATTCTGTTCGCTTGAAAATAAGGAATTTTTACTACAGCCATCTATGGGTGAAATTATGAACAACAATCTTATTATTTTTTATTTATTTTGTTGTAACGCCATCTATTGAGAGAATTGGTTTTTTGTAAATAATGAAAGCTACAATTCTTATATGTGAGGTGACAATGCATTTTTCGCATAGAAGTCACCCCTGAATTGCGCCAGACTTATAAGGTCATTTTTGTCTTATTTACGTACTTGTACCAATGTGTAAGTAATCGAATATATTTTTATTATTGTATATGCGCAAACATTGGATTTTTTTCCCTGTCGGGAGTCAAAGATTTTTTTTTATAATTAAAAATCTGTTAAAAAAAATCTTTGACTCCCGACAGGGAAAAAAATCCAATGTTTGCGCATATGCAATAATAAAAATATATTCGATTACTTACACATTGGTACAAGTACGTAAATAAGACAAAAATGACCTTATAAGTCTGGCGCAATTCAGGGGTGACTTCTATGCGAAAAATGCATTGTCACCTCACATATAAGAATTGTAGCTTTCATTATTTACAAAAAACCAATTCTCTCAATAGATGGCGTTACAACAAAATAAATAAAAAATAATAAGATTGTTGTTCATAATTTCACCCATAGATGGCTGTAGTAAAAATTCCTTATTTTCAAGCGAACAGAATTTCAGTATTACAATATATAGAAGTTTCAAAATTGAATTGATAGGGATCTCATTAAAAAGGCATAATTGGTGAACGTTGCGCAAGCGCATAAAGTGATCACGTAAACCAGCCGATGACAGGTCGTAAGCCCTGTAGGTGCCTTGATTTCCCGGTTCTCCTACAATAAATATTCCAACTTCGTCTCTATTGAGATAATTAAAAATCTGTATAATGGTAATAATAATAATTGAGTGTTATTATTTGTAGTGCTTAATTGTTATTAATATCATTAGTAAATCGGCCAGCGCCGTAAAAAAAAATGCTTTCTGATTCCTGTAGTAAGTTAATGTCTCTTCTAGGTAAAATTATAATTTTGAGCCCTTCTTAAATTTAAGGTTACCAGCCGCCACTATACATACGCATTATATTATTATTTATATATCTTCATTTAATAGCAGATCAATGGACATTGCATCTAAGCGGTCTTGGTCACATGCGCAAAACACAAGACTAAAACCTAAATGGGATACAGCAAATCACTAGTAAGGTAATACCTACTTAGTTATCTGTTAACAGCGAGTCATTTCAGCGGTATGCGAGCATTTCGTCTTGTTATATATAATGTTGGTTCAATGAAATTTCTTTGTAATCACGAGACACCACGTATATAATAATGTCTAAAATTTGAATAGCGGCGTATATGTATCTTGCGACATGGCGTCTTAAAGACACAAGATCAAAACAAAAGCTCACTGATTCATGAGTTACAGTTGAATCACAACAGATTTTAAACTTGCAATGTTATGTTGGAGAGAAAACAAGTGTGTTTTACTAAAAAGTATTCTCTAGCATACAATATGTAACTGACATCGATATATTATTATTTTACAGACACATCCATGGACTTACGCAAGCGCTGTGAAGGTGTCTTTAAAATACTTATGTATTATTACATTTAACAATGTGGGTGTAGATAACTGGACATAAAACACTATCAAATGTATTTATTATCTATCAATCATTCACATATATAATACATTATACAATAATAAATGTCTTTTTCTTCTTCTTCGTGCCATATCATCACTTTAAATCAGAAACCATACTAAACTATTACCCAGCACTAAAACTCAATAACAAGATATAGGTATCAAAATATAAGCTCTCAATAAATTTTTACTCATAATACACCATACACACAAAAACATTGTCACAAAACTCATAGTATGTATTTTATACATGATACCTGTTGAGAAATTTTAAGTAAAATTGCATTACTAGCAAGATGACCATGTATGAGACAGTGTATCAATGTTGATGAGGCGATGTATGTGTCAAGATAGAAGAATGCGGTGTTCGGTTCTCACTGCCTACCCCTTGAGGAAGATAAAAGTGGAGAGTGAAAAATACACTTGTCTATAGAGACACATACAATATCAATATGAAGTTGATCACTCAATTTTCCCTTACAGAAACTATTTTACTTCTGTTATATACATTTTTCATACAAATATGAAATTTAATTAAATTTCACGTTGATATGGGAGACTATAGATTTTTTTCTTTAAATTTTGACAATCCTTGAATGCATTTTTGATGAGTGTATTTTTGTTGTATCAAAATTTTCGTATTTTGTTTGGCGCCTGATTTCTTCATTTCTTATTTTATCCCGGAGGCTCACTCCTAACATTTGCCGTTCCATAGCTCGTTGCGTACATTTCAGTTTGTATATTGTGTTGGCAGTTAGTGTCATTGTTTCCAATCCATATGTTAGCACTGGGAGGATACATGTTTCAAAGACCTTTCTTTTCAAATTTTTAGGAATGTCTTTGTTTTTCAGGATGTGACCGAGTTTACCGAAGGCCGCCCAACCTAGTCCAATTCTTTCCCAGTTTTATTTTGTGCCCCAGGTATATGTAATCTTCAACGGCTTCAACTGTGTTGTTATTAATTTTAAAATTGATGTTGGATGGGCTCAGGATCAGGAAACATCTGTACCTATTCATATTGTCTCATGATCATACTTGAACTTTTATTATTACGAGAATAACAGCTCTTACCTACTCCAAAAAATCTCTTTCAACTGCCCCATGAAAACAACAACATATTTAACTAATATTTAACTGATATATTTAACTCCACACAGACATCGATGAAACGCCAATTACGCGCAGTTATTGGTAATATTACTGGTTAAAAATCAAACCTACTTTCCTTAAACATTCATCCCTTCCTTATCAACGCTTTCCTATATCCATTACCCTTCCCTTTCCCCCACATACACTCACCATCTTACAATGACTACCCAACATTAATAATGTATAATAATTTAAATATGTGAAACTTTATAATTGGCTATTTATTTTGTATTCTCATTTGAAATTAAGTATTATAAATGTATAGCTGTTAAGTTTCCAAACAAATGAAAAATAAAATAAATAAAATAAATAAAATAGTTTAACGGGGTTTTTGTAAGAACAGTGAACAAGTCCTGTATTGTCTACACTTATATGTCTTAAAATATTAAAATTAAATGGCTTTCGTGGCTCAGTTGGTTCGGTATCCGACTGCTGATCCAATGTTCCCAGTTCGGTTTCCGGTGGACTACCCTCAATTTTCCCTTTCATGATGAGGTGCAGTTTTCAATTTCCGAACACTTCGTTAGTAAATCTTCTCCGTAATCTGATGCAGTGATTCTGAAAAAAAGCACTGCATCGCTGTAGACGGTCACAGCAAACACATTGAATATATGGGGGGCAAGTCTGGTCCAACCCGCGAAATCAATACCCTCACGATTACCCATATCATAGATATAATAATTATTATATGGAGTTCTATAATATCTTTAGGTATTTAGAACTCCATATGATAATTACATCCATGAAATGGGTATTCTTGAGGGTTTTGATTTCGCCGGTTGCACCACACTTGCCCCCATGGTCGCCAACCTCCGCAGGGGAGACGGCACTTGAAGAATATGAATGGTCATTTTCATTCTACACATTTCTCGAAGATGAATCACATAATCAAATAAGTAAGATTCACTGCTCTTTTTATTTTTGGTTGGGAACTGATAAGACATACGTAGGATAAAAAATAATTACTTTGTATATGAAGTTAGTACCTACATATTAAGTTTTCACTCAAGTGTTATAATTTAATGTATCAATTACCTGTTATGAAATTAAGTACAATTTTTTATCAGTTAAAATGATCTTATTTTAATATATGTATGTACACTGTATGCAAATGTACAATTTGATACAGTTCCAACTACACATACATATATTATTATATTACATTACATATATGTAGGAATACGTAACACATTGGTATTTCTTCTTCATTAGCATTCGTGAGTGCCCATACCGTGTGTTGGATATCACGTAAGGATTGACTAATATTTTGCATTCGTAGAGAATTATGTGGTCTACAATGATTGACCAGGTTTCGGTGAACATATGTATTAAAATTTAAGTAAATAATCAACTTTAATTATTTTTGTTTCTTTTACATTTATCATGAACTTTTCTTTCTGTATTTCTGTTTCGTTTCCTAATCAAAATAAATAAATTAATTACTAGCTACGCTCAGCTACTAAGTAAGGGCTTTCAGACAACTTTTTTCTGGCAAAAAACCAGAAGCTTTTCTTTATTTTCATAGACCTGGAAAAGGCCAATGACAAACTAGACCGTGAAAAGCTTTGGAACGTGCTATCAGTGTATGGAGCGGGAGGCAGGTTGATAAGGGCATTATTATCTCTCTATGAAGAAAGCCAAGCCTGGTTCTCTATTAATAAGTGAGTGAAGTAAGGTTGAATATTATCACCGTGGCTCTTTAATTTATACATTGACTACTGTGTGAGAGCATTAAATATTGGGAACATTGGGTTGAAACTGGAAGGTGTTACTGTATGTGATCTAATGTATACAGATTACAAAGTATTTATGGCAGAAAGTGTGGAAGACTTGGAATATTTGGTTAAAATAGTATTTGATGGATGCATGCAAAATGGTCTGAGAATGAATGCAACTAAATCTATAGTAATGGTATTTGAGAAGAGCGAAAGACGAAAAAAATGCGAGATAAGATTGGAGAATGAAGTGGATGAGTATTTATACTTCGGAAGAAAGTTTCAGCGTTCAGCGTGACGGAAGACTAGAAAAGATATTGAAAGGAGGAGGAGATATTGAAGAAATGAGGTCACTAAGACAAATGTGTGGTAAAAAGGTGTAAGAAATGAGGATATTAGACGAGAATGTATGATTGAAAGAGATATCGTGAGTAAGAAGAAAATAAATGCCCTAAGGTGGTTTGGCCACATGAATGAGTGATGACCGTCTGACAAAAAAGTATATAAGACTGATAAAAGAGGAACGAAAAATAGAGGTCGCCCAAGGAAAATTTGGCACGATCACATAAATGGAATTTTGAAAAATGGAGTCGTTAGAAGTAAGAATAACAGAAGAACGTGTATAAGAAGATGTATGGAAGTGAACGAAGAGAGAAATATATGTCAAGAGAGAGAAGTCTGGCGTTCAGTTCACTCTGCCTACCCCAAAAAGAGAAAGGGCGTGATGGTATGGATAATAAAAAAACGTGTGTCGAAACATACAAAAACATTCAATGATTAAGGAAAGGATAATTTTTCACCACAAAATATATATAATTTTATTTTCTATTGTTTTTAGTGGGGGGCAAGACTGGTCTAACCGGCGAAATCAAAACCCTCGTGATTAGGTACCCATATCATGGATACAATTATCATATAGAGTTCTATGACATCTAAAGATATTATAGAACTCCATATAATAATTATATCCATGATATGGGTAATCGTGAGGGTTTTGATTTCGCTGGTTGGACCAGACATGCCCCCCATGAATCACAAATTCTTTTTCCTCATGCTTCATTCCTCCTTCGACCCGAAAACATTTAATGACAAAAGCGTACATTGAATAGTCTAAAGATAGTTTCCAGAGAAATTTACCATTTTTGATAACACAATTAAAAAAGATGAAAAACACTAAAAGATGAAAAAAAAACATTTAAAAAGATTACATGCCTAAACAAAGGTTACTCATAATTATAGGTAAAACATAAGTGAAATAAAACAAATAAAAATAACAATTTAGAATTCTGCAGAAACATTAATGCGCGTGACCCACACATCAGTCTCGTCTCACCTAAAAAAAACTACTTTCAGAATGGTTGGTCAACCTCATTGCTGAACTATGCAAGATGTCATTTTGTCACTTGTATTTTCGATCACCCTACGCTTATAAGACACCCGTAAACGATGACAATGACAGTGGAAGCACTATTCAAGCCGGTACCTCACAAGACATGGAAAAGAAATGGAAACAATGCTGGGTATATGACTGAGTTCCTGTACAAAAACAGGTCCTGAAGAGTATTGAATATAACCAGACAAATAATTCAGACTTTGTAATTATGCATTCTGCCCAAAGACCTTATAATACTTAAGTATATAAGGTCTTTGATTCTGCCCCTTTCATTTCGTGAAAATTAATATTTTATTCTGTAATACACAAGTTTGTCGCATTTCCATAAAATAACTCTACCTGTTTTCAATGCAAATTTAAACTTTAATAGATAATGAACCAATATCTTTTATTTACGGATTCATATTACGACTGTCACAGAGTGAAAGCAGATTAAACTTAAATGATATAAAGATCTATATCAGAATATTTGATTAATTTACTAACCGGTCTTGTCGGATTGTCATTCATTATCTTTTCATGTCACAATAATATGAACATATAAATCGTCGCCATATCCTAATATCCAATATATAAGACAACGTATTTTTTCAATTGTATCTTATAAATCCTCAACTTTTCACAACGTTATGAACTTACATAGTTATACAACAAAAAACTTCTAGCACTTACAATATTAATCTAATTCGATCTTCAAGGATTCGATCTCACTTATAACTACAATTATAATTAGTTGGGGTCTTGTACTGGCTTATTGTGGTCCATTTCTTTTACCGAGTTTCCGTTAACAGTGTCCCCTCAAGTCTCAGG
The DNA here is from genome assembly GCA_963576475.1 of Molanna angustata. NCBI lineage: Eukaryota > Metazoa > Arthropoda > Insecta > Trichoptera > Molannidae > Molanna > Molanna angustata. The sequence goes on along the minus strand of OY754966.1, from coordinate 9,843,123 downwards.
CTACTTTGGAGAGTTCAGGACATGATACATATAATATATAGATATCAGACACCCGAACCAAAGATTCCCGAAGAAAACAAACAGTTTCTAGCGTGTCTTTAGTCTGAATTTACATTTTGGCCATCTCTTTGCCATCTCGTTCTGAAGACTTGAAGGTCGCAGATTCGAGGCATGTCACAGTTTTATAACTAAGGTTTGTGGCCTATAAGCGTTTTATGCTTTATGCTACTAAACTACTACTTTTATACTACTATACAACAACTATTACTATTGTTAGGTTCCCTATTTTTTTTACAGAAATCTTGGTCATACCCCTGATGATTCTCATTTAAAAAGATCTGAAGTCAACGACAGTCCACGAGTGTGAATCTTCCATTCACATTCGTCGATTGTTCTTTTTGCACTATGGTGCCGAGGTTGCTAATCTAGAGGGATTTATGGGCTACTTTTGGCGTTCTGTGAAGGAGCCGTTTACAGTCCCCGTATGCGGAGCGGGTGTTGGTGAAAGTAGCGAAAAATCGTTTTATGCGAATATGCACATAGATAATTTGATAACAGACAAACATGGATATTAGAAATTTTGATAATTTTATGGTTTTCTACTTAAACTAGGATGATTTATCTCAAATGAAGAGAAATCAGCGTCGTTTTTATTATAAATAGATATCATCGATATGTTTTACGGAATTTCATATTCGAAAAATATATCAATGCGGGGCAACTATGCGGGTGATATTTTTATCAGTCGATTTTGGAGTAGTTATATGCTAATATTTGAGTATTCCAACTGTCGATTCGTTCATGAGATTTCAATTCTCTTAATGAATCGACATTATTAAGCCAAGATGCGTGTACGAAGGAAAATTTTGTATGGTGTAGTGGACTTTTTGCATGCTAATAACACCAACTAGAGGTCTCGCAGTATATATGTTCCCATACATTGATTTACTCAGAATTCGGAGTAGAACATTTTATGTGAGTTTTGTGTGTGTGTGTGTGTCTGTGTGTCTGTGTGAGTGTCCCCCCCCCCTCTTATAACTTTTGATCCGCTCAATTTACAGAGCCCAAATTTTCAGAATATATAAACAGTTATAGGCCTACAAAACTTTTATACTCAGAATTGTGAATTTTTGTTTCAGTCAGGGGTTATCAACTTTTGAATTTAACTTTATCTTTCCATATATCTCAGAAACCATAAAAGCTAGAATGCTGAAAATTGGTATAAAGATAGACAAATATAAAATCTCATTTTTTTTAATTCCAGGGTTTCTCAAACATTTTTTATTAAGAAAAATATTTTATTCATGATAAATTTATGAGTTTAACTGCCTATATTTCCATTTTTTTTAAATATCGAAAAAAGCCGAAACACCCCAACTAGATAATTTAATTTTATACAAAAAATATGAACATTGTATTAGCACATCTCAATTTTTTTTAACAATTTTTATAAAAATTGAATTTAGTGACGACATCACTTCATACAATTTTTAATGGTAGTCGCCTATACATAATATGTAAGAAGACTTAATAGTTAGATACTTAAATCTCCAAACATACATACATACCATCATACTGTTTTCATATTCTGTGTAGGAAAAACAGACTCTCCTCCATACTATCCTATCCTGACAAACATACCTACATGTTTTATATAGAAAATAAAATATTTTCAAATATTTATTAAATTGTGTTGTTTATAGTTTGGTACGTATTCTTTGATTATGCATACTATCGCCATCGACAGTTGGATCTCATGTATTACATGCAAATAGTATTAATTGTAACCTCTGGCCTATCGTTGAGTATTAAATTCACCGAAATTACATAAAAATATAATATTTTAGAGCTTGAATATATGTATGATTATAGGAAGAAATGTCATAATAGCAGGTGCATTTAGTGGGAAATACCTATTATAAATAATTCGAATAATAACTTCCTTGCACCCTGCGCAAGTGGCGAGTTTATGGCCATATGGTAATTTCATCCAACTGTCTAGTGTTTCCAGCCCAGAAAAGCAATATTTGCATGAGAAATGAATTTGAATTCATTTCTGATCGAACCCAGGACGCCCGCACAGAAGCCAAACGGCTTACCACGGCTTACCAACTGTGCAACAGCGCTCGGCGATACCATAAATACTATCACTGCATAAAGCAGAATGCGGGGTAACCAGCGACAAGTGTGTGGGTGTGTGTTTGTGAGTGCGTGAACGTGCCGTGATTCCTTATAAGAGGAAGCACGGCACGTGTATAATATTTTACTTCTCCTGTAAAATTATACGCGGGTAGTGTTTGGATGCGAAAAGCCTAAAGAAGAGATGATTGGAAAAAAATGGAAGCGGCCTTATATCCAGCAGTGGAGAGAAGTGGAGTATTCATGTTTCTGTTGTGCGTAGATTCTTAGGATTTTCTTATGCCAAACTTTTAACATCTCAATAGAGACGAAGTTGGAATATTATAGAAGAACCAGAAACTTGAGCATATCCTATGGGAATGCACTAACTTCTCCGTGTCAACTTTCCGACGAGAACTCTACGACGATTTCCGAGGGAATTTCTTTGGACCCATTGGACATGCGGACCTTGTAACGAAGAGCAAGACTTTCAAGAGCAAGGCTTTCAAGACTTTCTGTCTTAAATTCGGTGCACTATTATATTCACTATCACTGAGCAGTGAGCAAGTTGTTTCCACATGATTAGCTCTCTTTGGCACATTAAGCACTGAGACCAGTTATGAATGATAGCAACATTTCAAAGGTTGCCAAAGTTGCCATTCATAACGCTATCTTGGTGCCAACGTTGACGTATGCAAGTGAAACCTGGACATGGCAGAAGTCGCACGAAAGCAGAATAAATGCTGTTGAAATGAGATCGCTAAGAAGAATCTGCAATAGAACGATGTATGACAGGGTAAGAAATGAGAACATAAGGAAAGAATGTAAGATGAAGAAAGATATCATTAATAGAATGAAAGTGAACACACTGAGATGGTTTGGCCACATGGTAGAATGAATAAGGAACGCCTGACGAAGAAAATGTACAATGCGGATAGGATTGGATTGAGAGGCCGGGGCCGCCCAAGAAAGGGATGGCAAGACCATGTGAACGATATTCTGAAAGACGGAAATGTTAGAAGCGTGTACAATAGACGAACATGTATGAGACGATGCATGAATGTTGACGAGGCGATGAATGTGTGACAGGATAGAAAGATATGGCGTTCGGTTCTCTCTGCCTACCCCGTAAGGGACATGGCGTGATGGTATGTATGTAAGTACAGTGTCTGCAAGGTTTTAGAGTTCTCCGGACTCTTCGTATGTTCTTTATGTGTTCTTTCAGAGTTTTGCAAGGGGCCGTTATTAGTCCCCATAAGCAGAACGGGTGGTGGTGGGGGAAGAACAGGGCTTCCGACGTGTCATCGGCTTGCCTACGTCATCACTTTATGCGCTTGCGCAACGTTCACTAATTATTTATTTATTTGTAACATAAGAAATAATATACACTTTATACTCATCAAATTTTAACAATAATTTTTTTTAAATAAAAAATAGGAAGCAAAATGATAATTTAAAAAAATATCATTTGACTTCCGCATCAGCGATCAAATAATATATGGGACGGTCGGTCTAAGAGCGAGGTGGGCAACCGTATACATCAATCAAGACTTGCATTTAATAAAAGATCAAAAAATAATAGAGTCGGACACCTCTTCAAGACCTCTGTATGGAGTATCTTGATGTACGGTTGCGAGACATGTTGCCTATCCGAAAGAGATAAAAGGCGACTGGAGGCTTCTGAGATGTGGTTCTATAGAAGACTATTAGGAATTTCCTGGAGAGACCACATAACGAATGAGGATCGAGTTTCTCCAAAGAATCGAAGGAGTAAAAGGCGCCTGCCCAGGACATTGGCCGAAAGCCGTGCAAGATAACCCGAAAAGAAGGTCTCTTGCACGCCATAATGGAGGGTATAACCGAGGGGACAAGCTTTAGGGGACGCCCACGCCGAGAGTATCTGTAGGACCTGCGGGTAGATGTACGCTGCTCATCATATATTGATTTCATAAGAGCCGCACAAGACAGGAAAGAATAAAAGGATAGAATTGAAGGAATTGCTGCAAGCCAATCCAGGATTGAAACCAGAGAAGAAGATAACCACGATATTGTTATCTTGTGGAATAAATAATTAATCTTTTGTTTTAACTCATGGCGGATAAAAAATATTTTTTTCTTTTATAATGGACAAGTAAAACCCGGCAGACATTGTCCTGCCTGTTTAATTATTTACCTCCAAATACATAAAAATGGTTGTTCGGTATGTTTCCTTTTTATCACTTAAGATTCTTATCTAGATTCTGTATTTTTTCCCTTCCATCCATATAGTCCCTTCCGTCCCTATTCATTCATTCATTCATTTAAATTTTATTTAATTGTTCAAACAAATATAGGTACTTGAACCTTTAGCATTATTTCAGTTTTATATAATATACCATTTTATGTATCATGAAATGACTCTGCAGTATAATGAAATGTTGAAAGCCATTACGTGTTACTCGAGTAAGTACGATGAATTAATAACAAAAGTCGAAGAACTGCAGGATAAAATCGGTGGTTACAAAGACTTGGAGATTAAAAATGGCGAACTAGAAAGGAAAATTGTATTAATGGAAAAGAAACTTGAAGAAATCGAATACATCTCATATCGAAACAACGTAGAAATACGTGGTGTACCGGAGGAGAAAGACGAAGACGTGAGACAAGTTATTGAGCGACTGGGAAAAAAACTAGACGTACAGACCATTATGGAAGGAATAAATGATGCTCATAGAGTTGCTAAGAAGCCTGGAAAAACCGAAACTACCCGAAATATAATCATAAATTTTAATAATTGGCTCTCACGTAACAATCTGCTAACCGCAGCCAAAAGATTCAACCAAAAATATTCCAACAAACTATCACTAGCAGACATCGATATGGGACCCAATAACAAACTAATCTACATATCGGAACAACTTCCTAGCTCAACAAAACGATTGCTTGCTAAAACTAAACAAACTGCACGAGAAAAAAACTATAAATATGTATGGACTACTAATGGAAAAGTTTTGGTGAGGAAGACTGATGGAGGTAATGCCATCATTATTTATAATGAAACCAACTTAACTACACTATGACTCATACCAAGCTGGAAGAAGAAAAACAGTCTACGACTGGCGACCTCACACTCATGCTATGTCTCTGTCTTTACTTTTTCGTGCTCTTGCTATTATCTATTCTTCTTGTGTTCTTTATGTATCCTCATTACTATCTCTTTCTCTCTTCTTATTTTTACTATTATCTATTATGTACTTTTATTTGTCTTCTTTTTGTATCCTAATTTGATTTTTTCTTACCATAATATGCTATTCTACTTTAACAATATTTTTGTCACCTACACTAAAGGAACGTTGGAAATGAATTTTTTTTCATATTTATTATGTACTCTAAACTCATATAACCTATGTGATGTTAAAGAAATGCGTCTAACCAAAAAGCAACACAAAACCAAATGTATACTAACTTACACATATCATAAAATACTACATATTATTTGTGGGCAAAAAATCCACCTGGGGAATCAGAATAAATGCAATGTTTTTACCTTATGCCACATACTTAATATGTTATAAACTATTCATACAACTACAAACAATACATGTCTTCATTTACTTGGTACAAAATTTAATGACACACCTACTGTTATACTCAAATGACTACGCTTAACAATGTGCAAAATATTATAGACGATTATGAGCCTATTGTGACCAAAATAATAACTAACCCTGAAGAGAGTAATCATGTGCTTACATCAAACTTCTCAATAAAGTTGTTACACATAAATATTCGTAGCATCAATCATAATTACGATAGCCTTGTGGTATTGTTGAAACGGTTCTCTACAGACTTTGACATCATTATTTTAACGGAATGCTTGCTCAATAATGATTACGTTAAGAAAGAAATTCCCGAATTCAATTCATATATAACGACTAGACATTTTAATCAGAATGACGGAATCAGTGTTTACGCCAAAAAAAACCTGCCAATCGTCATAGAAGAACCTGTATTAAACGAAGCCAATTGCCTGCTCATAAAAATAGGGAAACATACTGCTATAGTTTCTATCTACAGACCCCCATCATTCTATAACCCAACAAACTTTATTAATAGTCTAAACACATTATGTGACACTACATCACAACTATACCAAGAAATGTTTATTATTGGTGATATTAACATAGATATCCTAAACAATACGAATCAACATGCAGAACAATATCTTTGTCTCCTAAACGAACTTGGTTTTATCTCGGCAATCAATAAACCAACACGTGGAAGCTCATGCCTTGATCATATAATGGTAAAAACAAGGTTCAGTACATGTGCAGCTATCTGTGAGACAGCGATAACAGATCACTATCCCGTCATGATTGGGATTGAACGAACTTCTACCACAAACCGTAAACAAACTCGTACAATAAACACCATAGACTACGAACAATTAATCTTAGAAACTGAACGACAACAATGGACTGATATATATCAAAGCAATGACACTAATTCTGCCTTTAATATCTTTGATAATATTATCCAAACTCTGATAAACGCACATCAGAAAACTAAAAGCATAAAAAAGAAAAACATTAAAGAATGGATAACAGAAAACCTCATAAAATGCATCAAGAAACGTGATAAATTACACAAACAAACATTGGCAGATCCTACAAACTTACAATTAAAAACATACTACAAACGCTATAGAAACACGTGTAATAAAGCAACAAAAACAGCGAAAGAGACATATTATCGAAATAAACTAGAAGAAAATAAAGATAATCCAAAGACTTGCTGGAGCATAATTAGAGAAATTACTCACACGTATCGAGACAAGACCTCCAATATATTACAGAATATACGTAGCAATGAAATATCACAGAGATTGGATAATATAAACGAGTACTTTTGTATAGTCGGAAAAAAATTAGCCGACACTACGCTCAGTAGACTACAAACAACACCTAATGAGCTAGCAAACAAAATCAATATATGCACAAACAATTTCTCTGAATCACTTTTCCTATCTCCTACATCCCCCAATGAAATTAGCGATATTATAACCGGCCTAAAAACCAATGCTGCCCCGGGAATAGATGGCATTCCTACAAAATTTGTTAAGCAAGCTAAAGATTATATTAAACAACCGCTGTCATACATTTGTAACCTAAGTTTGTCTACAGGTATATTTCCCAGTAAACTTAAAATTGCAGCAGTTACCCCAATATTCAAATCAGGAGACCCAAGTATTGCTTCAAACTACAGACCAATATCTCTATTGAGTGTATTCTCAAAAATAATTGAAAAAGTTGTCAAAACAAGACTCAATAAATATCTAAATAAATTGAATATAATATCTAAACAGCAGTTCGGTTTTCGCGACAAGTTAAGTACAGAAGATGCCATACTCAACCTAACAGAATACGTTGTGAAGAATTTGGACAAAGGTAATCGATGCATTGGAATTTTTCTAGATTTAGCCAAAGCTTTTGACACCGTCTCACATGAACTGTTACTACGAAAGCTAGAAACAATAGGTATCAGAGGGATTACACATAAATGGTTTGAAGACTACTTGAAAAATAGACAACAATTTGTTATAGTAGAGGGAAAGCAGAGTAATATAAAGAACATTACATATGGAGTTCCACAAGGCAGTATACTGGGCCCAATACTCTTCACGATCTATATTAATGACTTGTGTAATACAACATTATATCAGGGTAAAATAATCACCTTTGCAGATGACACTGCTTTAGTATTTAGTGGTGTAACCTGGAAGGAAGCATTTCACTTCGCTCAAGTTGGTTTAAATAAAATTTACAAGTTATTAGAAAATAATTTACTTACTCTAAATCAACAAAAAACTAAATATATTAGCTTCAGCATAAGTGAAAGAACAAAACCAGACGAAAACCTCAAAATAATAGTACATTCTTGCTCAAACTGTGATTGCAATAAACTGAGCATGGTTGATAACATTCGCTATCTAGGACTTGAAATTGATAAGCACTTAACATGGAAAATACATCTAACCTTACTAGCAGGACGAATCAGAAAACTGATGTTCTTTTTTAGAGGAATAAGAAATATTGCTGATCCAATCCTACTACGCACTGTGTACTATGCTTTCTGTCACTCAATCATAGCATATGCCATACTGGGATGGGGAGGGGCGGCAAAAACTCTGATGGAACCGGTTAAAAGAGCCCAAAAGGCTGTAATTAGAATAATTAATAAACGTCCAAGAAGATACCCATCTGATCAACTTTTTAAGGAATATTTTGTACTAGACGTCAGGCAAATTTACATGTTAAAATTGGGTACATATTTCTTTTCACACAGGACAATTCATAATCATGCAACACATACACATAACACACGAACAAATCTAAATCTTATAGTTCCAATAATTAAAACCACTTTTAGTCAAAGGTTCTACACTTTCCTTGGACCAAGACTGAAGAAGAAGAAGAAAAAAATTTTAATCCAGAAACCATCCCGGTCATATGCTCGACAATTCACCAAAGTTTCATTGTAATCGGATGAACGGTTCCCAGGATAGTCCACCTTCATAGGTAAAATGACCTAATACTCGATGAAGAAGAAGAAGTTAAAATTTTTTGATCCAGAAACCATCCCTGGTATACTCTCGACAGTTCACCAAAATTTCATCGCAATCGGATGAGCGGTTTAGGAGCGCATTCAACACATACATAGATACATACATAGATACATACAAACATTCAAATTTATAATATAGATAGACTAGTGAACCCCCGGCAAACTTCGTATTGCCTGTATAATTAAAAATGGTCCTTCATTACCACCCGTCACTTCAGACCCTTCAGTACCTCTCGTCCCTTGAGTACCTCTCGTCCCTTCAGTACTTCCCGTCCCTTCAGCACCTCCCGTCCCTTCAGCACCTCCCGTCCCTTCACCACCTCCCGTCCCTTCAGCACCTCCCGTCCCTTCAGCACCTCCCGTCCCTTCATCACCTCCCACCCTTCAGCACCTCCCGTCCCTTCAGCACCTCCCGTCCCTTCAGTACTTCCCGTCCCTTCAGCACCTCCCGTCCCTTCAGCACCTCCCGTCCCTTCACCACCTCCCGTCCCTTCAGCACCTCCCGTCCCTTCAGCACCTCCCGTCCCTTCATCACCTCCCACCCTTCAGCACCTCCCGTCCCTTCAGCACCTCCCGTCCCTTCAGCACCTTCCGTCCCTTCAGCACCTCCCGTCCCTTCAGCACTTCCCGTCCCTTCAGCACCTTCAGTACCTCCCGTACCTTCAGTACCACCCGTCCCTTCAGGCCCTTCAGTACCTCCCGTCCCTTCAGTACCTCCCGTCCCTTTAGGCCCTTCAGTACCTCCCTTCTCTTCATTACCTTCTGTCCCTTCAGTAGGTAAAGAAAAAGTTTAATTCCCGAAACAATACTGGGAAGACCTGCGAAAAGATGAAAGGACAGTTGGATCTTCTTTTTCCAGGATTCTCCAACTTCATAGGTAAAATGAACAAATAAACAATAAAGAGGAAGAAGAAGAAAAAAGTTTGAATCCATAAACCGTCCTGGAAGACCTGCGAAGAGATGGTACGACAGTTGGACCTTATTCTCCCAGAATACTCCACCTTCATAGGTAAATTGACCAAATACACGATGAAGAAGAAGAAGAAGAAAAAAGTTTATGTCCAGAAACTGTCCTGGAAGACCTGCAAAGAGATGGAAGGACAGTTGGAGCTTCTTCTCCCAGAGTATGTCATTTTATCTTCATAGGTAAAATGACCTAATACCCGATGAAGAAGAAGAAGAAGAATTTTTTTTAATCCAGAAATTATCCCGAGCACACGCTCGACAATTCATCAAAGTTTCATTGCAATCGGATGAACGGTTCCCAGGATAGTCCACTTCATATGTAAAATGACCTAATACCCGATGAAGAAGAAGAAAAAAAATTAATCCAGAAACCATCCCTGGTATTTTCTCGACAATTCACCAAAGTTTCATTGCAATCGGATGAACGGTTTAGAAGCGCATTCAACACATACATAGATACATAGATACACACATACATAGATACATAAAATGTGCAATGTCTTTACTAAAATGAGATCAAGGTCACTGACACGAAGGTGCACAACAATAAATATTGATCCAAATATTGATGGACAAATATTACGCAATGGATCAGCAAAGAATAAAAGGAAATATAATTCAACAACATCGTGAGAATATTATACATTATTTTATTTTATTTTAAACCTAACAAACATAAAGTCATACAAACAAATATTACAACAAATTCAATTTTAACAATATTTCATAGACCAATTTTGTTTGCGGATATTACATTATCTTTTTAAGCTGCACATTATGAAAACTTAGTCATGAAACTCGAGCAACCTTGCCTGCTCAAGGACGAAGAAACGATGGAACGATCGCGTAATAACAATAATCAACTTTGTTGACCAATAACTTTCATTATAATATATTTATACAAAGGAGCCCATACATACATAGTATATGCACTGGCTATATGAATATATTCAAAACAGTATGAATTAAATAAAAACAAAATATATCAATTTACACAAAATACAAAGAAAGCACACAATATCTTAAAAGAACTCTTCGAACTAAACTTATAGCAAGAATAGATTGATTTGGTGCGACCAAGTGGGCTCGCACCCGTGTCCGTTGCACCTTAGTGTCCGTCGTACCCAAGTGTCTCGCTGCCAAGTGTCCCGAAACCCAAGTGTCTCGCTGCCAACTGCCCCGAAACCCAAGTGTCTCGCTGCCAAGTGCCCCGAAACCCAAGTGTCTCGCTGCCAAGTGCCCCGAAACAAAATGTTCCGCACCCTAGTGTCCCGCACCCAAGTGTCCCTTACGGGTAGTGAAAAACGCCTCCATTAGGGACACGTGCAGACACCCCATCAATTTTTCCCCAAATACCCCGGTTCGGCAAATGCCTTTTTTTTCATATTTGGATCCCATTTATATTAGAAAAATAATAATATTAATAATAATAAACACTTCCTAACACTCTGCGCAAGTGGCGAGTTTACTGCCGTATACTAATTTCTTCCAACTAACCAGTGTTTCCAGCACAGAGAAGCAATATTTGCATGTGAAATGAATTTAAATAAATTTCTCCTCTGCTGGAAATCGAACCCAGGACGCCCGCACAGAAACCGAACGGTTTACCAACTGTGCCACGGCGGTCGGCCAAATAGACAATAAATTCAGAAATAAACAAGATTGGAAATAAAATAGGACACACAGAATACAATTCAAAACTAACAAAAATCATAATGCACAAATAATAATACTGTAGGAATTTGCATACAAATTAATAAAGTAGACCTCGTAGTAAAATAAAGGAGTGTGAGAGGAAGATCATTCAAAGGTCACAACTAGTCAATCAGATAGGTATATGACCGCACTCGCACTTAACCCTCTCTTGAATTATCTGTACTTATAATTAAACGGAGCTATCAAAATTGAATGTCGATAGTTCAGCACAGTCCCCTCTCTATTCCCCTCGGCTCGATAGTTTAAAAAATACATATTTCACAGTAATACATTAAAAATTGCGTAGTGTTTACCCTCTTAACCTTCATTTAGTCTCATAACATACTATCATCATCTTGAATTAAGTGTACCTACTATTTATTATACATACATATTAAATCCTTAACCGCATTAAAATATAACTATCTAGTGCAGTGATGGGCAAACTTTTTAAGGGGAGGGCCAAAAAAGTAAAAAACTATCTAGGCGGGCCGAAAAAAAATTGAACCAAAATGATTTTTATAAGTGATAAACTTTATTTTTGATTTTTATATCACACACAACTTATATTATATAGATTATACTCATATTATTACAAAAAAAGTTACAAAAATTGATTATTCCTTTAGAAGAATATGGCTTATGTGACAGATGAAACTGACTGAGCTTCTAAAAATTGTTTATAATCTGGTAGAAATTGGGATGAGCTGATTCTGAGCCACCTTACTTTAGCATAGTAAAGTACACTTTACTTTAGCATAGTAAAGGACTTTAGCATAGTAAAGGACTTAGGATGAACGCCAGCAAATCAAAGACAATGGTCTTTGAAAAGAGTGAAAGCAGAACAGCGTGTAAAGTAAGAGTAGAGAACGAATGGCTTGAGCAAGTCGACGAATATGTATACTTGGGAAGCATATTTCAACGGAACGGACGACTCGATAAAGAGATCGAAAGAAGAGTTATGGCAGGAAACAGAGTGAATGGAGCACTAAGACCAATTATGAATGATCGCAACATATCAAAGGATGCCAAAGTTGCCATTCATAACGCCATCGTAGTGCCAACCCTGACGTATGCAAGTGAAACCTGGACATGGCAGAAGACGCATGAAAGCAGAATAAATGCAGTTGATATGAGATCGTTAAGAAGGATTTGTAATAGAACGATGTATGACCGGGTAAGAAACGAGGATATAAGGAAAGAATGTAAGATTAAGAAAGATGTCATTACTAGAATGAAAGTAAACACATTGAGATGGTTTGGTCACATGGGGAGAATGAATGAGGAGCGCCTGACGAAGAAAATATACAGAGCGGAAAGGAATGGAATGAGAGGTCGGGGACGACCAAGAAAGGGATGGCACGACCATGTGAACGAAATTTTGAAAGACGGAAATGTTAGAAGTGTGAGCAATAGACGAATTTGAATGAGACGATGCATGAATGTGGACGAGGCGAGGGATGCGTGCCAGGATAGAAAAATGTGGCGTTCGGTTCTCTCTGCCTACCCCGCAAGGGACATGGCGTGATGGTATGTATGTATGTAAGTACATCAGAATATTCAGACTGCAATGAGTCAAGAAACTCTCGAAATTATCTATGATTGAGTGCTCGTGAACGAATGTTATTAACAAGCTTAATAACATCAAGCATATGCTTCATGTCTTGAGCAGATTTACACAGAACTTCTTGATGAATGACACTATGAAGAAACACAACCTCGTTCCCAGGAAATGATTCCTTAAATATGCCTACAAAACCAGATTTTATTCGAAACCATGTCGCGGGCCGGATAGACTACCCCGAAGGGCCGCACTTGGCCCGCGGGCCGTACTTTGCCCATGACTGATCTAGTGTATAACCTTAACGCCAACTTTATTTACACACGTACATATTGATTTCATTGCTAAAAATATTTATATTGATCATTATATATTTTGCAAGGATAAAAATAAAATTATTGCCATTCGTTGAGATGTGTTTTTAAAACGTTTATTTTTATATTTGCATATACGAAATTGTTAGGTTTTTCCCTGTCGGGAGTCAATAATATTTTATTACAAATATTATACATCATAATAGACACGAAGTTGGAATATTATGGGAGAACCGGGAACTCAAGACACACACACGGGTGAGTTTATTGCCATATGGTAATAAACTCACCTGTAGGCGCAAGTAGTGAGTTTATTGCCAAATGCCTGCTATTTTATTGTCATAACGCCCTGATACTAGCAGGGCATAATGGCAAAAAACTATCAGGGCGTGGAAATAGTAAGCAGGGTGAAAGGAAGTGTTTATTTTATTAAAATACCAAGTAGAACGTAACCTAGGTAAAGACGGTGAACGATTGAAAAATATTAGAGCTGAAACGGCAAAATATGTTAGTCTTATTCTTAGGCGGAAGAACCTTTATGGTCAACGGCATAGAATGTGGAAAGCAACGGGAAGCTACCACATTAAAGGACCAAGTGGCATCCCAAGAACCAGAAGATGAACACATCTCAAGGAGAAGTGGAAAGCGAGATGTAGACGTCTTCTGCAAACCAATCCACAGGATTGAGACTTTTGATGATGATTCTTAATTTGAAAAAAAATACAACAATACCCACACTTAAATACAAAAAATAATTTAAAAACAATCTACATATATCACCCATTTTTCAGTCTCAGACCCGAATACACAGTCCTAGGTAACTAAATACTATGTATGTTTAATTCTGATTCGTCTAAATTTATCCGTCTGAATTTAGTACATGAAAAATGTCAAAAAATGCATTTATACGGGACTTATTACGTCACACTCCTTTTATCCACGGTCGCCCGTTAATAAGGTTTAGGGAAAAGTTATCTAGGATGTGTTGAAATGTAAGGAAAACTGAAATATGTTGGAACCAAAACGTCAAACGCGGGATATTCCATGACTCACTTTTTGCACAGAGTACCTACTACATCTAGCATATTATAATAAAAATCTATGGTTCACAACACCAACACATACAACCAAGTTCACACGCACAGCTCGATGTCGACTCGATTTTTCGGAAAATTCAAGCGAATTTTCGGCATCTCGTATAGATCGCTGTAAGTATACTCTAAATTGATTTGACAAAATTACTAATTACATGTTTGAGGAAGTTGTTCAAATCATCATCCATTGAATACTACTCGTATTTTATAATAAAAACACTCGTAAGGTTCCTCGCTATCAACCTTACTTTTTGACAATTCGCAAATGTTAGTTTACGCCAACGCGCCTTAGCTAAGTATTTAGATATGCCTATGCAATGTAATTCTCATATAATATTAACTTCGTAGCATCCTCCAGTTAGGAAGCCACGCGATCTCCTAACTTAAGTGAGCGACTGTGCAATGAAAACATGGTTAGTATTTAGAGTTTGGTATTTAGGTCGGACTCTGCATTCGGGTCTTAGTCTTAATGAAAAAATATCGAGTTTTAGTAGATACTCGTACAATTTAATTGACCTTTTAAACATGATCATCTAACACAAGCCTAATAAATTTATAGGGCTAGCTCTCTGTGAATGGTGATTGTAAAATATTTTATAGTCCTCGAAAGTTGTTGGAATATTGAGGCTTGCATTATCTTTTAAGAAGTTATTGGGCTTTTACTCACAGCGGTACTGTTTTACTCAAGGATCACTATTGAAATATTCTCAGAAAAAAACTCATGATCGTACACCTAATAGTTTACCTACAGTGATGTAGTTTAGTCTGAAATCCGATAATCATTGAAATTTCACAAAACTTTTGAACCACGAAATATTATCGTCGAACATATATGGGGGTAAATCAATTGGTATTGCAGTACCCTACTGCCCGGATTCGGATGATCCACCGTGTATATTGTATGTATAATCTAATTCACCTGAGTCGTGTTAAACTTAAATAAGTAACAAATGACATCTAACTATTGAAATTGTTTATATAGTTTTAATGAATTATTTATATAATTAAAAAAAAATAAGATTCTAATTCCACTTATATATGTAGCTATTGAAAAATTGCATTAACTATTAAGATAAGTTATTAGGCAAAGGGAGCACTGGGAAAGCTCACAAGAGTATGGAAGGACAGGAACATCACGAATAACACGAAGGCTAGACTCATCAGGGCTCTGATATTCCCGATGTTACTGTATGGTGTGGAAACATGGACACTTAGGGAGTCAGAGCGAAAGAGGATCGATGCTTTCGAAATGTGGTGCTGGAGGCGTATGTTGCGCATCCCATGGACAGCCTTAAGAACCAATGTGTCAATTCTAGGCGAGCTGAAGATCGAGGATCGTCTATCGACGATATGACATGTTACAGACGTATCCTTCAATTCTTTGGACACATTGCCAGAAGGGAACCAGACTGCCTGGAGAAGCTTGTTGTGATGGGCAGTGTGGAAGGACGGAGATCTCGTGGTCGCTCACCGACAAGATGGAGCGATTTGGTTAAGTCCACAATGGGGTCTTCGGTGACTGGTGCTCTGCGTTCAGCCCAAAACAGATTGGCATGGAGGCGGGCCATACGTGTGGCGACAGACTACAGCCGCTATCCTCAGTCATGAGGAAAAGGACGAATGAATGAATTAAGATATTATATTTTCATTCTGTAAATAGCACTAGGATTAATTAATTAAATTTTGCACGTTGACACTGGATTTTTTCCCTATGCATACGTACCTTTAAAATTATTTTCATTGGGGGTGTGTTTTGCGTAAAAGAAATATAATATTCTAGATTCAATGCCGTGTATACCAATATAAATCTAATGTCCGTTAACAAATTGATTCACTAAAACCAAATTGTTATTTTCAATAAGCATAATTAAAAGTTATTATTTATTATGAAAGAATGTGAAACAATTTGAGCGTGTGAATGGATGGATTGATGCTGGGTTTTTTTTTATTTTGTTTCTTTTTTTAAGAAACGCGTTCGCTGTGTATAAATAATATTAGCGATTCAAAGTGAGGAAGAAATATAGGAACAACACACAACTACATCTCTCAGAGCCAATTATGCAAAGTTGAGCGCGTTGAGACTAAGGTCACATGGAATTGAAGAGATTTAGCGGAAACATAAACAATGGCTTATAAAAACATTTTTACTTTAAAAATAATTGCTGTTTTATTCACATATTTCCGTCAAACATATTTTGTATGTGTCAGGCTTGAGTTAACTTATAACCGTTTCGTTGTTCGCGTTGAATAACTAACTACTAATAATATAATTTTAACATTACTAAGCACCTAATTAATACTTCATATTAATAATTATTTAACTGAGGCTTTATATTTTACATGGAAAAATATTTTTTTATGATCAAATTATATCTTTTGGTCTGTAAGCTTTGTTGTATCGAATATTTTGAGATTCATATTCGCCTGGCGACTCAGTCTCAGGGCCGGATTAACCGTGAATTAATAGTAAAGATGCACCGAATGTAGATTATATTAGGACCCACTTAATATGCATAAATATTTATTTATTTATTGATTCACGGCTCGAAGCCCTTTACAAAATTAAATATTACATGACAGCATAAACCAAAAAATAAACCAATTTATAAACATTTAGACATATCAACGGTAGTAGACGATATACAAAGAAAAATAAAAACACATAAGAAAGGTAAATTAAACACGAAAGTACATACATTAAAAACCAAAGAATAAATAAATAAAAAAACCCAAATAAAAAATACTACATAGCATGAACATAGGATATTACTAAATGAATAGTATAAAAATGAATGGTGTGAATTCTGCCAAATGTGATTATAAATTACATTATTAAATAAATAAAATAAAAATCAAATGTACAAAAATATATAAAAATGTAAAAATATATAATAATGAAAAAATATATAAAAATGAAAACAACTGACTACACAATCATTTGGGGGTAGGTTTTTGAAAATGTTTTAATAAAGTATATTAATAGTCCTTAAAGAAAGGGTCAGTCAGATAACCAAAGTCATTGACCAATCGATGAATTCTATTCAATGGAGTGTTATATAAATAATTAGTGTTGGATGTCTTACATACAAAAGTTATAATTTGGCGGGTATTTCTTGTTGGAACATGGTAATGTATCCGACTAACAAGGTAAGAGGAGCTAAAGTAATTATTAATTATTTTATAGAGAAGCAAGAGATCAGATACAATCCTTCTATCAGAGAGGTCATGAAGTTGGATATAGTCTAGTAGTGAATCATAATTTAAATCCTGTGCAGGAATTTTCAGCTTATAATTAAAAAATCGCAAGAATTTGTGCTGGACATTTTCAATGGATGCAGAGTGCACGGCATAATATGAAGACCAGACGGGAGAATTGAATTCAGGCTGACTACGAACAAATGATAGGTATAGCGTCCTATCACTCATTCTTTATAGTGGCCAAACCACCTTAGGGCATTAATTTTCATCTTACTAACGATATCTCTTCCAACCACACATTCTCGTCTAATATCCTCATTTCTTATTATATCATACATCGTTTTACCACACATTCGTCTTAGCAACCTTTTTTTTTAAAATGAATATGTCCTTGTTAAACAAGTACATATACATCTTCCTACGTTCCCTAAAATAAGCATAAATGCATAGGTGAACGAAATCGGTCGAGGCAGGATTCGAACTCGCGACCACAGGATTACTAACCCAATGCGCTAACCGCTCTGCCATCGACCCATCTTTTATTGTGGTACTTAGTTACGTTACGGTAATCATATACGGCTAGCGTGACCCAACCACTGCAGTCTACATACTTTTATGACTTGTACAGTAGGCTGGGCCGTACAATTTTTTTTTCGAATCCACTTATGAAAGGGGTCTCAAATGTTGCTTATTTGGATACTTTAAAAAATATTCATAACAACTTTTGGCCCTCTACCGGAAGTCTAATTTTTCAATATACCTAGTCATTTTTTTATTTTTCTGCCTCAAGTTAAATCATATAATATTTTTTTAAGTTCGTTGTAATATGTAGAATGCAGTAGTCCAACTAGTGATTTGTTCAAGAGAACTTTGTTCTCTTAACATATCGACAATGTTTCAAGCCAGGATACGCGAGATTGTATGCAGGGTCTATATTTTTCACGGTTTTTCCAACTTTGAAGTCAAAAAACAACAACTTAGAGGCTTTTCAGCATATATGTTCTGTATACGGATTTACTCAGAATTCGGAATAGAACATTTTGTGTGTCTGTGTGTGTGTCCGTCCCCCCTTATAACTTTTAATCCACTCAATTTACAGAGCCCAAAATTTCAGAATATATAAACAGTAATAGACCTACAAAACTTTTATACTCATAATTTTTAATTTTTGTTTCAGTCAGGGGTTATCAACTATTGAATTTTTACTATATTTTTCCATATATCTCAGAAACCATAAAAGCTAGAACGCTGAAAATTGGTATAAAATTTGGATAAATATAAAATCTCAATTTAAATTTTTTAAAAATAATCCAGAATTTCTCAAACATTTTTTATACACAATATCTAAGAAGACTTAATAGTTTGATACCTCATTTCCAAACATACATACATACCATCATGCTGTTTTCATATTCTGGGTTGGAAAAAAGGACTGACCTCCATAATATCCTATCTTGACATGCATACCTAGATGTGTTGTATAGAAAACAAAATATCTTAAAATATTCAATAATTTGGATTTATGGGTTTATAGTTTGGTACTTATTCTTTGGACACGACAGTTGGATCTCATTTGTTACATGCAACTAGTTATAGTGAATATGTCATTTTAAGTGCTTTAGTATGTGTTGTTCTAGTGTGTCGCGCGCCAATCGTTGTTTTGAAAGGGAGTTAATGTTGGTCAATTCGGGAGACCTGTCAGCCGCGCTGTAATAGTTAATTTGATCGGATGTATGTTGTTAATAATAAAATTCTCTGCTCACAATAAAAAGAATATTATTTAGGTCGGAAAAATTAAGAAACTTAGAACATCCTAAATAATTAATATTTTCTTAAAACATACTACAAAACCCAGCTTCAAGTAACAGTAGAGGGCTAAAAGTACTTTTGAATCGGAAAATTTCAAAATTATTTATGCGCAAATTTTGAGACCCCTTTCGCAAAGATATGTCATAAAATAAAATTCTTCATAGATGGACGGCCCAGCCTATTGCACTTACAGTATTGGGTTCATCATGTATGTATTATAATGTCTGTAGTTCAATGCATCATTATGACATAATAAAATCCAATATTGACTGTACAGACCTTCTGAAAATAATTAACTTTAACATACCAAACAGACGAACAAGGCACACCTCAACGTTCTTTTTAGACAAAAAATACTAACGCCGCTCAGAATTCGTCGCTGTACCGATGCCTTACTACATAATAAATAATATGAAAACGATTAGGTCTGTGGACATATTCTGTATGTCCAGGACTATTTTCAAGAGCCTAATTAGATTCAATAATTAATTTTATTGTTACCAGCAGCGTATACATTCAACATGAAATCAATGGTGGACTGATTAAGTTACATACAAGAAATTACTTATGTTATTATTATTTATTATATGGACATAAAATATAATTGTACGTTGTTCATTTATTTAAATAAATAAAAAAAAGCAAAATTCTATTTCGTCTCATTTATTCTTTTATGAGGACTAATAAGGGCCCCTTGCAAAGAGCACATAAAGAACATAAGAAGAGTCCGGAGAACTCAAAAAGCATTTAAAGACTCTCTCTCTCTCTCTCTCTCTCATCGATGATATTTAATATATAGACACGTTATCTCTACAAAAATGGTACAATTTAACGAATTCATACAATATCACCAAGAAAGAGCACACACGACAGAAGACGTAAAGTGAGAAAGAGATAATACAACAATACATAATTTAGACACATACCTACAGGCATGTTTTCTACGAGACAAGAAGCACCTACGAGAAAGGGAGCTGAATCCTGTTCTGGTATAGGAGAGGCGAGTTTGGCGAAATAAAATAAGGAGAGCCGACTCCAAGTAAATGGGACAAATGCGAGGGCGAAAAAGAAGAAGAAGATAATTGGTCTTTTCGTTCGGTCCATCACTTTTGGGCCATATAATTTTATAAAAAAGTAAAACATAAAACGCAAATATCGACTAATTGAACAAAAGCAATTGTACGCACTTTCAATCTTTCGATTGTGACGGCTTTTGATTTGTAGAATTCCATTATAATAATGATGAATATGAACACATATATAATTCCACAATTTATTTATTTTACTCCCGACGACCGTTTCGGCTTATAAGGCCGAATAATTTATATAATATATAAATAAATAAATTGTGGAATCATATATGTGTTCATATTCATCATTATCAACAGCAATTGTGAATAATTGTGTTGCAACAAATTAACACGAATTTTCTTCAAATGGCATAATGCAGACTGGCAGTAATCAAGAAGTGAATTCAACATGAATAATGATTATTATATTAAAGGCTGAAGAAGAAGAACAACCAGCGGTGATTATTATTAGGTATAGTATTATGTCACAACCGGTATATATTTACCTTGTATGTATGTATAATGTTGTAAATTAATCATTTTTCTACGTCGCATTGGGGGTACGCTGCAAGTACAAATTAATACGGCTATTTTCCCAAAACATATTTTGCAATATTGCCAACGTAATGATTCAAGTGCGGGCGAACCTGAAATTCAAATATACGCACTTAAGTACCCACCGCATCGTTCTGTGTCGTATAGTACTAGGTCCGTAACTGATATATCTAGATGGATGTGACGCTCGTCGCTTGCAAGAACGCAAAAAAATTGACTAATAAAATTTCAAGGCTCATACGAAAATGTTGCGTCATAAAATGCTCGTAGCGCAACACAAAAAAAATACACTCGATTGCGCCAGTAAATACCTCTGCAAAATTTGATAATCATACCTAGGACAAAAGGGAAAAAAGTGAAAAATTTCGTGTATGTAGGGACCTAGGGACGGTATTTTAATACATTTTTCGTATGGGACGGTATTTTAGTATAGGCAAATTTTTCCGTACAATTTTAGTATAGGTATTTGAGTACGGGTGAAAGGTGGTTGGGACTTGCGTCACGGGCCTTTACTAACGTGGGCCTATGATGTTGTCCATGATCTAAAAATCCAAAGGTGATATAAAAACTAGTATCTACCAAAATCTTTTAAAAAGTTTTATTATAATAAAGAAAATTTTGCCTACGTAGAAATAAAAAAAAATTGAACATAAAAATACTAAAATACCTTTTTCTACCGCTTTAGTCAGGACTGTGCCTTGTTTTATCGAAGTCTGCTCTTGTGAAGTGGATGTCCGACTATCCCTCCATCGCTTGGGTGGTCTATCAGGGGGTCTGCTATTTGTTATTTCTTCATCCGCTGCTATCCTCACCACTCGATTCGAACCTGCTCTCCCGACATGGTCGTCTTCGTGCCCATCCCCATTGCACAACATCTTCGACACGACAGATTCTCCTTATTTCCGACTTCCTTACTCTGTCACGAAGTGTTACGCCTGCGATGGGTCGTAGAGTCTTCATCTCAGAGGTTCTAAGGACGCTTTTTGTTCTGGCGGTGTCAGCTTTTGTTTCTATGCCGTATGTCATGATCGGTCTTACACAGGTCTTATAGATCCTTACCTTACACTCCTTCAATATATCTCTGTTTCTCCATACAGCATTTTTCAAGCATCCAGCCACGACGGCGGCCTTATTCGCTTGCTCTCTTACCTAAATACCAAAATACTAAATACCTACCTACTTGTAAACTGCTAGACCTAGAAAAGGATTTCCTAGTTGAGCAGCAGAAATCTACTTTTTGTCATTATAAATATGGTGTGATAAAAAGTAAATAAAATAAATATATAAAAAAAAACATTTATAAATTCGGGAATAAAGTTATTTCTATAATTTTTTTTTAAATTACAATTTTTTATTAATAAAATATATATTAAAAAAATACTTTATGATTCCAATACAAAAATCAGTTTCGATAATTTGATAAAACGAGTTGGTTGTGACCAACACTAAACTCTCCACCCATTGTAAGCGTTCATTTTTTTTTTCTTGAAAGGCTGACAATATCTAAATGCATTTTTATGAAGTATATTTCTATTAGATTCTTAAACAAATATAAGATTCCCACAGGAAAAAAGTTTTCACAATACACCATACACACAAAAACATTGTCACGAAACTCATAGTATGTATTTTCTACATGATACCTGTTGAGAAATTTTAAGTAAAATTGCATTACTAGCAAGATGAGCATGTATGAGATAGTGTATTAATGTTGATGAGGCGATGTATGTGTCAAGATAGAAGAATGCGGTGTTCGGTTCTCACTGCCTACCCCTTGAGGAAGATAGAAGTGGAGAGTAAAAAATACACTTGTCTATGACACATACAATATCAATATGAAGTTGATCACTCAATTTTCCCTTACAGAAGCTATTTTACTTCTGTTATATACATTTTTCATACAAATGTGAAATTTATTTCACAATGATATGGCAAACCATATGTATATTTGTTTCTTTAATTATTGACATGCATTTTTGATAAGTGTTTTTTTGTTGTATCAAAATTTCAAACAGAATAAAAATACTTCGATTTTCCAGACCGTGAGAGCATTTTGAAAATTTGGACACATGAAATCATAGAGAAGAAATTAACGAATATCTATGGAAATATCTTATATATAAATATAAGCTTATGGACTTTACATATATGATATCAATATGAAATCACTCTGACTTATAGTTTGGGCTGCACAGAGGACACAAAAAGGATAATCCGTACGCCGAACGCCGTACGCCATACATACAAACACATCACGACGAAACTCACAGTGTGCACTCTCTACATGATACCCGTTGAGAAATTGATGTAAAAAAATGCGCTTAAAATTTTTGAAATCATGAGTCTCCACTATTCCATAGTGTGGAGGGTAAAAATGGTAACCAACAAAGTTTTAATCCACAAGGACGAGTATATATTATACAAGCTACAGTCACCCACGGTCCGTCATAATGTCTTACAGATTCCAGTAAAGATGGTCAGATTTGATGATAAAACGAGTGGTTGATATCATCATATATATTGTTATCGTGAAATTTCTTATAATTTCTTATTCGTAGGATGAAAAATAACTTTTAAAATACTTCGCCTGAAGAAACACACAAGGATATAGTTATATGTTATGCCATATCATCCCATACCAAATCGCCAAGCCATTTTTCTGTTTGGGGTAGGCAGAGACAACCGAACGCTAGACTCCTCTCTCTTGACATATGTACATCTCACGTCATTATATTCATTTTCTCATACACACTATACACTCCTATGTTATTACTTGTTATACAGACTTTTCCTTGGCCGACCTCTACTTTTCGTTCTACTTTTATCAACCTTAAATACTTTTTTTGTCAGACGGTCATCACTCATTCTATTTATGTGACCAAACCACCTTAGGGCATTAATTTTCATCTTACTAACGATATATCTTTCAATCACACATTCTCGTTTAATATCCTCATTTATAATTTTATCATACATCATTTTACCACACATTCGTCTTAGAAACCTTATTTCAAATTCTCGTTAATTCTACATTCATGCGTCTTCTGCCATGTCCATGTCTCACATCAGAGTCTGTACGACGATACCATTTTGTACCGAGAGCTTTGCTTGCCTCAAAATAATTGGGTCAACCATTACAGATTCAACCATTCATCATTCACTATATTACCTGCCGTCACTCTTCTTTCAATACCTTTTTCTTGTTCACTTGTTCTAATTGTACATTATCCACTCGAATCTCGTATTTTGTTCGTTTTTTGCTCTTCTCAAATACCATCACTGAACTGATATTGAATATAAAAATTACACATGTCATTCGTGATGTGGCCTGGGTCACAAGTGACATTTATAAAATGAACTTCCACTAATGTGTTAATGCAACAAAATAAAATTTTATTAAGGGGGGATTAATAATAAAGAAAATATATCTTTACTTTTTGATAATGTTCTGCATAAATTCTTGTAGAAAAATAATGGCGTACTCCGACTTTCATTATCTTATATTTTTAAAAAATATAAGGCGTAGTTCAACATATTTTTTTTTTATTAAAGAAGACAAAAATATCTAGAAAAATATGATGTGACGTTGCATTAATGCTTCAGGTTTAGTAAATAAATCTAAAAAACATTTATTTTCCATTCAGCGCCAGTGCGAAATACAAGTTTAAAAAAAAACCTGATGCATTAATGCAACTTTACATTACGTTAATTTTTCCAGATATTTTGATCTTCTTTGTCAAAAATTGGGGTATGATTATTATTTTCCTACAAGAATATTAACATATTTTTAGGCATATCTTTTTAATATTTTGTTCCATGGCTTATTTTCAACTGTTTTTTATGTTTCGTTCTTTTTTAATGACACTTTTGAATTAACTTCTTTATTATTTCGTTTAAAATGTTTAGATATAATATGCAAAAATATTCTGATAGGTATTTCGCACATATACATCTCTTTTTGTTTTCATTTTATAATATTATTGTATGTTTAAAACATGTTTGTACTATTTAGTTTTGTACGTACTTGTAAAAGGCTATTTAGCCGTTGATGAAAATAATAAATAATAAATAAATAAATAAATAAATAAATAAATAAATAAATAAATAAATAAATAAATAAATAAATAAATAAATAAATAAATAAATAAATAAATAAATAAATAAATAAATAAATAAATAAATAAATAAATAAATAAATAAATAAATAAATAAATAAATAAATAAATAAATAAATAAATAAATAAATAAATAAATAAATAAATAATTAAATGAATAAATAAATAAATAAATGAATATTAAATAAATTAATAAAGTTGAGGTATATTTTTCTTTATAATATATCCAAACTAACTAGGTTATTTTTTTCAAAATGATTCGAAAAAATAGGTACGTTGGCAGCAGTCACCCTGTATAAAAAAAATTACGCTCACAATGATTTATAATATAAACGTATGTAGATTGTCTATCCGTCAAAGTAAACTTTTGCTATACGGTCATGTCACGTACGATATGAATAGACCTTTACTTCTTCGCTACAAAGAGAAAGTCCACGCTTTGAGTGCAGAGGAAACGTTGATGATGGCTTCCGTTTATAGTGGGGGTTTCTCACTTAGATTGACTATATAATCTACTTCTCTTCATCAGATGTTCTCAGATTGACCCGCACGGTCGAAACACGACCAACTTTTAAGTTTGGGCTCCGCTCGCTCTTCCCGGAGTTAAAATGAAGACGCTTAAGTTACTGGTTAGTTGGAGAAACGTATCCACTTGATTTTTTTTTGTTTTTACAATATAACAGTGAGTGTTTGTGTAATGTGATTCGTCTGATTTTTATTTTCATATTCACTCAGTGACATCTGTTAACGTCTGTGATTTGTGATTTTCCCATTTAATAAAACTACTACTACCCTCTCTCCCTCCAGTCTCAATCCTGCGGATTGGTTTGCAGAAGAAGTCTACATCTTGATTTCCACTTCGTTCTATCTTCTGCAGGCCTCTTCATCTCAACATATGTGGCGCAGTTCATGTCCTCGCATATCTGGATTAAATATTCCCGTCGTGGACGCCCCCTGTGGTTTGTCCTCAAACCGTTCCCTCCATTTAGGTCATGTAAGAGACCCTCGTGGCGCAGGATGTGACCAATCCAGCGAGCACGTCTCTCGGAGATGGTTTTGAGTAGGTGCCTCCCTTCTTCGACTCTGTTGAGAATCGGCATTCGTGAAGTGGTCTCTCCAAGAAAATCTCAGTATTCTTCCCTATGATTTACTAAAGTGTATTTCTATAAATAAGGCGTCTCGCAAAGCATTTATTTATTTTTTTGAATTTCGCATGTGATTCGGACAAAATATAAATTGGAAATTTTCCATTGTAGTTATTTATATTTTTTGTTGGAAAATAATTGTGATTTTGTTTTAATTTTTCAGTTAACGTTGGGGTGCATCCTCGTCTACGCGTGTGGTGAGCCAATTCCTGCAGCGAAATCAGAAGAAAAGGATTTAGTAACATCAGAAGATAAATTAAGAGAAAAAAGGTCACATGGATGGCACGAACCAGAAGGTGTTTGGAAGAAAAAATTAACTTGGAAGACGGAATGGCAGCAAGTACTTAAAAACGAGAAAAAAGTTGTATGGGAAATCGGGTGGAAAAAACAACCTATTGCATCATGGAAAGAGACCCAAGTTAAAGTCATCAAAGAAATTCAAGTTCCAGATTACAAAATTGTGCAAAAACCAATTGTAAAGGAGGTTAAAGTCCCAAAATGGGTGGATACTCATGATGTACAGTGGCGCAAAGTTTCCAAGCCAGTATGGCGGGAGATCCAAGTTCCAGCCTGGGTGGACGTGGAAAAAGAAGATTGGAAGCAGGTGTGGGCCCCTGAGTGGGTCAAAGAAGGCATACCGGGAGAAAAGTTCTTGGGAAAAGATCACCATGGATGGGAATACACATCGCACGATCTGTGGAGAAAAAAAATGGTATGGAAAGCTCATTGGAAAAAAATTGTAAAAACAGAGAAAAAGCAAGTGTTTCACAAAGAAAAGAAGCTGGAGTGGCACGACGAGTGGAAAAAGGTCATCCAAACGCAAAAAAAACAAATCTGGGTAGTCGAGAAAAAGCAGGATTGGATTGAAGAGAAAGTTCAAATATGGAGAACGGAAAAGAAAGAGCAGTGGGTCCCTGAGAAGAAGTTGATATGGCGGGATGAGTGGCGTCAAATATGGCTTCCAAAAGTTAAGTGGATCCAGAAGAAAGCTTGGGTAAAGGTGTCGAAGCCTGTATGGGAGAAGGTTTGGGTTGAGGTCCACCACGAAGAATCACACGAAGATCACGGTTGGGATTAGGTCGGTGAACTCTTTAAATATTTTGAAATAACATGCGAATCAATTAATCAAAGAAACAGCAAAATAGACAGACATTTGATTGCTCCCTTCCTTTCACGCACTTGTTCCAACATACCTACTCAACTCTAATTCCATTGTTTTCTCATTTTGTCGTTGCAAATAATTTTCTTGAGACAATAGCTTGCTACGAGCTATCAATTCAGTGACACATTGTAAAAGAATTAAACATAAGTATTTAACATTTTCGCCATTTTCTTTGTACATATAATTGGGTTTGTTATTTTTGCCAGTACAAAACAAAACTTTCCTACGGGTTTTGATAATTTTAAATTTATAATAAACACTATTTCATTCGACGACTGTTGTGGAAAGTATATCATGATTATAATTAAAGTGAGCGTGCGAATATGAAAAAAAATATCAAAGTTGAACTCTTTAATTCTATTGTTACTAAAAATTCAACCAATCTTGAACCCACATATTGTTTCGATACATCGAAAAAGTATTGAAATTAATGTTACGATAAAAATTATTGCAGCGGATGAAATATATTTTTAGCGAACTGTTCGCATGTTTGATGCGTTTGTATAATTTAAATGTAAAATGCGGTTTTCTTAATGAACATGTTTTATAATTATTGTCTTCCAAATTATAAAAATTATGTAAATGGGGTGCTGTTAAATTTTTGTTAATTTTCTTATTGTTTGCATTTCATATGGAATGAGAATAATATTAATTTTACTGAATGTGATTTTGGCGTAAAGTGGTATATGCAAGTATGTAGTTCATTTGATGAACAGGCGACACAGTTTAAAATATTGTTGTTAAATATCATTCGCACTCGTTTTTACCAACGTTGAATTGCAAAATCAACTCAATTTGCAAGTTACCATTAGTGTAATATATTAATTATATTTAAGGTAAAACTGTACATTATTATTTTATAAAAGAATTATTGCGTTTATATTATTTATAAGTTAAAATAAATTATTATTTTGTTTGTAAAATAAAAAAATAAATGAAAACATCTTATTTTTTTAATGTCACACCCGTGCCCCTTTTATGAATAAAAATAAATCGAAGGCGTACTGCGAAAAAGGAATAATTAAATTTTTAATTAGAATTGAAAATATATAAATAACATTAAATTATTATATTGCACTTGTTTAGTTTTGGGTTTGTTGCTTTAAACTGTCGAAAACTATATGAATAGCCAAAGCTATGTAGAATAAATAAATCTAAACATTGTTATTCAATCATAAATATTTTTTTTTGTTAGTAAATAATTTGAACGGTCTTTAACTGAAAAAAGTATAATTATTTCATTATTTTTGGTGTTACTTAGTAGCATCATTATGAATTTATAAAACTAAAAAGTATTATAAATAATATTTCATTTAATTAGTGTAGGTATTTATTTATTTTAGATTCAGTACACAAACAACACATAACATACATACTATCACGCCGTATCCATACTTGGGGTTGGCAGAGAGGACCGAACGCCAGACACATCTTGAGATACATGTTTTGCCTCATTTACATCCATGCATCGCGTCATACATGCTCTCCTATTATTCTGACTTCGTATATTACCATCTTTCAAAATCTCATTTATATGATCATGTCAACTCTTTCTCGGGCGGCCACGGCCTCTCATTCCACTCTTTTCAGCCTTCTTTACTTTTTTTGTCAGATGCTCATCGTTCATTCTCTCCAACAACACATAAACATATTAAAAAAGCGTGAAATTATTTTTATTATTTTTAATTTTATTTTTTGACAATAAATAACTAAAAAAAATCTTTTTAACTGCAATTTATGATAAATGTGTGTATTATCATATTTGATTATTCACACATACAGCCATGAGCAAATTTGAAACAAAATATAACCGCATGGAAATATAATCAAAAGTCACAGTTAAAAGACATCAAGTTTGAAAAAATGATAAATAAAACGGCAGTTATAATTTACTGCAAAGATAAATAGTTATGAAAATACAATATTGAATTGATAGGTAAGTTATTTGCTACAACCGCTTCTTCTTCTTCAGAGCATTGAATTGTAATGAGTCGGTTGCAGAGTGGTTAAAGCGCTGGTTTATTGATCCAGTGGTCGCTCTTGGTCGAGACGGAACTCGATAATCCTGAACTGAAGTCTTGAAGAATAAGCTGTAGTATCAAATAACTTACTCGTTGTTCAAAGCAAAGTGATTTGTTACAAATAAAATGGTTTAATTAAAATAAATTCGTTATAATAAACGAGTTTATAACATAATAATAATAAGAAGGTAATAAAAAGAAATCGAAATGATATAACTTATCCTACAGCAGAATATTCCTTTGGGCTAGTGGAATGGAAACATTCAAAAGACGTCAATAACTCTTGTATTTACATTTAGACGTCAATGCATTTTATTGAATAATACCATGTTTAAGTCTTTTGTGTTATAGCAATACTTTTATAGATAATTGTAATGTATTTTGCTGTGAGGCACCGGTTCAAAATAGTGCTTCCACTCTTTTCTATTATTGTTTTCGAGTGTCCCGTAAGAGCCGGGTAATCTAAAATACAACAGGCAACAATAACATCTCACATAGTTCAGCAATGAGGTTCACCACCCATTCTGAATGTAGTGCCTTTTAGGTGAGACGAGACTGGTGTGTGTGTATACACAGATGTGTTGTGCTCCCTTTTATAAGGCAATCACACCCGCACACCTTTCGCTGGTTAAACCACTCTGTGGGATATGCCGTGATGGTATGAATGAATGAATGTAATGTATTTTATAAAAAAAATAATGAATTCGATGTTTTTCTTTCACAGTTTTGGGTAGTCAATTCAAATTCTTTTTTCTTTAGTCCAACGTACCTACTCCTTCTCTTTTGGAATTAAGGATTATAGGTATTCTTTTTGTGAATAAAACTTAAATCTCAAGTTCATCAATCACAGAAGATAGTATGCAAATTGTGACAAGACTGTTTTTTTTGTGTGGGAAAATTGTTTCATTTTTTTATTGTGAACAATGATTGCAGTGAAAATGAGTTACAAAGAACTGAAAGAAACAAAAAGTGAACTCGATGTGAAAACAAGGGAAATGAGTTATAATTTCATATCGAAAGTGAAAATAAAGGCGTAGTTTTGGCCTTACGATCTCTGTGTCAATTCAGTGTTTGCGATTCATTGTTGATGAAATCTCATATAAATATATATTGTATTGTATGGTATATATTTTATTTAGATGTAAAAAAATACGATTTCTTAGAACTAGTATAAACACTTGAATTATTATGTATACCTAATATAGTTTGATGTCAATGTGCCTACGATGATAACTTCTAATTAGGTACATTCTAAACCTGAACCAAAATAGGTTTAGTTTAGTTTTTTACTTTATATTATAATATTGATCTTTATTTTTTTATTTTTTATTATTTATTTTTATTTCTTAATATGCCATGTGCCATACGAAATAATAATAATAATAATATCGATCCAAATAAAATATTTTCGCCCTCGCTAATTGATTATATCAATATAAAGGGATTATAGTGTACCTATAGACTATTGTGTATTTTCAAGAAAAAACTAAAGAAGGAATATTTATCCTTGAACACCTGATCCCGATTTCCTCTCCTGTCCTTACCATATCCTTTTTCTTGCTATGAATTATAATTTTTTTTTTGTTTTAATAGTATTTAAGTGTTATACGTATTTTCTTTGATTTCTTTTACTCTTTTTTATTTGCTGTTGTACATACACAATGTTGTCATACTTTGTAATCTGATTGGTTGGAAGAAAT
The DNA here is from genome assembly GCA_963576475.1 of Molanna angustata. Taxonomy (NCBI): domain Eukaryota; kingdom Metazoa; phylum Arthropoda; class Insecta; order Trichoptera; family Molannidae; genus Molanna; species Molanna angustata. Next base: position 9,811,997 of record OY754966.1, on the reverse strand, counting down.
TGCCTAATGGCAATAAACCCGCCAGTGTACAATTATATTTGTTTATATTATGTACAAAAAGATGCATAAATAAATAAATATAGACCCTTTAACACTGTTACATGACGAAAAAATCCCATATAGATACACTTCACCTAAATTGGTACATGGTACAAGATACTTGTAGCAATATTTAATAACCACATAGGCTTGAGCTGTGTAAACTGAATGTGGTGAAGACACCTACTCTTTTATAACAGATTTTTAATTATCTCAATAGAGACAAAGTTGGAATATTTACTGTAGGAGAACCGGGAAATCAAGGCACCTACAGGGCTTACGACCTGTCATCGGCTGGTTTACGTGATCATTTTATGCGCTTGCGCAACGTTCACCAATTATGCCTTTTTAATGAGATCCCTATCAATTCAATTTTCGAAAGTTCTATATATTGCAATACTGAAATTCTTTTCGCTTGAGGAAATAAGGATTTTTATTACAGCCATCTATGTGTGAAATTATGAACAACATTCTTATTATTTTTATTTATTTTTGTTGTAACGCCATCTATTGAGAGAATTGTTTTTTTGTAAATAATGAAAGCAACAATTCTTATACCTGAGGTGACAATGCATTTTTCGAATAGAAGTCACCCCTGAATTGCGCCAGACTTATTAGGTCATTTTTGTCTTATTTACCTACTTGTACCAATGTGTAAGTAATCAAATCCAATGTTTGCGTATATGAAATCATAAAAATATTTGATACCTACTCTTATTTACTGTTTAAAAATTACTGAAACAGTTTTTATGAATTTAATACAAATGCGAATGATACAGGTGATGTCCGGAATTATTGTAGTTGTCGTGTGGATACAAATTGTTTAATTATATACATTTTTTTCTTCCTCCAGCGATTGCTTAAAAAGAGCCTTAAAAGGTGTATAGTATAATTTGTAAGTAAATACACCGTTGTTAATGCTATTATACTATTTTATACTGTTGGCTCTATAGGGTAACCCTCTGTCGGGTGGGTAACCCTCGCCATGATTTACGGGCCTTCACGAGTGTGGTTGGACTCTTAGTGGCAGTGGTATGAAATATGCATGGTGGTAGTTCTTGTTTTCGTCCGACGAGCAGCCGCTCCGGGGATGAACAGAACACTTAGTTGTATAACGTTCCCTATGGAGTGGGGTAGGTGACTGCGACTTTTCATTCTCTGTTGGCTCTATATTTTAATAAAATAAAAACTAAAAAAAATGTCAAATTGTGCAAATGCGGGACCATTGCCTTACACTCCTACACTAGTTATAAATTTATATAATGATTGAAAGATGATTAAAAAGTATTTTTTAAAATGGTTTGAAACTAACAACAATTCTTAATAAAACTCCCTAATTATTAAATTAGTTTGATCTTTCCAACTCTATACATATTTCTATACTTAAAGTTCATTCTATAATTTTTTTTAATATATTTTGTCAAATCCATTGCATCTTTTTGTTCTTTGAATACGTTCAGCAAAAAAAAACTATTTCATAGACGATATTTGGAGAACATGGGATGCCATCGCCCCCAAGTAAACTTTACCTTTAAATATACGAAAAAAAAAGAGATTTATTTTTTTAATTTTTGTCATAACGTGTGAGACATCGGTTCTTTGTTTTTATGACAAGACATTAAGAGTCATATAAATAAGTGTGTACAAAGCCAATTTAAATTGTATATAATTTGAAGTTATTAATAATAATATTTATAACTTGATATATTTAAAACCCTTTTCGACTCTTTAATATGATGAATTATTAAAAACTTTCTATTGTAGCCCACAAACATTTAATAATGTACTAAAATCGTAACTGTATTACCAACCAACTGACAACGGTATGAATGTGAATGAAGCGATGAATTCATGCATATATAAAATGTGTATGGTCTTCGTTTCTCTTTGCCTGTCTCAATAACAGGGACATGGAGTGGCGGTTTATTTATTTTATTTATAAATAAATAGCATATATAATTGTTTGTGTGTTCTTTCAAAACCTAATATATTATTATGGTTCAAGTAGCCTAGACCTTGAGCCACTGATGTGTGTTACATATAAAATGATTAACTTTTTCATAGAATACCTGTCGCCAACTTTCCTTTTTATAGCTCGAATGTATATTAACACATATTTCTTAATAATTGTTTTTTGTTGCTGTAAGAGATGTCAACGTACGGTAACACAAAGAACCACTATCGCGTTGTAATATCATTATAATCCATATTCCTTCCGACAAGTTTTAGTGAATATATTTTTTCATTCATACTATCACGGCCAGTTGCGGCTCTTCCAAAAGGGCTCTCGGGTTCAGCCCTCCTGAAAATTTCGTTCAGAAGAATCCAAGAAATGTATGTAATCGAATCTTGTGAACACATTACTTTTCTGATAAATTTTTGCCGTCTTACGTCTGTAGTATCTCTAGCGATAGTATTTAAACCTACCTATTTTAATTATATTTGAACCTACCTATTTTAATTAAAGTAGGTAAAACGAATGTACAACGACATGTACAACGTATGCCAACCTCGCGGGTGCCGACTGGACACCCAGATGGGAGAATAAGGGTTGGAAGACTGCGGTCGAAAGATAAGGTCAGAAAGGATGCGGCTCGGCTTCTCCAGGAGAGAAGCTGGAAAGTGGCAGCAGAGGACGGGATGGGATGGAGGCGAAAGTTAACGGAGGCCAAGGCTCGATTTGGGCTGTAGCGCCATCGAAGAAGAAGAATTTTAATTAAAGAAAAATTCTATGAAACATTTCATTCCTCGGACACATTTAACAGTATTTCAGTCTCCTTGTCCACAGTCGCCTTGTGACCGGAGAAACCATTCAATTCACGCGACCATCCGCCGCAGTGTGCCGTTAACACTGAACAATGTATGCTGATTTCGAGCAAAACGGGGCAGTGCCCACGAAGGATTACAGTATAATATTATCATTCATTCATGACATATTTTGTTGGTCGAACGCTAGGTTAGCAGTTGTAATTGATATTAGACAAAAAATGTAAAATCAGGAATCAGTCTTGCGGCTGTTGCCAGAAGTTATTTTTTAATTTTAAAGCTGTCGCAAATTATTTTATGATTTATACATACATACCATCAAGCCATTTCCCCTACGGGGTAAGCAGAGAGAACCGAGCGCCACACTCCTCTATTTTTGCACACATTCCTAGCTTCCTTTATATCCATGCATCGTCTCATACATGCTCGTCGATTTTTCAAGGTGCATATATATTTCCTTCTTTCAAAATATCATTCACATGGTCAATGGTCATGCCATCCCCTCCTGGGGCAGCCCCTGCTATTCACTCCATCTCTTATACCCATGTATATTTTTTTGGTAAGTCGTTCATCATTCATTCTTTCAATATGTCCAAACCACCTCAAGGATTCATTTTACTTATAATACTCTTCATCTTGCATTCTCTCCTTATGTCCTCATTTTTCATTCTATCATATATCGTTCTATTACATACTCTTCTTAGTGATCTCATTTCCACAGCATTTATTCTACTTTCATGCGTCTTTTCATATGTCCATGTTTCACTGGCATACATTAAAGTAGGAACTACAATTATATTATGTACGGCAATTTTGGCTTCCTTTGAAATTCTTGAATCGGATATTGCTGGACTGAGTGCTCCATTTATTCTATACCTGCCATAACTCTTCTTTCAATATCTTTATCAGGTCTTCCATTTCGTTCAAACATATAATTTATCAATGCATTTCATCATTGGAGTTTTAAAAACTCACCAAATACAGCAAAAAATATCAGGTTCACGTTTTAATTTCCGATAAACAAAATATTTACGGATTGTGCCATATGCTTTCTGATTCCTGTTGAAAGTTAATTTCTCTTCTAGGTAAAATTATAATTTTGAGCCTATCTAAGATTTAAGGTCACCAGCATATATCACAGTGTGGGGTTACCAGCGACATATGTGTGGGCGTGCATCAACTTATAAAAGGAAGCCCGACGCATGCGTGTATGCCCATATACTAGTCTGTATGGGCATACGAGCACGCATAAGTGAATGAAAGACTAAGAATATAGATTTGCTGATGCGATATCTGTTCATGCCACGAAATTTCATCATCGATGAAGATTCCAAGATCAAGAACTAATCGTAATAATAATTTGCAAATCATATTCAGATGGGTTAGCGCGCTGGGTTAGAAATCCAGTGCTCGCTATATCTAATCCCACCACCATTAAGTGAATGTATGAAGATGTATATGTACTTGTTACAAGGATATATACATTCTTTTTAAAAAAAGTACACGATCACTCCAAGGACGCCAAACCTTATTAGTTGGCTCTAGGTACTAGAGGCAGTCTTAAGTAGTCTACCGAAAGTGTCTAAGCTCTGAGATCCACGTGAAGAAGAGTATCATAAGTAAAATGAAAGTGAATTCCTTGAGGTAGTTTGGACATATTGAAAGAATGAATGATGAACGACTGACCAAAAAAATATACATGTAAAGGAAGCTAGGAATGGGTGCAAAAATATGGCGCTCGGTTCTCTCTGCTTACCCCGTAAGGGATATGGCGTGATGGTATGTATGTATGCATAAAGCCCCTAAAAAATTAACAAATTAAATATCATTTAATAATTCGGCGGATATTTTGTGTGAGTTTATAATAACCATATTTGAATTATAATCTAAACTAGTTATAAACCACTTATTTTTGTGAGTTACTTCGCGACATGTTTTGGAAGCGCTGTCCTTCCAGTCTCGACACGCCGCACGCCGGTCGATTGAAAAGGACAGCGCTTCCGAAAAATGTCGCTAAGTGACTCACAAAAATAAGTGGTTTATAGCTAGTTTAGATTATAATTCAAATATAATTAACAACTTATTTGTTTTCATGACTATATAAGTATTTTTATGTTTAACGGCGTCGGAGTTGAACCGCTCCCTCGTCAAAACAAACTTAATTAGGTACAGAACACAGTAACGAGAACATACATAGGTACCGAACAGAGACGTTCTGTTTAAATTTAGTTGATATGTATTATTTATTTATTGATAGTATCTGTAGTGCTACCAAGTTATCGAGTTTTGGACCCTCCTTATTAGTATTTTTTATCATATTTATTTATTTATGCAAGGCTTTTTTATTTATGCAAATGGTTAGCGATTACAGAAAAGTTGTCGCTCTTTAGGTACCTCAAATTTTATTTAATATTAGTCATTTAATATTAGTTATTTAATATTAGTCATCATAGTTGTTAAGCGCCCTTGAGGTGGATACACAAAAAGGGCGCTATAGAAATTATCCATTTATTATTATTATTATCACATCTGGGGGGCATGTTTGGTCTGACCGGCGAAATCAAAACCCTATTAGTAACTAACCATATCATGGATATAATTATTATATGGATTTCTATGACATCTAAAGATATTATAGATCTCCATATAATAATTATATCCATGATATGGGTAACCGTGAGGGTTTTGATTTCGCCAGTTGAACCAGACTTGCCCCCCAGTGCACGGGCTACGACGGTCGCGCATTCGCAGTTGCCACGGAAGCGTCCATATGTATACGGTAGCCACAACATAGACCAGAGTCCGACCTAAATACTAACCATGTTTACTTTGCGCAGTCACTCACTAAAGTTAGGAAATCACGTGGCTTCCTAACTGGAGGATGCTACGAAGTTTTTGTATGAGAATTGCATTTCAGAGACATAATATCTAAATACTTAGCGCCATGTGCGTTGGCGTAAACTAACATTTGCGAACTGTCAAAAAGAAAGATTACTCGCGAGGAACTTTACTTGTGGTTTAGTACGAGATTTTTTCGATGGATAATGATTTAAGGGATTTCGTCACATATTATGTAGTATGCAATTTTGTCGAATAAATTCCCACACTGGGTATCCAGCAATCTATACGAGATGCCTAAATGTTTCTAAGACAGTATAAGCTCATAGAAAACTATTTATCTCTTTTCTTTGTACACAATAATGTGAAATGCTACGCCATCGACCTTAAGGTTGACGTAGTATTAAGTACCTATAGTGATGTCTCTGCAATGCTATTGCTAACTGAAGAATACTAAATACTCCAGTGAGGTTAGGAGTTAGTATTCAGTTACCTAGGACTATGCATTCGGGTCATAGTGTAAATAAACTAAATCAATCAGGGTCATTTCATATTATTTATGATAAGTAGACCATTTATTTTTCTTTTGCAATAAAATTAGGTCCATCGTAATAAAAAAATCAAATTATCTATTAATTTACTATTTTATTATACTGAAGAGATATCCAAATTTATTATATAATCGGTAAATGGCGCCTGACGTGATCAAAACATTGAATAGTTTATGCAAAAATGTAGAGATGGTACAACTGAAAACGTTATTTTCTGAACAACCGAATAAAACCAAAACTTAAACGGAATACAAATAAGGTTGTTTTATTTATTTATTTTCTCTCAGAAATCTACAGCTATAATTTATTTATTTTACATTACATTTATTGTATAAAAGTTGAGCCAAAAGTGCTTTCTTCAATTTAAATTATTGATTATACAGTAAAGAGTGAAAGCAAAACAGCATGTAAAATAAGAGTAGAGAACGAATGGCTCGAGCAAGTCGACGAATATGTATACTTGGGAAGCATATTTCAACGGAACGGACGACTCGATAAAGAGATCGAAATAAGAGTTATGGCAGGAAACCGAGTGAATGGAGCACTAAGACCAATTATGAATGATCGGAACATATCAAAGGATGCCAAAGTTGCCATTCATAACGCCATCGTAGTGCCAACCTTGACGTATGCAAGTGAAACCTGGACATGGCAGAAGACGCATGAAAGTAGAATAAATGCAGTTGAAATGAGATCGTTAAGAAGGATTTGTGATAGGACGATGTATGACCGGGTAAGAAATGAGGACATAAGGAAGGAATGTAAGATGAAGAAATATGTCATTACTAGAATGATAGTGAACACATTGAGATGGTTTGGTCACATGGGGAGAATGAATGAGGAGCGCCTGACGAAGAAAATATTGAATGGAATGAGTGGTCGGGGACGTCCAAGAAAGGGATGGCACGACCATGTGATTGAAATTTTGAAAGACGGAAATGATAGAAGTGTGAGCAATAGACGAACATGTATGAGACGATGCATGAATGTGGACGAGGCGAGGGATGCGTGCCAGGATAGAAAAATGTGGCGTTCGGTTCTTTCTGCCTACCCCGCAAGGGACATGGCGTGATGGTATGTATGTATGTATGTATGTATGTATGTATTATACTGTAATTTATTACACAGTTGAAAAGATCATAAGAAAATACAAGATAAAAGAAAAAAGAAAATTCATAAAGCTGGATAAATAATAATAAAGATATGCTCAAATACAGAAACGAGTATGTTTCAGGATGAGGAGGAGGAGGGATCTTTAGTGAATGTGGAGGGGATTGTTGGATTGTGAATTAGAGTTTAAGAACATATTTATCTGTTTTTGGTAATGTTGTAAAGTGACATGAAAAATATCTGTATTTTTGAAATGTGTTTTATAATCTCGCTGAATTCTAAACATGGGTGAAAAGTATCTATAATTAGTGTGACATACTGGTATGTGAAATAATTTTTTTGAGGGGGTATATCTATTCGGTACATGGAGTGATACAGTTTTGAGTATATCAGGGGAATCGATCAAGGTATTGCAAATTTTGTATAGTAATATTTGGTCAAAGTAAAGTCTCCAGTCCTGCAATCTATTCATGTTGAAAATTTGGGTTGAAATATTGTACTTAATTATTGTGTTCAATATAAAGGCGTCTCACTAAGTGTTTCAAAAAGGTTTTTTTTAATTTTGAATGTTTTGTTTTGTACAAATGTAGTATATTAAAAAAACGGTGTTTAGGTATGTAAATTAAAAAATATCTATTGAACGTCTATGTATTAGAGGGTTTTATAGAAATCAATTCACCGATTAAGATTTATTTTCTTAATAATATTAAGATTTTTTCGTTAACACAGTGGAAGTTCATAATTAAAATTGATCTGCTGTTATAGAGGAAACTATTACGTACCTATACTTATTGTAGCTACATATGTTAAATGTTGTGGATCTTTTGGGAATGGCTCACGATTTTTCATGTTTCGTAAACACAATTCATATTTTTTTATCCCTACCGAAAACCACGGTGAATCTGAGTCTTGGTGACTGACGCAACTGCGTATGAAATAAAATAAAATAAAAAAACACAAAAAAATATGTATATATATATATATATATATATATATATATATATATATATATATATATATATATATATATATATATATATATATATATATATATATATATATATATATATATATATATATATATATATATATATATATATATATATATATATATATATATATATATATATATATATATATATATATATATATATATATATATATATATATATATATATATATATATATATATATATATATATATATATATATATATATATATATATATATATATATATATATATGTTATATTTGATGTTTTCACGGGTGAAATATGTTATAATATTTTTATCTCGGTTTTCCCGTGTAAGTAGGTCTTGCCTAAGACCATTTGTCTTCCGATTTGTCGACTGAGCATATTTGTGCGGGGTGATGATTGGACGTTGCGTGTAGGTATCTATCGGTGTGTGTGGGCTTTCTATATACTGTGTGCCCCAGTTTACCGTTTGCTTTTTTTAACACTAAAACGTCTAAGAAAGGTATTTGTCTGTTATTTTCCTTCTCCATTGTAAACTTTATATCTTTAAACTTTATATCTTTTTTCTTGTTATTAGTGTCGCAAAAACACTAATAACAAGATCAAAAAGAATTGCAGACCACGAGCATAAAAAACAAGAATTAGAATACACGAAAAATGCTCTACGTTGTAATGGTTTCTCAGACTATATAATAAACAAAGCATTAAAGAGTCCAAAAACAGTGAAAGAAAAATCCAATGAAACACCATTATCGACAGCCCGACTACCATATATCAAAGGCGTCACCGATAAAATCAGCCGTCTATTAAACAAAAATAACATACGTACCGTTTTCAGCACAACAAATAAAATATCAACCTTTCTAAGAAACCCGAAAGACATCATTCCACTTGAAGCTCATGGAGTATATGAAATAACGTGCGGATCGTGCAATAAGACTTATGTAGGAAGAACCAATCGAAAAGTTGAAGCACGAATAGCGGAGCACAGAGTCGACATGAGAAACAAAAAACTTACATCCTCACTTGTACAACACTCGCTCACAGAAGGACATACAATAGATTTTGACCATTCAAAAATAATAGCAAGTTTAAACAGTGAACCTCTCAGAATTTACAGGGAAGCTATAGAAATATATAAGAGAAGGGATATAATGAACAATCGGGACGACGGAGTTCGTTTGCCTAGTACCTGGAAGAACATTTTATATGACAAACAATACAATAATAATATTAATAATACCATAGCGAAAATAACCCCAAAACACAACAATAATAATATTAATGTCACAACTAAAATTAACAATAAATCACAACACAAAAATAATGATAAAATATTATTACCAACGAACACGACAGCAGGTGGGCGTGTCACAAGGAGCCAATCACGTCGCGCTAACAATATTTGACATAAGCGGCCATCTTGTACGCTACGAGTCACTTGACGGTGAGCTTTCAGTGTGAGTGGACGTGTGTCGCGCGCGTGCTTTTCGTTAAGTCCTTGAAAATGCCTGGTGATATTCAGGCGAAACGTCGGAAGACAAATGGTCTTAGTCAAGACCTACTGACACGGGAAAACCGAGATAAAAATATTATAATATATATATATATATATATATATATATATATATATATATATATATATATATATATATATATATATATATATATATATATATATATATATATATATATATATATATATATATATATATATATATATATATATATATATATATATATATATATATATATATATATATATATATATATATATATATATATATATATATATATATATATATATATATATATATATATATATATATATATATATATATATATATATATATATATATATATATATATATATATATATATATATATATATATATATATATAAATTTTACTGTATCTATTTGTTTATAATTCCCACATACAGGCTTAGCCTTAGTGGGATCCTTACGAATATTTTAAAATATTTACGTTATATATGCCTGACCTAACCTAACCTAACTATGTAAGGATTTGAAATAAATTTATAAAAAATAAATAACCAAACCTAACCTAACCTAACCTAACTATGTAAATGTAAGGATTTGCAATAAATTTATAAAAAAAAAATATAAGGACAGACATCACGTAACCTAAATATAGGACAGACATCACGTAACCTAAAGAATTAACGAACACAGAAGATGCTTAAACAACAATAATTTCTCAGAATTTGCTAACCACATTATCCAAAATAATCACTCTTTCAATAACCACAAACTAAAACTATTACATGAAACACAGAATAAAGGATACCGACTTAACAACTACGAAACGCTCGAAATACATAAACACATAAATTCCGGTATAAAACTTATAAATAACCATACCTTTCATAACACTTCACCAATACTTAATATATTCCCCATCAAAAACAAAAACACTTCACAATACCCCCCTCCCCCCACTTTCCCAACCAACCCTCAACCGCCACCCCCCTCGCTTCACAGACAGACACACACAAATTCAACATGTTAGTCTCGACACGCCGGTCGATGGAAGGACAGCGCTTCCGAAACATGTCGCGAAGTGACTCAAAAAACAAGTGGTTTATAGCTAATTTATATTTCAAAAATGGTTAAAAAATATAAGGTTTTATTTTAATAATTAAATAACACAGTTTTAATCCAAAATGAGTTTTTTTTTATGCATGAGCACTTTCACTGGACACAGCCAGCATCATCAAAGGCGCTTTCACTGGACACAGCCAGCATCATCAGTTTGTTTTTTGCCTCTTAGTCATTTATAATAATCACATTTTAATATCTAAATACGAATTTGGAATATTATAGGAGAATCTGGAACTCAAAACATCACAGGGATTATTACAGGGAAAATTAACACATATTAAGGATTAATTTGAGCTTTCTGCACTGCTTCTTAATATAAACTTTAACTATGTTACTCTTTTAAAAAAGTGTAAAAATAGATTCAAGATTATTATTTTTTATAATAAATGTTTACTACTGCAATGTATTTTGTATTTAGATATGTGAAAAAAAATGATGTTTAGTCGCAATTAATTATAAAGGATTTCTTTTCTTGAGGGACAAAAATAGCTACACTTAATTTAAAAACGACACTTTTACATTTAGTCATATTCGATTTTGACCGAAACGGAAAAATCTAAATCTCAGCCGAAACCGAAGCCAATTTTTCGGTCAGCCTAAATCTACTGTTCACGAATATATCAATTAATAATAATACGAAGCCAAAAGGTTAATATAAAAAAACAACTGTACACACACATATGTACAATGTACCTATGTATGTACAATGTTTCTATAGAAAAATATTCCATTGCGATTATATTATTGTTCAGTCTGTGTGAATCTAAAGGAATAAAGCAATCAAAGTGTTCGTGTAACAGTGTGTTTGTGTATAAGTGTGTGTGTGTGTGTGTGTACACACACACACACCCTCACACACACACACACACACACACACACATATTATTGTCCAGTCTGTGTGAATCTAAAGTAATAAAGCAATCATAGTGTTCGTGTAACAGTCTGTGTGTGTGTGTGTGTACACACACACACCCTCACACATACACACACACACACACACACACACACATACACACACACACCCACACACACACACACAGACACACAGACACATGAATTGTTCAACTCCGAATTCTGAGTAAATCCGTATATGGAACATATATGCTGCGAAGCCTCTAAGTTGGTATTTTTTTCCTTCAAAGTTATAAAAGCCATGAAAAAAGTAGACCCTGCATACAATTCTCGCGTATCATGGCTTGAAACATTGTCGATATGTTAAGAGAACAAAGTTCTCTCGAATAAATCGACAGTTGGAATATTTGCTTTCGATGACAATATATAAAAATTTGGGTTGTGGCCAATACAATAATAAGTCATATGAATAAACCATTTACCATAGTCCAAGTGTGCAGAAATTTTATATAGGTAATTTACTTCACACTTGATGGCAGTACATATAGACGAATGTTTTGTGGAAAACACTCGAACATTTGATCTTGCAGAAATTTAATTTACACTATATACATACAAAGGAATGGGCTGGCCCACACTTCTTTATTAACAATTCTTATAATCAATCAAATTTAAAATCACTTCCTATCTTACTGAAATTTTGCGTGACGATATTATAAAATCGATCGCTTATTCATTCACATATTTGCATTCTTGAACAACGTCGGGTAATTAAAGCTAGTAGTACGTAAATAAATTATTTATTCGTCTGAAATACGGAATATTTCTTCATCTAAACGGACACTGATGCATAATACAATACGCCAAAAATTAACTAACATACTCGGCGTTGCTTTTAAGATTTAAATAAAAATGAATAATAATTCTAGATATTTTTTAATAAAAAAAAAAATGATTATGGTAGATGTAATAGAAGGACCGTTTCGGCTGACTAGGCCCTTATCAACTGGTCTTATCAACTTGACTAGTTGATAATGGCCAAGTCAGCCGAAACGGTCGTCCTGTTGTAAGGAAAATATACATTTAGGACCATAATCATTTTTGTTTGATTAAAAAATACCTAGTATAATGGAGTTCTACACATTAAACATCGTCAGTATTGACAATTTCAGAAAAGAATAATAATTTATTCATACCATCACTTCATATTATTCCACAATGCAGATTGACCAGCGACAGGTGTGCGGGCTTGCAAAACTTCATAAATAATAATCTAAAATAAATAAAACACCGAATTAAGTACCGAGATTAAAAACTTCCGTAGAATAATAATTATACCCTTCATTATGTCAGCCACTGGCATTATTCCAAAATCGTATACCTACCTAACCGTGAATTAGAAATTTAAGATTTATCGAAAAAATAATAATATAAAAGCGATATTCGATAAAAATGAATTCAATATGTAGAATCGTTATTTTAAACGTTAACAACCAGGAATCATTAGCGTTAATAGGTAGTATAGCGACCTCCTCAGAACCTATATTTTGATATGTTAAGTATCCGGATGGGACAATTATTTCCAATTGAAATATTGATAAAAATATACAGATATTACAAATTTTTATGAATTTTTTGCAACAATTAACACACAATAGGGAGGGCTTCGCCACAGTGATAGCCGATTTCGGAGGCACCCGCAGGGAGATAAGAATAACATTTGAATCATAGGTACTTTAGAAATGTTTTACATCAAAAGTTAATGTATACAAAATGAATGAAAATTCCATACTTAATTAATTCCATATAAACGATTTATAAATGACTGTTTGTAGATAATGATTATGTTCTAGTAATGTATTTATAGATTGTAAAGATTAAGACAAGATCGTATCAAAATCGTGTCATGAAGAGCTCTTCTGACTTATCACAAGAAGAAGAACTAAACCTCGGAACAGCCTTTTGCCTAGTGAGTCAATATATCCAAGTACCTAATATTGATATATATATATATATATATTTTATTTGTACTGTATTTTGTAATCAATATTGTTATGTAATTATGGCTTATGTAATTCTTTTTTAATTGAAAATAATAAAAAAGTAATAATAATAATAATAATAATAGCCATTTGACATCAAATTTGTCAGTTCCACAGGTAGGATGTCTAGTATGGATGTAGGCTTGGATGTCTTTACGATACAACGATTATAATTTGTGTCTTTTCGCTTCGTTCTTTTACGTGCGAATCTCCCCCCTTCTCGGCTAAAAGTTCAAGATATTCGGCTACAATTCTACAAGAGAGAAGTCCAACAAACAATCAAACCTGTATGTTCCAACTGTCGATTCGTTCATGAGAATTCAATTCTCTTAATGAATCGACATTATTAAGCCAAGATGCGTGTACGAAGGAAAATTTTGTATGGTGTAGTGGACTTTTTGCATGCTAATAACACCAACTAGAGGCCTCGCAGCATATATGTTCCAATACATGGATTTACTCAGAATTTGGAGTAGAACATTTTATGTTAGTTTTGTGTGTGTGTGTGTGTGTGTGTGTGTGTGTGTGTCCCTTATAACTTTTGATCCGCTCAATTTACAGAGCCCAAATTTTCAGTATATATATAAAAAGTTATAGGCCTACTAAACTTTTATACTCAGAATTGTAATTTTTTGTTTCAGTCAGGGGTTTACAACTTTTGAAATTTTAGTTTCCATATATCTCAGAAACCATAAAAGCTAGAACGCTGAAAATTTATGAGTTTAACGGCCATTATTTCCATTTTTTTTTAAATATCGTAAAAAACCGAAACACCCCAACTAGATAATTTAATTTTATACAAAAAATAGAAACATTGTATTAGCACATCTCAATTTTTTTTTAACAATTTTTATAAAAATTGAATTTAGTGACGACATCGACATAGTCGCCTATACACAATATGTAAGAAGACTTAATAGTTGGATACTTAAATCTCCAAACATATATACATACCATCATACTGTTTTCATATTCTGTGTAGGAAAAACAGACTGACCTCCATATTATCCTATCCTGACAAACATACCTACATGTTTTATATAGAAAATAAAAAATCTTCAAATATTTATTAATTTTTGTTGTTTATAGTTTGGTACGTATTCTTTGATTATGCATACTATCGCCATCGACAGTTGGATCTCATGTGTTACATGCAACTAGTTATAAGGTAAACGTATTTTCAACAGGTCAACATACATAATATATACATAACTTTTTATTTTGCGAATCACGAGACATTATACCACACAGCTAATACGTAATCTGCGTTTAAGTGGAATGCGAAACGTGATGTCTATAATTTATCCGAATTGCTAATAAAAATGTCTCTGTCCAGTAAGATTTTTATCGTAAATAAATTGTATTATAATGTGGTAATATATTTATATTATTATTTTGTAATTCATTGGTTTTCGGGCAACTAATTGGTATTTTGTCAAATATTAATAAAAACGTATCCACACTTCGAAGATTTATGACTAATAAATGCAATTATGCAGACTGAATATTACAAAGATAATTAATTATTTTGTTTTGTATAAACACGATTTTTGTACAATAAGAGAGGTTTGACAACAGTAAATAATAAATCATTTAAAATAGAAACAATGAAAGGATACACATATACCAAGCACACCTTCATGCCATCGACACTCTCTTACATATTGTTGTCAGCGGTTTTTGCTCTCCAATATGCTTACTAGACCTTAGAATATACCACAGGATATTTTTCCTCGATCGGATGAGCTGTCAAATTTGAAATGAATCGCGAAAATTTTCAACATAAAAAAATAATTAATTTTGTTTAAAATAGTTGGTATTTATTTATTTATACCATCTCGATATTTGTTACATTATTTATAAATATAATCCCAACCTCACTAGGACTATGCCTGTTTCGAGGTTGGAGATTCACAATATTATATTATTGATACATTACATCTACATCCATGAACCCACCACACAAAAATACAATATTTACTAATACGCAGTTGGGTACCTTAAATCATTATTGTCACAATAATATTATTCCACAGCACAAAAATAGGCACACCCAAATGGTATAATTAATATAAGGTACATGTATATAAATGCCGGGGTGACCACACAATCAAAATAGCTTTAACACATTAATATTAAAGGAAATAAATTTATAATAGTTTTAACACATTAATATTAAATTTTTATGGCTTTCGGGAAGATTGTTGAACATCAAAGGAGTTTGAAACAGAAAATTAAACATTTTTTTATGATAAATTTATGTGTTTAACTCCCTTTATTTACAATGTTTTTAAAAATATCGAAAATTCATTTCAAACTTTTTTAAACAATTTTTATAAAATTTGAATTTAGTGACGACATCGTTTCATTAATTTTAATATTTTAGAAGTAATAAAAAAAATATACAACAATAAATACGTATTGATGAAGTCCAACACAAATCTCAAAATAATCATAGAAACAGTAATTTTAAAATTAATCCAATTGTCGATATCGACAATGTTTCAAGCCAGGATACGCAAGATTGTATGCAGGGTCAACTTTTTTCACGACTTTTCCAACTTTGAAGGCAAATATATACCAACTTAGAGGCTTCGCAGCATAAATTTTCGGTATACGGATTTACTCAGAATTCGGAGTAGAACATTTAGTGTGTGTGTGTGTGTGTGTGTGTGTGTGTGTCTGTCCCCCCCACAGAGCTCAAATTCACAGAGCTCAAAATTTCAGAATATATAGGTAGTTATAGGCCTATAAAACTTTTATACTCATAATTTTGACATATTGTTTCAGTCAGGTGTTATCAACTTTTGAATTTTCACTTTATTTTTCCATATATATCATAAATCATAAAAGAAAGAACGCTGAAAATTGGTATGAACATAGTCAAATACAAAATCTCCAATTGTGTTTTTCAAAAAAATTCCACTTTATCAAACATTTTTTATTTAGAAAAATATTTTTTAATGATAAATTTATGTGTTTAACTGCCTATATTTCAAAAGTTTTTAAATATTTCGAAAAAAGCCAAAACACCCCAACCAGATGTTTTAATTTTCTAAAAAAAATGTTAGCATTGTAGTAGTACATCTTAATTTTTTTTAACAATTTTTATAGAAATTGAATTTAGTGACGACATCGCTTCATAGAATTTGTATGGCAGTCGCCTATACACAATATCTAAGAAGACTTAATAGTTTGATACTTCATATCCAAACATACATACATACCATCATGCTGTTTTCATATTCTGGGTAGGAAAAAAGGAATGTGTTGTATAGAAAACAAAATATCTTAAAATATTTAATAACTTGGATTTATGGGTTTATAGTTTGGTACTTATTCTTCAACTATACATACTATCGCTATCGACAGTTGGATCTCATGTGTTACATGCAACTATTTATATTGATGTTGTGTATTGAGTCATTCATTTATACCAGCATGACACACATGTGAGGTGACTAGCGACGGCGACATACTGAACCCGTCCAAAAAAATCCAGTAGACCCTTGTTCAAATCCTGCATCGACAATTTGTTCAACATCATTTTTACAATAAAGTTAACTAAT
Source organism: Molanna angustata (assembly GCA_963576475.1). Lineage (NCBI taxonomy): Eukaryota > Metazoa > Arthropoda > Insecta > Trichoptera > Molannidae > Molanna > Molanna angustata. Next base: position 9,794,630 of record OY754966.1, on the reverse strand, counting down.
GGATTGTAGCCAACGCTAAACTCCTCACTAACATGTCATTCTCTAAAGTATTCAAATTTTGTATAGAAAACATTCCGCATTTTCAGGAATTGAGTTTCTTACATTATTTTTAAATTAAATATTTTATTATGTAAACTTGATAATTCTTCAATGCCATTTTATGAAAGTGATGTGCCTTTTTACCAATTTGAAAATAAAATTTCAAATTTTAAGTTTCCTGAGCTTGAGGTCACTTTGAAATATTTGATCCTTCATAATATAATGGAATCTAAGCGAGTATTAGGTAGATAAACAAGTTGCAAAATTTGAAAGGAATCGAATGAGTACTTTAGTCTATAATCGATTAAGTAATAAAAAACACACCATACATAGCACAGAGCACATAGTACACAGCACACACACACACAGATACATTGTGATGAAACTTTCAGAATACAATCTCAGCATGATACTTGTTGATAATCTGCAATAAAAAAAATAGCATTAAATATTGCGAAATCTCCCCACTAAATCCCCTTGGGTTAGTGAGGAGTACGTTCTGAGCACACCTGTAGTCTCTGGATGACACAATAGGCTGAGAGCTGGATGTTGTCCAAAATACAATTACATCTTCAAGAAGGTCTGACATGTAAATTATATCAGGGGTGATCAAATCGTTTGCGCCAAAACGCATTCATAAATAATAATTGGATACAATTAATACCATCATGACAATCCTTGATAAAATTCGAAATGAGCTATTATGAGGAAGTTTTGGAGTAGCTCCCATACCTGAAAAACTCACAGAGAGCCGACTCAGATGGTATGAACATGTAATGAGATAGCAATATGATCACGTGGTTCAAAGTGCTCTAGCACTTCTAGAAAACAGGAAAGGCAAAGGACATCCACTATCCTGCACTTGGTGGGGTAGTACGAGTAAGCTCATGAATAAAGGCCAAATACCAGCCCCGACAATACAGGACAGATCATCCTGTCGCCACAGGATTAGAAGAGCCGACCCTATCTAAAGCAAGGCAAGGTCAAGAAAAAGAAGAAGGATTAAATTAATACCGTCACGCTAAGTCCCTAACCGAGCGCCATCCGTCATTTTTTTACACACATTCATTGCTTCCTTTACATCCACGCATCGTCTTGTATATGCTCGTCGATTATTCAAGCTTTATGTGTTTTCTTCTTTCAAAATATCTGTGTCTCACTCGGGACCCTTGGATCAGCAGTCAGATACCTAACCAACTGAGCCACGAAGGCCGACTTTGTTTTATTTATACAACTGTTCACATATAATTAATAAGTAACGTTTTAAGGTACCTATTCTTAAAAAAGACGTGCGATGGGGAATGTCGGAGAATAACCAAGATAGAATCCTGACTTATTGGTCTGAGAAGGGAGTTTAGGACGCTGCCTATACGATAGACGAAGAAGATATTCATTTTCCATTTTCTTTATCAAATGACAGATTTTTTTTACATTTTTTTTTATAAAAAAGAATATGTTCTTGTTAAACAAATACATATTACATCTTCCAACGTTCCCTAAAATAAGCTTAAATGCTTGTGCTATAGGTGAACGAAATCAGTCGTGGCAGGATTCGAACTCGCGACCACTGGATTAATACTAGCCCAGCACGCTAACCGCTCTGCCATCTACCCATCTGAAGGCGATTCCACCATCCACCCAGACTCGTTCCAGGAGAAGAAGTCTCCTATTCGAGTCCGCTAATAATACGCCAGCAAAGATGCGTATAATATAAGATGAGCAATATAAAAGAACAGAGGCATCAACTACTTATACATATCAAAGAAATAATAAAGAAGGTTATAATTAGCAAGTTAAAACATAAATGAGCAATATATAATACAAAGAACAGAAACAAAATAAAATAACGGAGGCATCAACTACTTATACATATCAAACAAATAATAAAGAAGGTTATAATTAGCAAGTTAAAACCTAAATGAGCAATATATAATACAAAGAACAGAAACAAAATAAAATAACAGATGCATCAACTACTTATACATATCAAACAAATAATAAAGAAGGTTATAATTAGCAAGTTAAAACATAAATGAGCAATATGTAATACAAAGAACAGAGGCATCAACTACTTATACATATCAAAGAAATAATAAAGAAGGTTATAATTAGCAAGTTAAAACATAAATGAGCAATATATAATACAAAGAACAGAAACAAAATAAAATAACAGAGGCATCAACTCCTTATACATAGGTATCAAACAAATTTAAATAACGAAAGGCAAATAAAATATCAGATTTAAAATACATAAATTAAAGCACTACAAGAAGTCAAAAGCAAGCAGAGTTATATAGAAATAGTGCACGGAAAAGAAAATTAACGAATATATAGCAACAAGAAAATAAACAAAATAAAACAAAAGAAATAGCATTCAAAACAACATGAAATATGCCAAATAGTCAGACTCAGAGCACACGCAGACCAGTCGCACACGGAAGCATGCATGGCTGAGTGAACATCCGAACAACCAACGCGTCCCAGGGGGACAAACAACACACAGAAACATACGAGTTTCGTTCAATCGACCCATCTGCATCGACCTATTGCTCTGTCAGACATATATGTAAGTTACATATGTCTCTTAAGATGATGATATCAAGCAGCTCTGTAAGAGCTGTTTCAGAAATGTTTGGTCTTCCAAGAATTGTTTGGTCTTTCTCTGAATGTAAATTTCTTCATTTTTGTTGTTATTTTTTTGCCAAAGTCAGGAATTATTAATAGCATCTGACATTTTTTTCATTTCATCTATCTTGCAATATGTTTATTGTGTGTTGGTACGGACTGATTGACATGCACATTAATCACCGGTCTGGCTGTAGTCCGCGATCGACTCTTTGTTAATCCCATGTGCACAATACAATACGCATCGAATACTTTCTACAGATTGCGCAAGATATCGCGAGATGGCGTGAGCAATTATCATCCATAGACATGCAGTGGATATAGGTACCTAGCTGTAGTCATAATACGACCAATTGACCTCCTATTATGACCGCATTGTGTATGTCTTGTCTTATCTACCCACGGACTTCCTCAAACAAATAACATTCAATTCTTATATTCGACCTATCGAAATGTTTTTCGCAAAAAACGATCAAATTGAACAGAGGCGTATTATCCCTAAGGTTACGGAGGGGCGCGCGCGATCATGTAGAATTGGATTAGCGAGAGTTTGCGCTTCGGATATATTCGTTTCTATACAAAACCATTCAATGTCTAAAATCATTGACAAGTCTAAGTTGAACTATGAATCTGTAGGTACCAACAGTTACGAAATAAAAAAAACGAATATATTCACAATAATTTATGAAAATAAATAATTATTTACTTATCAAAATCAATTTGTTATTTTAAGAATCAGTTGGGATGTCTGATCCTTTGCGTTAGTTGATGAATATTTTGAAACTCAAGAAAACAATAGAAGCATGGATTAGAAACGAGGGTATTATATACTGCGGAAACATGATCATATAACAATAGTTTATATTTTTATTTTATAAAAGGTATATTTTCTAACAAGTTCTAGTTTATAACATGTTTAATATTTTTCTTCTGTCAGATATAACGCAAAAAAAAAAATTGCAACCTCGGAACAGGCTCAGCCTAGTGAGGTGGTTTATACCAAGTAAAAAAATATGAAATAATGTTACATATCTACATATTTATTTAAATTATACTTTATCTGATATTTTATTGTCTGTATTATTGTTAGATTTTGTTTGGCTTCAATAATAAAAAAAAATCAATTATACGATGTATTTCATCCACACGTAAGGGTAAGTGATATAGCCAACTTTTAATCCGCCTCTGAATATGTATGAATCATTTTGGGTGTTTCCAGCCTCTATGAATATCCCAAGGCTTCGAAGTGCCGAATTTGTCAGCAACTTTAAATACGTTGCAAAAATAAAAGACTTTTTTTTAAAAAGAATGAATATGTCCTTGTAACAAGTACATTATACATCCTTATACGTTCCCTAAATTACATAAGCATATGCTTGTGTTTAGGTGACGAAATAGGTCGTGGCAGGATTCGAACTCGCGACCACTGGATTAATAAGCCAGCGCGCTAACCGTTCTGCCACCACCCATCTAATTTAAATTTTAATAATAATAATAAACACTTCCTTGCACCCTTCGCAAGTGGCGAGTTTATTGCCGTATGGCAATTTCTTCCAACTAACCAGTGTTTCCAGCCCAAAGAAGCAATATTACTTTGCCATACACACACTTAATAAACTCAAGAATTTTCTTCCATTTCATTGTAAAATAACCTTAGCTCAATCACTTCTCCTACCGTTGCTTGACTATGCTGATGTTAGCTACTTGGGTGCAAGCGAGGAACATCTCAACAAACATGAGCGCCTTCAAAATGTTGTATTCGTTTTATCTTTGGACTAAAAAAAATCGATCATATTTCTCATTACCGTAATCTTCTTCATTGGCCCAAGATACGACAACTACGTTAATACATAATCTTGTCATTACTATACTTAATGTCCTTTTTAATCCAAATTTACCTCAGTATCTCAAAGATAAATTCACTTATCTTTCAAGCCATGAGCGTCCACTTCGATCATCTGAACGTGCTTTACTATATATCCCTATTCATAGTTCTGAATTTTTTAGCTCTTCATTTGAAGTACATTCAGCTAGACTATGGAATTGTCAAGTCCTGATTTTACGTCGTCTATCTCACTAAACATCTTCAAGAAAAGGCTAAAGCAAAAATATTTATCTAACAACACCTGATTACATCTTCCTCTCCTCTTCCTTTCCTTATCCTTTAATTTTTCTATCATTGCTATGAATTGTTCTTATATGCTATCTTCTTTGTTTTTTTTTTTACTTTTCTTTTGATATCTTTATTTATTTTGTAATGTGATTAACTTATTGCCATAGTACACATTGTTTTGTATATTTAACATTTACTCTGGTTGGTTGGAAGAAATTGCCATTAGGCAATAAGCCCGCCAGTGTACTAATCATAATATGCACAAGAAGTTTCAAAATAAATATATAATAAATATTTGCGTTAGAAATAAATATAAATAGATTTATCCTCTGCTGGGAATCGAACCCAGAGCGCCCGCACAGAAACCAAACATCTGAAAGAACATGAAAATTCAAGAATATTAATTGTTTTACTTACATATAAAAAAATACAAAATAAAAATATTAAAGATTGTATGAGGGTAGATTAAAGACAATAATATAATGTGTTAAAAAAATATTTTACATATTATATAGCTTTTTATTTGATAGGTACATTATATGTAATTGCATTTTTCATATTTTTTTATTTTGCAAATATTTGTCTGTGATTAAATTTTTATATATCTCGTTTAACTATTTTCGTACGCGCTAATCTCCGAAACCGCCCAACCGATTTCAATAGAATTTTCTAAATTTATACGTTAAGAGGCTATAGTAGGCTATATAGTATATTTTGAAAATAATTTCCCCAGTACCTACCCTCAAAAGATACGTCTTTGAAATAAATGAGAGTTTGTGTTTACATCTTAATTCTATTGCACGAGTTTTTTGAAATTTGAATTTCTTTAATATTTTTCTTGTAAAAAAAGTTTTAATAAAACCTTATTTTATTTTTTTACTGTACGTAACTAAAAAACTACAAGATCTATGAAGTAGATTTTTATTTCAATCGAAAGAGAATATGAAAATCTACCGGCTAAGTTTTTTATTATTATATTATTTTAATTACTATTCATGTTATTTCGAAAAAACCTCTAAATTTTGCCATTTTTTCACGAAAAAGTGTTGTATGTCACATATTAGGTGATATGCAATATTTTTTCGTGTTTCATACATAAGAAGGTAATTTAGTGTGCATTTTTGTGTACATCCGTATAACCCAGGGTATACAAGAGCCTTAAGTTCCGGATTGAAAGATAGGATAGTTTTAGACCCGATTGTTGGAACTGTTTATTGTATTATTTTTGTTGGAATGTATTAGTTTTTCTGTGATTTTTTTTAAATATTTATGTAATTTCAAGAACAAATTTGTCTTCTGCGCATCCACGTGATTTTCCTAGATGTTTGGCAATAACTATATAGGTAATATATAATCATTTATTCTATTTAGGTAATCCCATGTCATTATATTGTAAATAGACAGTAGTCAATTATTTAAATAAATCAAACATATTTACAAATAATATAACACGTACCCACCTCATACGTTGGTAGGTACTATACCTAATTCCATCCCGTAGGTATTATACCATCGAAATTCCTATATACAAAAGAAACTAAACAATTAAACATACAAAAGATGGCACAATATGAAACATTAAAAATTAACACATAAAATAAAAATGGGAAAAATAGAAGACCCTGAACTAAGACTAACGCAAAGAATACAAATCCATAACTATAACACACGTACAAAAAATTACTTTGAAACTGATAAAGCTACAAAAAAGATTGGATATGAAAGAATAATGTGCAAAGGACTATGCGACTACAGAAAAATTGAAAACCATGAACGAAAAGGCATTCCATCGGGAGTTGAAAACAAGACTGTACTAAGAACTGAACTAAAGTGTTGTTGCATATGTATGTGTAAACTAACTATTATATTACAATAATATTATTGTCATGAGCCAAGTGGCTCAATAATTATTTTAAATAAAAAAAAAAAAATTACCAGATAGAAAAAATAAATTTAGTGTGATAGTCAAAAAATATCCTCGAATGGAAAACATGACAATAGATTAAATGCAAAACGGCAAACGTTGACCGTTTCGGAAATATATAATGACTAAGCAAAATACTATAAATAGGTCGGTACTATAAATAAGTCAAGGTCACATAGCACTCTTTACAGGGTGAATTGCCTTAAACAAAAAAAAAAAAAAAAATAAGTCAAGGAAATGTAGTTATCGGCCGAAAAGGGCCACTTGGCTGCGTGAGAGGTTTGACACTCGGGAGAGGTGAGTGAGTTGCCTTATATATTGTGTTATAGCGCCATCTATCAGTTATAAAATAAAATAATTCTCGACAAAGTGGACTCGTAACCAAGTGTGTTCGCACCCAAGTGTCCGTCGCACCCAAGTGTCCCAGACCAGTTATTACACTGTTAAAAATATTATGAGAACCGAACTGGCTACTTGAGTTTTAACCAAACCTTTGTTATGAGTAATAAAGGTTTATCTGTTTGTAAGTATACTGTTTGGATGTGTGCCCAAAACATTTGGATGCACAAAACCAAATGTTTTGTAGTCACTAAATTTTGATACAATTAACAAATTTTTTTTCAGTGAATTGGCAATTAACTTATAGAGGAATCACGTGGGCTGCGAATATCGTAAAAACATTTTTTTGCTTTGTATATAAATCGTCTTCCAAGTCTTAATTGTATTTGAAGTTTCCAGTTTTTTCATTAATTGATTAGTATTTTATTCAACTCCATCAGGGAGCGGAGATTTACCATAAGTCATCCGTCGACAAACTAACTTAAATAAAGGATTTTCTAAAAAAATAAATATGTCCCTGAAACAAGTAAGTAGGTAAATATACATCCTCATACATTTCTTAAACTAAACATAAATTCTTATAAGTAGGTGAACGAAATCGGTCGTGGCAGGATTCGTACTCGCGACCACTGGATTTCTAACCCAGCGATTACTAGATTACTTATTTTATAACACTAATATCTGGTATGAGTCTTTGTTCGAAGACACAATAAAATAATATGTATGCTGACGGACATTAGTAGTCGCTACGTGGATGAAGTGCGCGTTGAAGAAATGCGAAGGTCTGTATGAATGGAAGAGATTCCACGTTCAAGGAACTGTCTGCCGTCAAGATTATTCATAAGTGTGTAAATGGGAGATGGTTTCTATGATAAGTTAGCTGTTGTATTGTGCATCCGCCATAATCTCGATCGTCGTATTATTATCGTTGTCATGTTTAGTCTCAAACCCGTTAGCATCGAGCACGTGTAGTGTTTATTTATTTGTAATGTTCAATCATCGTTTAGAGAAACTATCCTATTTCTTTCTCCCAGTCCATCCCAATTTCTATAACATATCCTATTTCCGGCTCACCACATAATATTTTTTTAATATTTTTTTTTAATTTCATTTATTTAATACAAACAACAAGGCAATTTAGTACATAGGACAAGCAGACAGTAATACAACAAATAAGCCAAAAATGTTTGATGAATATTACTGGTTAAAAAAACATGAATTGAAAAATAACCATCAGTATCATAATATTTTTTGCTGTAGGAAAAGGAAATTGAAAGGAAATTGGGCGTTATAGGAAGCGTGCGTAAGATCACTCAGAGCAATGAGGAAACGTGTCCAAAATGGATGGTTTAAATCTTCTATGCGATGATTTGATGAGATCAATGTCATGGAAGAAAGAATCATAATTTCTGCATGCTCTGTATATGAAAGAGTGCTTGTGCATAATTTGTGCCACATATATTATGGGAAGTCTATATGTATATTTTTTTCTTGTTTGTGCAATGGAAGTGTCGATATTTCTATTAGACAGGCAATTCATAGATTGTGTCTAGTATGTAGGTACAGCTATTGCCAAATATTTAGAATAATGACGGGGGTGCGGAGAAGACAAGTTTTTTTTTTACTGGGCTGGTTTGTTCAAGTGCGTTCGCAAACCGTCCCCCAGAAGGCTGAATAATTTAAAGATATTTGGAAATAACTTTGTGATTTGTGCCATAATTTTATTTATTTATTTAATATTGTTTCTCGGGCAACTAAGAGGTAGGTATACTATGTCAAATATTAATTTAACACACACCCAAAAACAAGTTGCCACATTCTGGAGACTTACGATATTAATCGTCTCACAGATCCAGACTGAAAACACAATTAAAAACTGTATCTCCACCGGGAATCGAACCCGGGACCTTTGGTTCAGCAGTCAGATATCTAACCAACTGAGCCAAGAAGGGCGACATTCATTGAACACACAACACTTATAAAGTTTTGACGTACGATATGAATAAAACATTAAAAAAATCACCAAATTATCATTAAAATCAAATATTAAAAATAATCCCCCATGTCCATTTTCCCCCATCGCCTTGAAAACCCCGTTGAAAACCTCATCCGTATAAAGTGCGCTTTAGATTTGGGTTTTCGCAGTCTCTAACTCCATCCTATATGGGTCCTTTTTGGTCCAAGATGGCCGCACGGCGTTTTTTCACTGTCAAGAAGTTTCAACAATATTACTAAAAGTCCTGCACCGAATATATATATCTGGACTCTATCAGTTTTATTTAGAAATGTTGCTCAAATATTGAACTATGATTGTACTCCAATTAAATCCCTTTTCTTAATTATATAAATGGATAAAGAACTGAACCGTGATTCAACACAAATTTCAAATTGAACTGGTTCAACTTGACATTTACAATTCGCAATTTTGAAAGCGCCTATTAAATCCTGAAAACGCATAGAAATCGATTTAATCCGCTAGAATTTTCGATTGACGTTGAATTCAAACAAAACATCGAATGCCAAAAAGTGCAACAATTAGAGTTTGATAGAACTAACATGTAGCGCGCCCGTGTTCCGTGCCGCGTATATGTATTATGTGATCATGACAACCTACCTAACAAAATTAAATTCGGTGCTGTTGTATGAAATAGACCTGAAAATCGAGATCAACTGAGCTATAGGGTTCAAATTATTTCCCGCGGTATAGCGAATCCAAAATAATTAAAAAAATATATATCGGCCCTTCTAAATAAATAAGTTTTCAGTTGAACGTGGAATAAGATTTTAAATCGGATTCAATTGAACCGTGATTCAAACACAAATAAAATTATATTTATAAATGATACCACAGGAGATTATGTAGATTGGACATGAAGAATGCTCATTATTATGTTTATCATTTAAGAGTCGACGGTTAAATTATATCCGAAAAACTATATAGATGCGTTAGGGAAGTAGCTGTTTTACATTATAATGTGATTATGTTTCCATTATTAACCGTGTGAAATTCAACCACTTATACACAACACACACATTAAACATGATCTCTATAGTAAGCATTCAATACAGGCATAATTATTTTATGTTATCGCCTATGACTGCCATGGAAACACTTCCGTAAATGAATTTTGTTATTTTTGTATCTCAACAGAGTCGTTAATATGGAAGAATGACATTAATGAATACAGGCACAATTTTAGAGGGCATAGGTAAAATTCAAATATACATATGTATATATCCTCACCATAATATATTTAATATATTATGTATGTATATTTATATGTATGTAGGTATTTTTTTTAGTGAGCGCATCAATCAACAACTAGAAAACTTTAATGGTTAAATATTCTGCATATCGCTTCCTTTGCGACCAGAGAGTAACCTAGGTAAATTAAAAATATACTTTTCAATGTTTTCTTATATTATTTTTAATTTTTTCGTAAATTTTCCTACAAAATTTGTTACGAATGAAACGTCAAAATATGTACTTTTTCGTAAGCAAATATTTGTTTACCTACTTCAATTTCAGAAGTGCGTGTTTACACGAATAACATATAGGTATTTGGAAGTACCTATAACTTAGAGTTTGAGTGTTTGAGTGAAAAACAACCTTTACCCTCCTCAACCTCCTTCCCTCAAACACCATCTCCTTCCTTCCTTTGTTGCTGTGAATTTTTTCTTAATATTCTTTTCGTTTTTTTTTTAAATTTAATGTACATACCAATTTACTATTTATCACCTCACGTTGCTTTGGTTGGTTGGAAGAAATTGATTTGTGGCAATAAACCCGCCATTGAACACAGTATTGTACATAAAGTTTAATAAATAAATAAATTATTTTATTTCATTTTAATGTTTTTCGTATTTATAAAATGTAAAAATTTTATAAGGAAATTTGTCATTTTATATGAACAAATATCGAACTAGTAGAACAACTAGCATAATCTACGGGGAGCTAAAAGTACGAAAATATTCGTCGTACCTATTCTGTTGGTTTTCGTTTCCATGGTTATACAGAATACAATTTTCAAATAAACCAACCCACTGAAACCAACATACTGGGAATTTGTTATGAATCAAATTCAAATTTATAGAACTTTGGTATAGGTGGATTTCCTGAACTGGCAGTCATGCACCATGTGCTTGACCGTCTGCTCCTCCTGACTTTCATCATTCCAGAGCAAGAAGTTGCAACAGCTTAGTTCCGTTCTTACCTTGTTTTACTGCATTACTGCACCGATGCTTTGGGTGGCTGGTCAAACCTAGGTACTAGGGTTGTTGGGTCCGTCCACCATTAGGTGATTGTTCAGTCCCATCTCAATATTGAAGTCCATCATTTTAAATAAATAATCAATTTTTTATAGTGCCTTTTTATGGTAAAAGACCATTACAAGGGCGCTTTTGCTAATTTGTTGGCTCGACGAAACAAAGTAGTCAATTTAGTAAATGCCCTAAAAGTCTGCTCTCCACGCACTTCAGAAGGTAATTTACTCCATTTAATAGGTCCGTGTAGGTACTCTAAAACCACGATCAAAGTAAACAGTTTTAATGGATCATTTATAAGGTAATGCGCACCCGTACACCTGTCGGTATATCCTAAACTATTACCTCACATTTTGAAAATGCCATGATGGTGTGTGTTGACATAATAAGTATGGGGACGAACACTCATACATTCAAAATACCATAACGCAGGGTAACCAGCGACACACGTGTATAAACGGAAGCATGACATATAAAGAGTGTATCTCATATAATTATTTAATTTGTTATTTTCAACAAATCGTGAACGCAAAATGATAACGAATTTTTCTGAAAAAATGTTAAAAATATATTACCGCCATCTATTGTAAACTTGTAAAACATTTTCTCATATGTAGTTTGATAACAATAAATATATTATTGTTTCATTATTATTCTATGAAGCAGGCAGAAATAATTTAATTTTTAATAAAGTTATCTAGATTAATTTTTATATGACATTTACAACAATCTACCTACTATTCATATATTATGTAAAATCCACAGACCAGAAATGTAGTAAAATCTTATCAGTACAACTATGGGATTACTTCTACAAAGTGATAATTGCGCAATAGTTTGATTGCAACAAGTCGATAGTTACGCAATAGTTGGATTTTAATAATTTGATAGTTGCACAATTGCGTTCTTTTTCTCATTGATTTTTTATCATACTTCAATCTTCAATCGGAAATTATTCTATTTTGTTTTTTTTTTAATTCGCAAATCCCAAAATGTGGGGTAACCAGAGACAAGTGTTTGGGTGTTCATAACATTATAAAGTAAATCACGACATATGCGTGTATCCTCACACACCAGTATCGTCTCACCTAAACAAGGCACTATAATATTCAGAAAGGGTTATTATTTTTTTAATGTATTTACTTGCTCCCAAGAAAAAAAAGTTTCACTGAGGGGAGCAATTCTCAGTCAAAGTAAAAAATTAACAATGAAATCTTAAAACTAGCGTAATTACTTATTGCTGAACTATGTGATGTGTTATTTTGTTTCTTGTAGTGTGTATTATCATAAAATAGTGTATTGTGTTTAATAAACTTTTTTATTATATGAAGGTACTTTTATTACATATTATTTATTATGGGTTTATTATGTGGAACGAACATTATAATAATTATGTAAACGGTATGGTATACAAAGTCATCTATCGGAAAAAATGGAAACTTCTTATAACGCTTAGTGTTATCGAAGTTATTTTATATCAAGGAGTGCGAAAGAGATAACTGTAATACCATCAGCTGTCATGCGTCATCGTTGTATAAATTTATTTAGATTTAACCCCTACTTTACATTTTCTCTCTCGCTCTATCCAACAATATTATTTTCGTCAGTCTCGTGTTAGATATTACATAGTTGGGTTGTATCCGGTCGGAATCGCGTTGGCGTTTCTAATACAGTGTAGAATTATAACATACAAAGTCTATTTAAATAGTTTTTTTATCGTAAGTTTAATATGAATGGATCCAATGCGTCGATGATGATCCCGAACCGAAACATTTGACCGTTAAAAAATTAATTCTATTTCGAGTGTGAAATCGCAAATAACTCTGAACTTCTTTGACATGTACAGAAATGAAAACAAAACAGTGGATTTCTCAATAAATTTCATTGTAATATCTTTCGTTATTTTGATGGTAAGTTGAATTTTTTCTCTCAAATACATTAGAATAAAAATTCATTCGTATGTTAAGTGATTTTTTTCGAGATATTTTGAAATATACCACTCATTGACACTTGGTATCTTGAAGAAGGAAGGAGTTTGGTTATGAAATAATAATATGTACACAATAAAATTAGATTTTTTTATAGACTACATTTATTATTGATTATATTCGACACCCAAATTGGATATTATTACCCCTTGCGTGTATATTTTATTAACTCATTTTTGTTGATCATCGTCCAATGTGCGATGTTATGAATCGTACATCGATATAATATTTTATGTAAACATTTGATAATTATAAATAACATTTACATTTTCAATTTTTACAACGGATTCATTATCATACATACGTTATAATTTATTTTTTAATACTCTATAAACAATCTTTTGAACGGTATTGTGTATAAATATATTAAGTATATTTACGTATTAAAGTGGGCGGGGATTGAACTGTACTTGTTATTTGAGAATCTTTATTTATTTATCAATGTTATAAAAACATCAATTCTATAATTCCATAAATGATTAACAATAAAACTTTGGCGTGAATATAACTAATACAAGTGTAATTTTTGAAAATATACATTACTTAACGTTATATAAAGGTACATGTAAAAAAAAACATGTTATCAATACCTATTATTGGGGTAGGCATAGGAAACCGATCGTCATTATATACTTCTGTCTGCTTACGTTCATCGTCTCACTCACATTCATACATCGTTCAATACAAACTCGTCTGTTATTTATTCTACTAACGTTTCCTTCATTTTTCACGTGGTGATGCAAATATTTTCGGTTGGCCCCTTCTTCTAATTCTTTCTCGTTCAGCTCCATATATTTTGTTTGTTGGTTTTCTTCATTCATTATTTCCATATGGTCAAACCAATGCTGCTTCATGTTTCATCCACCTCTTTTTTTATTATCTTTCTTCTTTCGCCATATCTTTTTGTTCATATTTTTATGAGAACCCATTTACGTGACATTTATTCTTGCATGCAAACATATGATTAAAATTTTCAATGTATAATTTGAACAATTTTCTGTTACTATTTATTTTTTATTGCCTACATTCCGTTTAATTTCCTTTTACATGTCGTTAAAATAATTTAATATATTATTGCGATTAAAGATATGTGTTATTAAAACTGAAATGATAAATTTTATGCTGCTAGGTACTATTGTATACACTATATATTACTATTTTTTATCATCTTATCTTCGAATGTGATAGCCGAGCGATAATGTCGTCGCCTCACATGCTTGAGGTCGACGGTTCGAATCCGGGCGGGGCACGCACCTCTGGATTTTAATAAAAAACTATGTGCGGATTTATATCATTAGCTATGTCTGGTTCCCCTTTATAAGGGTTACGAAGGTCAGATGGCAGTCGCCTCAATGTAATAACCAGACTCGCCAATTCCAGGATCATAGTCAAAGCGTACCCCGATAGAAACGGGACAAAAACACAAAGGGGGGGGGGAAGAATCACACACCATAAATATGACCTATACGCAAATTTGAACGTCCAACTACCTGTCAATATTTCACACCTCCTTTCATTAAACTCTCCGTCCTTATACATGAAAATTTCAAAATTCATTTTCATCAATGATATTAATTTATGACAATCAAAATTTATTTCTATTAATGATATTTATTTATTTTAATCTTCTTGTACATATAATTAGTACACTGGCGGGCTTATTGCCTACTGGCAATTTCTTCCAACCAACCAGAATAAATGTTAAGTATACAAAACAATGTGTACTATGGCAATAAGTTAATCACATTACAAAAAAAAATACAGCAGAAGAAAAGTAAAAAACAAAGAAGATAGCATATAAGAACAATTCATAGCAATGATGGGAAAACTAAAGGATAAGGAAAGGAAGAGGAAAGGAAGTTGTAATCAGGTGTTGTCAGATTAATATTTTTGCTTTAGCCTTTTCTTGAAGATGTTTAATGAGATATATGACGTAATATTATTAGGACTTAGGCTATTCCATAGCCTAGCCGAATGTACTTCAAATGAAGAGTTAAAAAATCAGAACTATGAATAGGGATAGATAGTAAAGCACGTTCAGCAGATCGAAGTGGACGCTCATGGCTTGAAAGATATGTATTGTAAAACGATCGATTGTTTATAAATAATATATTGTTTTCGCTTTGGCACAAATCATCCTCATTATAGATTAGTTGCCTAAAATAAAATAGAATAGAATATTACTATTTTTTGAGGTAAGATAATATTGCACGTTCAAGTAATAGGTTTATCGAAATTGATCGTGTACCTAAGACCCCGTTCCCACTTACCGTGTGTTTGGTCCGACAGAATGTCGGGTGATCTAGTGGCAAAACATTTTAAATGGAACTTTTCACACTTGTCGTTATCGTGTACCTAAGTGTGAACAGCTCCATTTAAAATGTATTGCCACTAGATCACCCGACATTTTGCCGGACCTAAAACACGACATGCGGGAATGGGGTCTAAGATGACATTGTCTGAAAATAGTCATTAAAAAAGCTCACTGGCACTTTTTGGGTATCAACTGTGGAGAAGCTGCGTATATCAACATTAAGGGGCATAATATCGTCGCTTAAGGTCTAACACCGCGTAAGTCAATATCGGCAACTTTACAGTAGAACATAAAAAAACTATTTACAATTCATATTATGTCATTTAAATATACTTTTCGTTCGTTCGTTCGTTCGGAACGAAAAGTAGAGGACGGCCAAGAAAAAGTTGGCACGATCACATAAATGGGATTTTGAAAGATGGTGATGTTAGAAGTAAGAATAATAGAAGAGCGTGTATGAGACGATGTATGGACGTGAATGAAGCAAGGAATGTATGTCAAGAGAGAGGAGTCTGGCGTTCGGTTCTCTCTGCCTACCCCAAATAGGGAAATGGCGTAATGGTATATGTATATTTAAATATACTTTCTTTTGAAAATACTAATTAAGAAAAAACATGCAAAAAACATTGTGTTTTTATATTTTTATCAAAGTCATATTGTAAGAATTTTAGAAAGTTTATGCTCTACTGTAAAGTTACTGATATTGACTTACGCGGTGTTAAACCTTAAGCGACGATAAACACCAAAACATCCCAATTTGAAATAAAATTTAAGTGTTGAAAAAAGCATAATGTAAGTATTTTTTACATACCAAACGGATGAACAAGGCAAACCTCAACGTTCTTTTTAGACAAAAAAAAAATAATAACGCCGTTCAGAATTCGCCATTGAACTGATGCCGTACCACATATAATAATTTGGAAAGGATCAGGACCGTGGGCATATTCCGTATGTCCAGAACCATACATTAGACAGGAATAATTCATTGTTTTGTTACCAGCAGTGAGTAAATGTAACATGAAATCAAAGGTGGGCTGATTAAGTTACAATTACTTATGTTATTCTTATTTATTATATTGTTATTAAATATTATTGTACGTTGTCCATTTTTTTAAATAAATAAATAAAAAAAACCTTACTTAGTGAATGTTCGTGAGACAACTTTAAAATTCAGCATAAATTCCCCTAGTAAAATAATAATAATATCCTGTTATACAGTGTTTTTTCTAAATGACTGCATAACTTTATGTCGTAGAGAGATTAATCTTTTATGTGCTTAAAGAGTTAATAAAATCAAAGTTAATGACTAATTCAGTTTTTTTCATTTCAAATCAGGGGGCAAGTGTCTTAAGATATTATAGAACTCCATAAGATAATTATATCCATGATATGGGTAAACATGGATGGTTTTGATTCCGCCGCTTGACCAGACTTTCCCCCCTGGTTTCTTCATAGATTGCAAAAAGTCTGCATATTTTGGGATTCTGATAATTCAAATCACATATACCTAAATCCTTTTTGCGGACGCGATAGTTACCCTTACTAACACTTTACTACATAGTGCATTAGGCGGTTTTTATATATCATGTTTTCAGTCACAAAATTTAAATGCCCCTATTTATTCAGCAGCTGAGTGGATAAACGGCGCACACACTGGCCTGGTTGATGTGTCCAACTAAAATACTTTACACAACAACAACACACTACCTCCGAAGACAGAACTCCTCTGTAAAAAAAACTATTATATGAGAAACTATTATAGAAACAACCCGAGTTGCCGAGCGGACCATATCTGGATTACCTTTTAACTAGCAACAGGCTTGCCAAAAACCTACGTGATTTTAAATTTAAAAACACGATACATGGGAGGGCCAGTGCCGACCTGTTCTACAAAATGTGGCTGGTTGGACTCCTCTAATGCTACTGCGGGGCGGAGATAATACCACATTGTGTGGTATTATCAGGGCGTACGCGGGATGCGTATTTTACCTTCCGTGTTGATTAGGAGGCAAGTTCTGCCTCGAATTAGGCACTAGTTTGTTGCGCGAATGCACTTAAAAACTCGTGTTGAATTCAAGGCACGTGTCCTCCAAATGCACACGGTTTAACAACGCAAACTTTTTCTATAAATACGTGTTCAATAGGGAACATTCACTTTTTTTTATTTATATTAAAAAAATAGTACTAAAAATTAGAAACAATATACCTAGTATAATTTTTATTTTACAATTCGCAATATTAAACTTTTTATAGCAATTTGAAAAACCGTATTTTGAATTTGGCGCTAAAACGGTTCGAAATCGCTTATTTGGATTGCAACGTCACATATCATGTTGATGTATTTTTTATATTTCGATTAATTAGTAAAAAATACTTCTGAATATACATCATAGAATACACTACAACTAATATAATATTTGGCTCAGCAGTGATATAATATCTTACTAACTGAGCCACAAAGATCGAAATATAAAGCAAACCTATACAATATTGCTTCTAAATTTCGAAATGATATCTTAATATCACATGTTTATTTTCAAGTAATTAATGTAAAGTACGTAATTAAATGTCAACAGCATCGAATTTTTTAAGAATGAAGCAATATTACCATTAAAATAAAATAAGTAATTTTACGAATTCGGTGTAATATATTTTGTAAAATCATATAATGTAACTAGGTACTTATTGTACTTACATTAAAGTGATCTTCGCAACAACAGATGCCGGATTTGTCGGAAATTTTGCTCTTTGAAAATTCCCTCCGTATAACTGCGAACCATTTTTGACGTGTTTTAATTTCTTTGGGAATTGTTATAAACTTTTTTCCTGGAGTAGTTACAGCCGTATTAACACACACTGGGACTTAACAATATTTATAATACACTTTTTTGCATCCATTTTTATATAAACGCGCTTTGATTGAACGAAAATAATTAATTAGTCGTGAACAAAACGTATGACGGGTGCTTGAAAAATACATCAACATGATATGTGACGTTGCAATCCAAATAAGCGATTTTGAACCGTTTTAGCGCCAAATTCAAAATACGGTTTTTCAAATTGCTATAAAAAGTTTAATATTGCGAATTGTAAAATAAAAATTATACTAGGTATATTGTTTCTAATTTTTTGTACTATTTTTTTAATACAAATAAAAAAAAAGTGAATGTTCCCTATTCAAGGCACGCGTCTTTCAATCGTACACAGGTTTATACATTTTACCATGTGTATTGATTGAGCTTTACAGGGTTGTGTTAGAGGTATTTTTGTTTATGATTGTTTTTGTTTTAATAGATTGATCTACACAAATCTACATTATATCATAAAAATTCATTAAGACAATTTTTTTTGTATGAGATTGGTACTCATGATTTTTTCAATGTAATAATCGTCGTAATTACCTTCACAAGATATAGAGCATCGAATTTTACATTGGTAATTATCCTTGTCTCCTTCGTATTTACAATTTTAAAATTGTCAAAAATACCATCAAATATGTTCTTTAACAGTTCCATATTACTTAACGACTAAACAAAATTACTGATTACTATCATATTATAATCTGTGAACAAAATACAAATGTGACAGTGACAGACGAAATGCGAGCGAAATGAAATAGCGCGCGAGCTTCGCGCGCTATTCTATATTCAATAATTAATTGCCTTGAATTGAACACGAGTTTTTAAGTGCATTAGCGCAACAAACTAGTGCCTTATTCGAGGCAGTACTTGCTTTCTAATCAACACGGAAAGGTGAATACGCACGCGGGTTACTCAAGGGACTTGTTGTTCAGTGACTCAGTGACTAAATACCTACATTTTTAACATTGACCTCAATTATGACACTCAAACCTACTTTTGCTTATTTCTATTATTTGCGCCTGAACTTTGTGTTACTTGTGTTGAAATATATGTAATGTTCGAAACGATTAATAAAAAGTCTGAGATTTTTTCGTTAACGCAGTGGAGGTTCATAATTATAAATTAAATTTCATTTTTATTATTGCATATGCGCAAACATTGGATTTTTTCCCTGTCGGGAGTCAAAGATATTTTTTAACAGATTTTTAATTATCTCAATAGAGACGAAGTTGGAATATTTATTGTAGGAGGTGGGAAATCAAGACACCTACAGGGCTTACGACCTGTCATCGGCTGGTTTACGTGATCACTTTATGCGCTTGCGCAACGTTCACCAATTATGCCTTTTTAATGAGATTAATAATAAAAATATTCGATTACTTACACATTGGTACAAGTAGGTAAATAAGACAAAAATGACCTCATAAGTCTGGCGCAATTCAGGGGTGACTTCTATGCGAAAAATGCATTGTCACCTCAGATATAAGAATGGTAGCTTTCATTATTTACAAAAAACCAATTCTCTCAATAGGTTGCGTTACAACAAAATAAATAAAAAATAATAAGATTGTTGTTCATAATTTCACCCATAGATGGCTGTAGTAAAAATTCCTTATTTTCAAGCGAAAAGAATTTCAGTATTACAATATATAGAACTTTCAAAATTGAATTGATAGGGATCTCATAAAAAAGGCATAATTGGTGAACGTTGCGCAAGCGCATAAAGTGATCACGTAAACCAGCCGATGACAGGTCGTAAGCCCTGTAGGTGCCTTGATTTCCCACCTCCTACAATAAATATTCCAACTTCGTCTCTATTGAGATAATTAAAAATCTGTTGAATTTCATTTAATGATTCAGCGGATATTTTGTGGTAGTTTATATTAACCATATTTGAATCAAAAATTCGCTATAAACCACTTGTTTTTTGAGTCACTTCGCGACATGTTTCGGAAGCGCTGTCCTTCCATCGACCGGCGTGTCTAGACTAGACACGCCGAAGTCTAGAAGTCTAGACACGCCGGTCGATGCAAGGACAGCGCTTCCGAAACATGTCGCGAAGTGACTCAAAAAACAAGTGGGTTTATAGCGAATTTGTGATTCAAAAAATATGATAAATTAAATTATTTATAAAAATAAATAAAAATCCATAGTTAAAATACAGAATAAAAATACATAGTTAACGTCATTCTCATCCACAGATGAGAATGAAAAATACAGAACTAACGCCGCGGAAAATGCAACCATCAACAGAAACATTAGCACCTATATAAAACACGAGATCACGCTTGGCTTGGACCTATTCAAAGATAAAAACACTTACTTCATGCATAGGATTATAAGGACGCATCACACATATGCATGCAACTTCACATACGCACCACTCACACATACACATCCTTACACACGTAACACATTCACTCTCACACACATACATACTACACTTATAAACACAGTGATACCATGAGATACGGATATATATGTACATGTACCTATAAAATATTATTTTACTTATCATGATAGTATTGTAAGGTTATAATTGATGTATGGAGTGGGTATTTAGGCAAGTTATTTTATATTCTGTATTTATTTTTTACTTCGTACATTGTTAGCTTCAACTTGAATAAAAATAAAAAAAATAAAAATAATGAGCTTAAGCGCTTTCGATTTTTTCGATTTTTGCCTCTGAAGATGCCGGCTGTGCTCGGCGAAAGCGCTTAGGCTCATTAAAGTCAATCTCATTTTTGTATTATAACTATGCGTTTTTATTTATTTTTTTAAATAATTTCATTTATAATAAAAAGTCATTAAAAGCACGTGTGGGAAAACCCAGGCAAGCGAACTTGAAGACTTTTGATCATTCAAAAATCATTCATTTTTCAAAAGTCATTCATTTTTGTCGACCTTTGTGGCTCAGTTGGTTAGGTATCTAACTGTTGATCCAAAGGTCCCGGGTTCGATTCCCGGTGGAGACACAGTTTATATTTGTGTTTTCAGTCTGGATCTGTGAGATGGTTAGTTAGTCTCCAGAATGTGGCAACTTGTTATTGGGTGCGTCTTAAATTAATATTTGACATAGTACCTGTTAGTTGCCCGAGAAGTAATATAAAATAAAATAAAATAAAAATTAAAAAAAATCAGCTTCAATTCGCTTTTGTATGATTTATTGAGGTGTTTTTTCAAACTTCCTAGATAAATAATATAATCAACAGATATCACATTATGTAGTAGCAAGATAAGTTGTAGTAGCAAGATAAATGATATCAATTAATAAATTATTAAAATAACAATATAACTTTGTAATAACAATATAATCAATTAATTTTGAATAAAATAAGAGTAATTTTAAAATTATATCTATTATACTAGTTGAGTGTAAGACATGAGATTCACCTGTCGACGGCGACAGTAAGTATGGCGTTTCCAATACATTATAGTCGACGCCAAATAACATGAACCACGTAGTAAGGATGTGCACTAACACATTTTGGGTATCTTTGGGGTGTGGGGAAAGAGTGCGACGTCGCGGGCACACTCATTCTAGCGAATGATTGGATGCCTTAGTTAACTCCTGCCTGCCGTTCCGCTCACTTGTACCGCGAGCCCTGTGTATACACTAGTGTACAAAAATCAAAATTTATAACTTGCAAGTGTTTTGTTAGTAATTATTATTTATTTTTTGATCGTTTAATTTTTTTTATGATTTTACGTGTTATATTTTAACTAGACGTGTCATGTTTTTTTATTTCTTAATAATATTTATTGTGATAGCTTTGTTTTTGTTTCACTTTGTTATTTGTTTTTAATTTTTACGTTGCTTTTTTTTGTATTAATGTGTAGTGTTGTTGATAGTTTTGTTTTTGTTCACTTTGTTATTTGTTTTAAATTTTCACGTTTATTATTTTATATTTTTTCTTTTTTTTTTTCGCTTTGTTATTTGGTTTTAATTTTATGTGTTAAAATGCTTAATCCAACGTTAAAAAGGTAAGCAAGGAAAATGGTTTTGTTGTATATTCTTTCATGAAAAATGAATCTGAAACAAGTTAGAATAATGCGATAGTGAAACGAACTGCACAAGCAAAGAATCCCTACAATACATACACAATTACCACATTACAACTAATGAACTCCCAACGGTGTAAACACTGACAACAAAACTTTGATTTTAAAGGATCGCATACTAGTTTGTTAATAATTTGGAGAGGACGGGAGTAATTCACTGTTTTGTTATCAGCAGTTAAGAAAATATGTAACATGAACTCAAAAGGTAGCTGATTAAGTCACAAGATTAATGTTATTAACATCTATTGTATATTATTGAATTTTATTTGTTTGTTGCCCATTTTCCCAAAAAGATAATTTTATTTATAAGTATTAGGGTTTTTCGAATAACCGGTAAAATTTTCGATGCCGATCGAGGGAATTATTTGCTAACCTACTAGAAAAAGAAAGATTAAAAATTTGATGCGACAACGTTTGAACTATTTGAGGCCTCCGAAAAACTAACTCCTTATTTAGAGTTGTTCTACAAAGCTTTATTATTTGTGAAACAAACTTCCAAAGAGAGTGAAGAAGTTTTCTCGGTGGCAGATATTTTTTTACTAAAATTAGAAATCGGCATTCTGATAAGGCGTTAAATATGTTAACACGTTTATTAGCCTATTTTGCTTAATATTTAGCAAACGATTTCTTAGATTGTTGTTTATATAATCTATTATGAAATGTAACTGCAGGATGTGTTTTTGTTAACACTTTGGAAGTACCCTCAGAGTTCAGTTGTTGCCTAGCGGCAAAATTGCTGCTGTTGCAAAATATATTGATAATCCAAATTAAACTTATAATAAATGCATTCAAATTTATTTCCCTTAATAATTTCAATTGTGTGACACTGTCAATTAAAAAATATATGCAGAGATGTGATATATTATATCTGAATGCAGTTACGGAATATTCCACAACTGAATTATTTATACCTCATTTCACAGAAAGTCATAAACAATTCAGACACGACACAACTTCAACGTTGTCACTTCATGGATTTTTTAATCCGATTCTGAATTCACCGGCTGTGAGGAACCAGCTTATAATACATCTAGTGCTTCCACTCTTTATATTATCATCGTTTTCGGGTGTTCTACAACAGGAAAAATAACATCTCACACAGTTTAGCAATGAAATTCACGTTCTTCTTTTTCTTATGCCTCACCTAAAGGAGGTTGGTGACCATCGCACCAAGCTCATCCCGATCTTGCGCCAAACAAATTGGTGTCGACGTATCCGGAATCCCGAACCAGTGCCTGAGATTTTTACGTCCCATACTCCGTGTAAAAAACATCAGGTGATGGGAATTAATGTTATTGGGTAGTGGACTGTATAATGAACGATTTCACCGATGCTTTTATTATTCCTGGTTCACTATGAGTATTTGTTTTCTGTGCACTGGTTGAAACATCCACACGTGGTGATCTTCAAACTTGTACCTACTAAACTTTTATCAATTGTCACTTATTGTCATCTAAAATTGTTGCATCTAACTTTCCAAGTGACAATCCTCAAACACATCGGTGAGAGGACAATGGCAAGGAAGGGATCCACGGAAATATGCTTCTGCTCTCCGTCTTCCATCTATCTTTCCATCGACTAATTGTTATACAAGGGCATATTTATTACCGGAATATGTGGCTAAAGTATGCGGCTTTGCGTCAGCAACTCTCTTTCTCCGTCTTATTTAACGAATCTTTAATTTGAGGCTCTAACACCCATGGGATACGCATCAACCCTATGTTTTTCACTTAGATCTCGAATGCTTGAAGTATTAGAGATGTGAGGTTTAACTACCAATTCTGTATGCTGCCTTCAGGTGAGACGAGACTGGTATGTAGGTATACACACATGTGACATGTTTTATTGGCACTATTCTTCATCTTCCTCTGGTTTTAGGCCGAAGGCCTGTTTTTTCAGTCGGAGACTGCCTCTTGTGATCTGGATGTCCAGCTTTCACTCCATATTTTTGCTGGTCTCATATTTCCCCTTGCTATACGACCCTCCGGGACTTCCTTGGAGACAATTTTGGGTAGTCGATTGTCTCCCATTCTCTCGACATGGTCTCTCCATTGACGCCTTCGCCCTCTTCCCCAGCGGATGAGGTCTACATCGCATCTCCTCCTTATATCTTCGTTTCGGACTCTATCCACGAGTATTACGCCCACTATGGAGCGCAGTGTTCTCATTTCATTAGTCCTTCCAAATAACAATTCTATTGTTTTGAAATTATCAGAACTGACAGTCTTTAACGTGTAGAACTCCATTATACAAGGTATTTTAAATCGAACAAATTTGACTTTGTTTGTACTTATATTTATCCTTGTAACTAGGCCATTATCACCATGTACCATGATAAATATACGTACATAGAAACGTAATGAAATTTGTTTGATTTAAAAATACGTATCTTAATTCTATCTCCCGATCCAATCCTTGTCCCCTCCTCTTCCCATTATGTTTTTTTTTTTCCTTTTCTTCATTTTTATGTTGGTTACCAACCATACACGCTAATTTCTTCAACTGATGAATATGGTTGTTCGGAAAATATTGCCATTAGCCCGCTTTGCACCGTTATTCCTGAATTGTATACGTAAAATTTGAAAATACAAAAATACAAATATCATTTAATTATTTTTGTTTCAGTGCGTGGCAAGGCATGAAGATGACGCTGTCGGCACTACCACCGTTGCGCAGACGCAACTGCCTCTTCATCCTAGCCCTGGTCTGCTTCGTGCCTTTCACAGTCTTCGTTTTTATCACAGGACCAGGTGAGATTTTTATTGTATTAATATTATATTGATCTTTACCATGTGCAATATGTGCCATTTAGCGGTCAGACGTCTGTGCATACTACAAATAACGAATCACTAAATTGTGTTCACGAAATTATTATCCATGATACTTAATTGCTGTACGCTATCTTTTTTCGTCGTTCATCTTTCAATTACGGTGTTGTCAGTTTATTGATACTTTTAGTCTTGTAATTTTCGTTTTCAAAATATTATTTGTAAATAATAAATTACAAAATATTATTTGAAATCGCAACGTATCAAAGGAAGCCAAAGTCATAACGCTATCTTAGTGCCAACCTTGACGTATGAAAATGAAAACTGGACATGGCAGAAGTCACACGAAAGTAAAATTTATGTAGTTGAGATCGCTAAGAAGAATCTTTAATAGAACAATGTATGAAAGGGTAAGTAATGAGGACATAAGAAAATAATGTTAGATGAAGGAAGATGTTATTAATATTATTATTATTATTATGTAGATTGATCTCGGTTATGATCCGGTAATTTCCTTCACAACGGAGCGTACTCAAGTTGTGAGGCTATGTGTTTGTGTGTCTGTGTGGTTGTGTGTAGTTGTTTAAAGTGGTACCTGTAGAAATTTTCTGACTATTGTGCATGTGTTGATAATTGTAGTTTTTTGTATGTTGGTGATTACGTATGGGGGTAACTTTAGTATGTCTATATTTTTTTGGAGAGTTTTTGGTATGATGCCTGTAGACGATAATATTATTGGGACTATTGTAACTTTTTCTTGTTTCCACTGTGATTTTATCTGTTCTGCTAAAGGTATGTATTTATCTATTTTTTCTAAATGTTTCTTTTGTAGATTTGCTGTATTTGGTATCGATATTTCTATTAGATATGTGTGTTTATGTATTTTGTCGATTAATGTAATGTCTGGTCGGTTATGTAGGTTTGTTCTGTCTGTGATTATGTCTCTATTCCAGTATAGTTTGTAGTTATCATTTTCTGTTACAGCTGGGGGTGTGTATTGATACCACTTGGGGTGTGTTTCGATAAGTTTATGTTTGTGGGCTAGTTCCAAATATATGTGTTTGCAGATGTTATCGTGTCTTATTGTATATTCCGTCGGTGCAAGAGTTGAGCAGCCACCTGTTATGTGTTCTATTGTTTCTTTTTGTAATTTGCACTTTCTGCATGTGTCGTTTGTTATTGTATTGTCTTTTATAATATGTTTCGTGTAGTTTTTTGTTTTTATTATTTTGTCCTGAATAGCTATGATAAATCCTTCTGTTTCTGCGTAGAGGTCTGAGTGTTTGAGCCAATTATTACTAAGGGCTTTATCAATATGTTGTTGTTGTAGATGACTTGGGTGTATTCCATGTAATGTTTTATTTTTCCATGTTTCAATTTTTGCGTCATGTGTTGTTATTTCTAGATTGCGTTCGTTGTCGTTAAGTGTAAGTGGTGAGTATGTGTGATCTATGTTTATGATTTCATTATGTATTGGGCTATTTCGTTTTGTGTAGAAGTATTGCCTTAAGTTATTTATTTGTGTATGGTGTAGATTTTTAATGTCTATGAGTCCTCTTCCTCCTTCCTCTCTTGGCAGTGTGAATCTTTCTATTGCTGAATGTTCGTGGTGAATTCTATGTTTTGATGATGTTGTTCTGAGTTTAATGTTGAGATCGTCAAGTTCCGTATTGGTCCATTTAATTATTCCAAATGTATATGTTAGTACTGGTATTGCGTATGTGTTTATTGCTTTAGTCATATTTTTTCCATTTAGTTGTGTTTTGAGGAGGATATTTAGTCTTTTAAGGTATTCGTTTTTGGTGGTTTCTTTTATCTTTTTATCTTTTATGCTTGGGTTCTGGAGAATTCCCAAGTATTTATAAAATTCATCTTCGTCCATTGCGCGTATTATTTCATTCGTATCCTTCAAGGTGCTTCCCGTGTGTTCCTTGGGTTTACCTCTTACTACTGAGCATGTGTTGCATTTATCAATACCGAATTTCATTTTTATGTCATTACTAAAGCGTTCAGTTTTATAAATTAGTTGTTTTAGTTCGTCATTATTTTTGCCATATAGTTTTAAATCGTCCATGTATAAAAGGTGGTTGATTTTTATAGGATTGGTATTTAAGTTGTGTGTTGTGATTTTGTAGCCAAGTTTGCTTTTGTTAAGCATCTTGGAGAGTGGGTTGAGGGAGATACAGAACCATAGTGCGCTTAGGGAGTCACCTTGAAAGATTCCGGTTTTAATGTTTATTTGTTTTGATTTTATCATTTTGTTGTTTAGTTTTAGGTATATTGTCGTGTTCCAGGTGTTCATTATTTGTTTTAAAAATTCTACAAGTTTTATGTCAATTTTGTATATTTCTAGAACTTTTACTAACCATGAGTGGGGGACACTATCAAAGGCTTTTTGGTAATCTATGTATGCACAGTACATGTTCCTTTTCTTCTTTATCGCCTGATTTGTTATTGTCCGGTCGATGATGATTTGTTCTTTGCATCCTCTGCTTTGCTTTCTGCATCCTTTTTGTTCTTCTGTTAATATGTTATTTTGTGTTAGGAAAAGATCTATTTTTGTAGTTATAATTGAGGTAAGAATTTTGTATATTGTGGGTAGACATGTGATTGGACGATATTTAGATGGATTTTTTGTGTCTGTTGATTTAGGTTTGAGATATGTGATACCTTTAGTGAAAAAAGATGGGAGGTTTTGGTTTTCCGTTACGCATTTGTGTAATAGTTCGGAGAATTTTTCATGTGTTACAGGGAGATATTTGTACCAGTAATTTTGGATATTATCTATGCCTGGTGTCTTCCAGTTGTGTGTCTTCTTTATAGCAGTTTTGAAGTCAGTTATATTTATTTGTATTGTGGCCATGTTTTGAAATTGGTTATTGTCATTTTCTTCCTCTGTTATCCATGTGGCATTTTCATTGTGTTTTTTGTTTTCAGACCAAATGTTCTCCCAGTATGATTCAATTTCATTTAATTTAGGTGCGTCTGTAATTTCTATATTGTTGTTTTTTAGGTTGTTGTAGAAGCTTTTTTGGCTTGTTTGAAAATTGAGATTGTGTGTTTTCCTGTCATAGCATTTTTTGTAGCGTTTTAATCTATGTGATTGTGCTGATAACTTTTGTGTTAGCGTATCAAGGAGTATAGTTAGGTTGTGTTCATTATATTTGTCTTTAATCGTTTCAATTTCCCGTATTTTTCTTGGATTTTTTAGATTATCTTTAATTTTTTGTGTTACTTTGCCTATTTCATTTCTTAATGAGTTGATTTTGATTTGTATTCTGTGTTGCCATGCTGGTATAGTGCTTCTGTGTGTTCTATGGGAGTTTTCTGTTTTATTGTTTATATTTTGTTTGTTTAGTGTAATAATGGTGTATGCACTACAGTAAACTAATAGATGTAATTTTTCGAGTGTTGTTTCAGTGTTAATCATGTTATGTAGAATTGTGTTGATAATATTGATCATGTTAATGGTTTGTTTGTTGATTTTGAGCTTTGGTAGGTGTGGTCTTGTTGTGGGGTCGCTATCTTTATATATTTCGATTGTGTGTTCTAGTGTGTTTGTGATTTGTGCTTTTGTGTCTGGGTTGTGTTCTGTTCTTCCGTTGGTCTCGTCATTGTTGTTAGGGCTTATTGTTGTATTATTGTTCATATTGGTGGATTCGTTAGTTATGTTTATATTTGGTTGTTCAGTGTTATTTTGCTGTGGTATTATTGATATTTCCTGTGGATTGTTGTGGTTTATTTGCGTATTTGTTATGTCTTGTGTTAATGTACTTATTCTATTTTGATTACTCATTCTGATTGCGTCTTGTTTTATTTGATCAAGTATTGATAGTTGTATTCTTTTGTTGTTTATTATAACTCTTTTCTGGTCCGCCAGTCGCTGTTCTGTGATGTGTGAGAGTTCTGGATAAATTGTGGAGAATTGTGTATGTAGCTCCTGTCTGTATCCAATTATTTGTGTGTCTCCTTGTGTGATAGTGTAGTAGCAACGCATGAGGTTTATGTTCATGTCATCTGTCCATTTCATGCGTTGTCGTGGTTTTCCCGCTTTGGTGGTTGTCGGTTGACTTGCCGACAAAGCACTTTCAGCAGGTCGGGTGTGTTGGGTTTCGGCTGTTGTTTCTTCGGGTGTCCCGGCATGTGTCCGCCTGTTCGACAGCATGTCATTAGCGGCTCTCATGCTGCTACGCCCAGCGCTAACTCCGGACGTGCCCTGGCGCTCCCCAGGTAGCGGTGTTTGTCCGAGGCTTGTGTTTTTTGTGTGATCCATGTATGTGTTGTGTGTTTGTACCCTTTACCCGTTGGCAAGCTACTCGATGTAGTTGTGTAGCTCCCCGCCCCTCACGTAGTTCTAGATGTTTTTAACTGGACGTGGGTTTGGTTTTTGAGGGGCTTATTATGTTATTATTATTATTATTATTATGCACATAGCACTCTTTACAGGGTGAATTGCCTTAAACAAAAAAAAAAGGAAGATGTTATTAATAGAATGAAAGCGAATACTTGAGGCTAGTGTTAATTTCAACGATCACATTGCCCGGGGTTCGCGGGGCCCTGCTGACCGTTCAAAGACGCTAGAAACTAGAACTTACTGGTAGTATTGCTGATGGTATGCGTTGCGTGGTATTTAGTAGACAATAACTCTGCAGGGGGTTAATCTCTCCGCGACCCTACCAGAGTCTTCTGAACCCATGAAATTATAACAACCGAGAGTGTTAAAAATATATTTTGCGTTACATTGAATTCTTAAAGGTAAAATTTCCCAAGACAATTCACTGAGGAGCGTCTGCTATATAATACAGGAAACATGTTTTGGCGTTAATTATTAAAATTGTCGCTTGTCAGCTTATTATCTTGTTTTGCGACCTTTTTATTTGCATTTTTTTCTCTACGTGGTGTATTTTTTGAACGTTTTAACAATACTTTTTTTGCTTAATTATATTATAATATTGCAATCTGATTGTGTTGCACCTAGTTGATAACCGAAGGCCCAGTACCGAATTATCATTATTTTATTAAAAGTTGCTAACTTTTATTATACTTCTTCAGTTAGTACCTGTATTTATATATTTATTTGAAATAAACTTTAACAATAATAAAAATCAATGTACAAATTTACACAAAAATATTTTATTTATATAACCCCCCAAAAAGAGTTTGAAGGTACTCGTGCTTTGGTGGGGATTCTTAAAAAAAAATAAAAAAATGATCATGATTATCGTCATAATTAATCGAAAACCAATAATATACATATACACAATATCAAAAGAAAAGAAGAAAAAAAACCTGCAATGCAAATAACGCAATAAGACAATGAAGAAATTATAAAATATAAAGTGATTTAAGAGGTAGTATTTTTTAAAGTTTTCAAAACCAGTTGTACAATTTATAATATATAAACCAGATAATTAACTCAACTTAATTGAAATTTTATCAACGGTGCATTTGCATCCTTTCGTGATTATGTTAATTTGTTATTTGTAGGTACCTATGAAGTAAAATATCAGCACATTTTATTAGCAACCTTGACATGGCAGAAGTCAAATGAAAGCAGAATAAATGCACATGAAAAGATCGCTAATGTTCTCTATAATTTAACATGATGTTTATCCAACTACCGATTTGTTCATCTATCATTCTTGCCAAAGCAACTGTCAAATATGCCATAGCAACTGTCATTGTTGCCATAGCAACTGTCAAATATGCCATAGCAACTGTCATTGTTGCCATATCAACTGCATGACACTGTGTCATGGAGTCGATATGATATATTTTTGACACTGTCTCAGGTATACTGGTACATGCGCGCACAACAATTAGATTTTTAGATGCTTTTATTTTTTCGGAAGGCGTGAGATAAACTCACACACTGTCTATTCCTCTCTTGCCACTCTTTTTATGAACATTTTACTTGTGGTGTGCCTGGATTTCTACGGCCACTATCAATTGCTACTACCTACAGCGTACGTTTGGTGCATCGATCATTCGTTATCCTCACTATAGCGTCGCGTCTGCTCAATTCCATTTCATAGCAGCTTTTATCTTTCACGCCACTTTTGTAACCTTAGTTCCAACTATAACTGTACATATTTACAAACATTTGTGTCCGTCCGTTAGCATTTTATATGCAAAAGTTAAAGTGGACTCGCTGGTGTGAATTTTCCGAGCAAAGAATTTGTATCTCCCGAATAGTCCTTAATGTGAGTGTTTTCGATCTTGCGTTGTCAAAGTAAAGAAAGCATATCACTTAGGAGTAAAGCGGGAAGACTGCAATTGACTTCGGTCTGGGTCGCTTTTTTAAAGTAGGTCATTTGAAAAGTTCACAGTCTCTGTTTTTTCAATATTCTTCGACAGGATTGCTTGTTCAAAAAATCTGTAGAATAAAGAATATGCATTAACTAAATAATAATTTTATTATCATCTTTCATATCTATATAGTAGGTAATAGGTTTCTTTTTATTATTACATAGTATTTGATAAAGTGTCCTAGACAAAAGCATTGCTTCTACTGCTTTTTTTCCCTGAATTCAATGTTGTGTCAAATGAACCTTATTTAGTTTACAATATTAGCAATTTTGCAACTTTGCGAATAAAAAAAATTAAATAAATTCTATACGTATAATGAACTGCGTCCTACGAACAGCAGATGATATCACGATAGTGGCATAATTTCAGTAATGTAAAGATACTCGCAGATTAGACGAATAAAACAAAAAAACGTATTAAATAAACCACGCTGAGTTTAACGATGTACATACCTACAGTATATTTTGAGATAGAATATACTGTAGAAACGAGCTTTGATATGACTTAATTACATACTTTATAAAGTAAACATTTGCTCACCTACACTTAAAGTTGTTGAGCTTGTATAGAGAGTCCGATATTCCTTTTTGAGTTATTCCTACTTACTCCAATTTATTTTACGCCTTAATTATTAGCAGAATAGTTATCTTAGGCAATTAAATTTCATTAAATGAGCAGTAAACAATACAAAATAATCATATATTATATCAAATTCCAATGAAAGGTATAAGGCATAGCGTGGCTTTCCACTGTGATAATACACTGAATAAAATATTACGACAACCGAACAGGCTAACTGCGCTTTAGACAAACCTACATAATATGTTATCAGTAATATTACTGTACGGTTTGGCTGTGTGCACAAAAGATTTCTTCTTCTTTATTCTTCATTTAGTAGACCTGGTTGGTCTGTTCTTCAGAAACTATGCCTCCTGGGATGACGAAGTCCAGCTATTCTTCCATCACTTGGGTGGTATACCGGGTAGGCGGCGGCCAGAAGGAATTTCGTTCGCTGCTATATATACAAGTATATCACTGTCCAATGCCTTCTTCTGGATCTACTCCACCGAACGATGTCCTCTATTCCACATGTTTTCCTTATTCGAACATTGCGAACACGATCTCGCAGAGTTTTACCAGTGATTGACCTTAGGACCTTCATCTCCGCACAAAATCAAACGTTTTGTTGTCACTATAGTTCGGTTGATTTTATTATGAAATTTTATTTATTTATTTATTTACTCTCAGAAAGCTACAGCTGTTAATTATATCATTTACAATTCAGTTTTTAAATTTTAACATAGCCAAAAATTCTTTCTTCTATTTACATTTGTGAATGTACAATGTTTGGTTACTTACTTAGTTATGGAAAAAAAATATACAACAAGTAATATCAATTTAAAATAAAGAGAGAGAAAAGATACATAAAAAATAATAATAATATAAAAGTACAGTAATATAAGAAAAAAAAAATTAGGTACATAATATGTTTTAGGATGACAAGGAGGACCGGGATCATTAGTGATTGAGGAGTGTATTGTTGGATTGTGTGTTAGGGTTTAAGAACATCTTTATCTGTCTTTGATAATGTTGTAATGTGTCGTGAAAAATGTCCGTGTGTTTGAAATGTGTATTGTAATCTCGCTGAATTCTAAACAAAGGTGCAAAGTATCTGTAATTAGTGTGGCATACTGGTATACTGTATTACTATTAACAAAAAGAATAAAAATTAAATTACTATTAACAAAAAGAAAAGTTTTCTGTACACAGCCAAACAGTACAGTCATAAATAGATAAACCTTTATTACTGATATCTAGGTTTGGCTAAAACGCAGGTAGCCAGTTCGGTTGTCATACTATTTTTTTCAGTGTAATTTAAAATAAACAAATAAATATATTGCGCGCTAATGTCGGTGTACTATCGTCGACGTGCTTATGTTCTGCGAGTTAATGTCGTGGTGTCATTATGTACAGTAAATTATTTTACTGCCTTGATTTGTTTATATTATTTTATACAGTATAGAGCGTATAAAACAAAGTAGTCGATGTAATTAAACTTGTACCAGTTCTTCAATGACTTGTTACAAAGTTTGTGTTTAACATTATCGAACGCTCCATAAAGGGTATTTCAATAATTGCTTGCTGTTTATAGAATTTCATACTTAAGTAGGTACAACAAGTTACATTTTAGTTTCTTTATTGATGAAATGATCGGTTGGGTTTCTAAATCAATATGTTGGATAAAAGATGCATATTTAAAGCGATAGTTTTCTATCCGTGTGGAGTTTTTATTGTTAATTTTATATTAAAGCACAGGGTGCTGCCATCTGTTGGAAAAGATACGGAGTATGTTCTGAACTTTGGTTGTTTTTATCCTGTCGACTATTTTATACTTATGTATTTATATATATTACTTAACGTTTCAAATACAATAAAAATGTATTGTTTATGTACATATGCATCTTTTAGATATTTATTTCGGTTTTCATAGTATCATCTTTGTAGCGTTAGTATTATTGAAAATATTAAATTACTGACGCAAAATTATGTATATCGCAAGTATATTTTGAAATGTATTTTACGGAAATCGTATAGCTCTTTGTTATTTGTAAAAATGATGAACAAGCATTGCATAATCTAAAATGTTTGTTCCTAATTGTGTCATCACCTATTTTTTTTGGAGGACACACACACCTTTTTTACGACGCTGGCCAACTTATTAATTCATAACAATAAAGTACCGTACTACAAATAATATTACTCAATTGTTATCATTACCATTACTTTATTGCAATTCCTCAAAAGAATTCGTAGACCAATGCACAAATTGAAAATTATTTAAAAAAATGAAAATAAAACAATCGTACCCATATTGCTTTATTGGGAATAATTCACCCATACTTTGCATATCAAATGATTATATGTATTAGGCTTTGAAGAGATTTCTATAATATCTATCAATCCTTTTGATTCCCAAATATCAACGTTAAAAGTCTTTTACGATACTACATGTATTAATTATTACTGAGTTTAAAAATTGTATTGACTTTTTTTAGATAAATCTAAAATTTATAAATTACGTCTAAAGGATTTTGGAATAATGCCAGTGGCTGACTTAATAACGTGTTAATTTATCGAATATTTTTATTATTGCATATGCGCAAACATTGGATTTTTTTCCCTGTCGGGAGTCAAAGATATTTTTTAACAGATTTTTAATTATCTCAATAGAGACGAAGTTGGAATATTTATTGTAAGAGAACCGGGAAATCAAGGCACCTACAGGGCTTACGACCTGTCATCGGCTGGTTTACGTGATCACTTTATGCGCTTGCGCAACGTTCACCAATTATGCCTTTTTAATGAGATCCCAAAGAATTTCAGTATTACAATATATAGAACTTTCAAAATTGAATTGATAGGGATCTCATTAAAAAGGCATAATTGGTGAACGTTGCGCAAGCGCATAAAGTGATCACGTAAACCAGCCGATGACAGGTCGTAAGCCCTGTAGGTGCCTTGATTTCCCGGTTCTCTTACAATAAATATTCCAACTTCGTCTCTATTGAGATAATTAAAAATCTGTTAATTTATTATTATTATTCCGGGCTCTTTAACACCTTCTCAGGTTTATCACCTGGTGGGATTTGGGGTAGCACGAGCAATGCTGCCAAGTGCTATCCTTACTGAGTGTATAAAATGTGGTGTTTTGTGTGTTGGTGCCATGTGTAGTATTTATGTGTTAGTAAGGTCAGTAGTGTCGTCGATTTGGAGGAATTTCCTCACCAGTCTGAATGTGTTTAATATGGCTGCTTTTTGCATGGTGACGTATGTGTATTTAGGTAATTTGATGGTTTCTAAACTGCTGAATAAGTTTAATGGAATAATTCCTGTGGTGGAAATTACTATTGGTACTATTATCACAGATTGCATGTCCCAGATTCGCTTGATTTCGTCTTGCAAGTCAGTGTATTTTCTAATTTTTTCGGTTGTAGTTGTTTCGATGTTGTGTGTATTTGGTACAGCGATGTCAATTAACATTGTATGTTTATTTTGTTTATCTACAAGTGTAATATTTGGTCTATTGTTATGTATGGTTCTATCAGTTAGTATGGATCTGTCAAAGTATAGTTTTTGAGTGGAGTTTAGTCAAGAACTGGTGTAGGTGTGTATTTATAATAAGGCATTTTGTCATTTTTATTTATTAGTTTGTGTGCTATAGCTAATTCTTGGTGGATGATGTTTTGCGATTTGATATTATTATAATTATTATTGGATAATTATAATTTGTCTTCATATTATGATGTTGCTATTACTTTGTGGCACATTTTAAGATTATAAAAAAAATGAAATACATACAATTTTGAGTATTTGCTGACAGTAAATACTCAAAATTCGTGGTTTATACAGAGTTATTGTATGCATTTTTATTTTTTTACAATTATATTTCACACACCGTTAAAACTGCGATCATAATATATTGTTTACATTGTGATGAAGTTTTTAGAGTAGGTACAATCTCAGCAGGATAATTTTTTTTTCAAAAATGAATATGTCCTTTTTAAACATGTACATATATATCTTCCCACATTCCCTAAAATAAGCATAAATGCTTGTGCTATAGGTGAACGAAATCGGTCGAAGCAGGATTTGAATTCGCGACCATTGGATTACTAACCCAATGCGCTTACCGCTCTGCCATCGACCCATCTTTTGTTGATCTGCAATAAAAAAATACCATAAAAATTATACTATATCTCCTTGAGTTAGTGTGGAGTTAAACTTATGTACTTTCCGGAACACTATTATATGCGTAGCTCCCAATATTAAAATACTATTATTTAATACTGTCTGGCGCCGCACTCGAAGGTATCTTACTCTCTGTAACCCCCATTTCTTGAGGTCACTATAACAGCAGGAGACACCCGTCATGATCATATTGAGCGCTCTCCATGTTGTATAAGGCCAATAGGCTGACCGCCTTGGCACAGTAGGTCAGCCATTTGGTTTCTGTGCGGGCGTCCTGGGTTCGATCCGCAGCAGAGGAGAAATTATTTAAATTGATTTCTCACGCTAATATTGCTTTTCTGAGCTGGTAACACTGGTCAGTTGGAAGAAATTGCCATTCGGCAATAAACTCGCCACTTGTGAAGGGTGCAAGGAAGTGTTTATATTTATAAGGCAGGTACTGTCCCATTGACACGTCCTCCGCGGATGGCCGCTGCGAGGGTTCGACACAATCACGTCACCTAGGGTTGGTCAACTCCAGGAATCTTCTTCCAGACGTGAGTCTGCACTGATGCGGCTGTGAGCCATGAATTGGGTGTCTGGGGTCAGTTTGCTGCTTGCTCCGTTCGACTTTTGCTGCGACACGCCGTCCAATCGTAGGGGGTGGGGGGGGGTATGCCCACAATTGTATACAATTCTTTAGTGGAGGTCGGTTTAAGGCAGAGGTTCCCAAACTTTTTTGTGTCGTAGACCCCTTGCCATGTTTTTCGATTTTTGGTAGACCCCCTACTTACCTGATATTATGCTTCTCGGGCAACTAACAGGTACTATGTCAAATATTAATTTAACACGCACTCAATAACAAGTTGCCACATTCTGGAGACTTACGATATTAATCGTCTCACAGATCCAGACTGAAAACACAATTAAAAAATGTGTCTCCTCCGGGAATCGAACCCGGGACCTTTGGATCAGCAGTCAAATACCTAACCATCTGAGCCACGAAGGCTAATAAAAATCAAAGTCAAATTTAAATTGTATGGTCTTAGATTTTATGGCAGGCATAGGCGTACAACCATTATAAATGAATGTGAGAATGGGAATGTTATGAATGTTATCTAAGGTTTTGATAAGATGGAACTTTATGGAAATTTGAAAGTAACATGACAAAAAATGTTAAAATAAAATATTATACAACGAATAATAATAAGAAATTTTTATGCGATAGGTACTATCAGTGTATGTTGAGATCCACTATCGTGGACGCCCATTTTCATTTCATGGACCCCCAGATTTTTTTTTCACTGATGGAGACCCCTTGCAGGTTGTCATAGACCCCTGGGGGTCGATATAGACCACTTTGGGAATCACTGGTCTAAGGCAACCAGGGGGGCTACTCATGACACATTCTTAATACGTTCTAAGCTTGCCTGAATCTTAAATGTATAAATCAGTACTCGATCATAATCCAATATTAATCTTTCTCTATGTTTATCATGAAAATTTGTTGAAATCTACGTTTAGTATGAAATTGTAATTTTATTTTATTTTTTTTATTTATTTTTTATTTAGAAACCAAACAGGATTCAATGTTATAAGGATAAATACAATATGAAGACTTAACAGTAAGGAAAGTTCATTGTACCCCAATAATATGTTTTCACATAAGATATAGGGTGAACTTGTTTTTGACTTATTTAGTAAGTTTAAAAGTAATTAATATAATACTTGTATGTAGTGTGTATTAAGTAAGTGGATATGTGTTATATTTGATGTAGGTATATGTATTATATATTATAACAATATTGTGTATATATTTATGCGAGATAGATTGTGAATGAATGTGACTATTTATCGAATTGTTGTAATATGTATGTTCTGAAATCCGCCTGTGATTTATGTACTATATCGAAATGTTTAAAATATGAATTGTAGTTGGAGCAACTTCGTCTAATGTAATTATTTTGTGAGTAGTTAGTGTTACGTCGGTCGACATAGAACAAAAACAGATCTGAAATTGCGTGATGGACAGTAAAAATTTAATTTAGAAAGTAAGTAAGGCGAGTCTACACGGTTATGCATAATTTTGTGAAGGTACATCATGTCTATAATTGTTCGTCTGTTTTCAAGATTATAAATATTATGGTGTTTTGCAGATTTCCGATAGTTGGAGAAATATAATTTACCACGATAGTCCAAATGTTTCAGGAATTTATTCTGTAATGAATTGTTGTTTAAATTTATAGTATTATTTAATTAATTTAACCTTAATTTTACTGTAATAAACTTCATGAGTAGCCCCGCAGATATTAATCTGTCTGTTTGATTGATTGCCACAGTGAGGAGAAAAAACACCAGATATTTTATTTATTTATTTTATTTTATTAAGGGACACTCACAGAGAATTAACAATACATATAATATATACAAAATACATTAAAAAAAATCTCGTTAACCCTCCAATTAAGCGCGTCAACAGCTTGCTTCATATTAACGTGTCAAAACGTCACTATACATACACATAAAAATAAGAATATTGAAACAATTAGTAGGTAGGTATAAATGATTGTTGTTTTTTATTATTTTTTTTTATTATTATTTTTTTATTTATTAAGGATTACAGTTACAGAATATAAATGTGTATAACTAATAGCAATATGTTAAGTCGACGTTTATCTGCAACCTTACAGTATTCACAATTTAGTTTGCAGAGTAACACAATAACAAATAAAAGGCAACAGAGTAACACAATAACAAATTGTTGCAACGATTAAAATAACACAGAATGTTATGGTGTTGCAGTTGCTATCATGAAATGTTGATATAGTAAGAAATTAATCTTTAAATATTATTTATTATGTTTGATGTTATATTTGGTTGAAGGATTATAATGAGCTTTTAAAAATATCTACACCAACCACGTGTTGTGACCATAGCGAATTATATTGTCGACAAATTCGAACTATTAGATTGTTTTTTCCGATATTATTCTTGAATGATATTATTCAGAAAGGGATGGCATGACCATGTGAATGATATTTTGAAAGAAGGAAATATAAGAAGCTTGAATAACCGACGAGCATGTATGAGTCCATGCCTGGATGTAAAGGAAGCTAGGAATGTGTGCAAAAATAGAAGAGTATGGCGCTCGGTTCTCTATGCTTACTCCGTAAGGGATATGGCGTGATGGTAAGTATGTATTCTTGAATGCCTTCGGTTGAAAAGTTGTTAACGTTACGAAGACAGGGATCAGCTGCGTAGAAGTTGAGTGAGCTTAGCGTTTCAGTGTGGACATAGCCAATTACCATTTTATGCAACATACTAAGATATATAGAGATATACTAGACAAATACCAAGTATTTTTTTCCAGCTCATATTCCAATTGGGATATTAGCTCGTGTCCGGCTTGTTTTAGGTAATGGAGCAAGTAGAAATTTCTTTAGTTTGGCAAGTACATACCTACATAGTTCGGTACGTACCTACAATATGAACGTAGAACATCCCAACTCATCGTCTGACGGAATAAAATTATCTTGCGATTGCTTCGCGGGCGCCACAATTACTGTATTACTTATGTACCTACCGTAGTCTATTAAACTATTTTCGTTCACTTGTGTGATTACATTGCTAATAACATTACACTATCAATTATAATTATGACTATTTGTTTGCTAGTTATTAACTCATTTTAAAATTATGATACGAGACGTGATACAGTATTATCACGAATATGTTCAATATCAGACTGGAATTCTTGTTCTTCTCTTTAGCTTATGTGGCATTCCACCATTATTCATTTGGAGGATTTCTGCCAGTATAAAAATATTATTAAATAATTTTGAAAATTAAGGTTATTGCATTATAAATTGAAA
This sequence comes from Molanna angustata, assembly GCA_963576475.1. Taxonomy (NCBI): domain Eukaryota; kingdom Metazoa; phylum Arthropoda; class Insecta; order Trichoptera; family Molannidae; genus Molanna; species Molanna angustata. The sequence continues at coordinate 9,754,425 of OY754966.1, read as the reverse complement.
CAATTAAGGCGAAGAAATAGATATGCAGGGAATTTGATGACAGAAGATGTGACCTATTGATTGGTAGTGGAGTATTAAGCGTAGGTAGGTATAGAACAAATCTTGTTTGGTGTGGATTGAGTAAAACTGGAATTCAATGAATATGAATTTGTGATTTGTTTTATTTTTTCTTATATTAATATGTTGAAAATATTTTTATTGTTGGGTCTCTCTGGCATTAATATCCACGTAGGTATCTGGGATTAATTGTAGGTACCAGTTGGGTGTCTTTTTTTCCTGTGGAACAATATTATTGTCACAATAATGATTTTAGGTACCCAACTGCGTATAGTAGATTTTGTATTTTTGTGTGGTGGATGCATGGATGTAGATGTAATGTATCAATAATATAATATTGTAAATCTCCAACCTCGAAACAGGCGTAGTCTTAGTAAGGTTGGGATAGTATTCATAAATAATGTTATAAATATCGAGATGATATAAATAAATAAATAAATAAATAAATAAATTGTATATGTACAATATTGGCATCTGAGAATGCTGGATCGATTGACAGAAAAACGATACATCTCTTTGGTTATTTAGCGATTCTCTTCAGCTGATCTTCTTATTCTTCAGCCCTCCTTCGTCTAGTAATGGACATAGGCCTCCCCTTGAGACTTCCATAGCTCTGTATCCTGAGCAGACCGCATCCATCCGCCTCCAGCCGTTCGTCTTATATCATCAGACCACCTTGCAACACTTCTTTTGCCCGTTCTAGGTTGCCATTCTAGCACTTTCTTAGTCCATCTGGAGTCTGTGGTTCGGGCGACATGCCCTGCCCAGCTGGTTTTCTCTCTTATCCACAAGTTTGTTTGTCTATCTCTTAACGAAATGAACCGCATTTTCCTTTCCATGGCTCTTTGTGTTACTGCTAATAAGTTAAGTAGCATTTTGAGTTTCACAGCCATACGTCAGTATCGGGAGAACGCAAGCGTCAAAGACTTCAGCAGATAGGAGATACCAAACACAAATGAATTATAGGTAAAACATTAAAGCAATTTATATTTTACTTATTTTAACTTTTCTACGGACAATTCTTGATAGAACTCCATTGTAAATTACAAATTAATTTGGTATGGTAAAATAAAACCAAATTTATTTATAATTTATATTTTACTATTTATTACCTACTATTTGGAGTACCTACTGTTTCACATTGTAAGGGCCCTATTGCAAAAGATTAAATTATATTTTATTGAGAGTATGCCTAATGTTTACTCTTAATAAATGAATAGCAATATAATTTATCAAGAACTCCACACGATAAAACAAACCAGTGGGGATTAAGAGCTAATTTGGTGTTCCGATAAAACTAACCCGCGCGTTATCAGTTGACACATCAAACAAAAAAAAATCTATATAAATACACATGTTTGTTGGGTTTTTATTATTTGTTTATCTGGTTTTGCATTCGGAAACTTGTAAATCCTGTTCGTTTTTAGCGATAGCACAAAGCTTATATGAACGAACGCAACGCTTTGAATCCAAACCGGAATCCGATAGGCAAAACACGTTGTTACTCACTTGATTGGTGTTCACGACAAAATGTTTCATTTCCATCTTGTGTATGTATGAATGTATGTAGCTGGTGCAGGGCCTGATCTAGTCTGGTGCCCGGCGAACTTCATTTGAAAATCAGTCATCAATATCCTTTATTATTTATTTTGAAAATGTGTAATTTGCAGTAGGTAATTTAATACAAATTCAACCAGATGTTTTTTTCAATATCTGTTACAATTCTATCTTATCCGACTGTCGATTCGTTCAAGAGAATTTATTTCAAACTTCCCGTTTGTATACTTATCTACATGGAAATTTTGTATGTTATGATTTTTCTTATATCTATGCAAGAAATCCGTACATAGCTGCAAAGAAATAGAGAAAAAATATACAGACTTTTTTCTCTATTAATTATGAATTTCCACGAGGTTACTAAAAATGTTTTTTTAAAAATCACAAAGAAATGAAATATTAACAAAAAGAACATGAATAATTTAATACATATTCGATAAATGTTATTCATCGTCCGATCTAATGGAATAAAAATAGTCACATTCACTTTTAAACTTAAGTAATTATGTGATACTGCAATCTTTTAAATCTTTCTATGTTCTGGATATACGACAACTGTATACTAGATAAATCATATATTTATTTAAAAATCAACAAATCAAAGTTCACGTAACTAAATAAAAAGGACGCAAAAAGCAAAACAGCGGGTAGTTACAGAGTTCCGAAAATGAATACTAAATTCGGGCAAAAAAAATTTACATTTATTGCACCACGAATGCAAAACTAACTGCCATCGGCACTTAAAGGATTAAAAAAGTTCAGTGTCAGGATCAATTTAGCTACTTGAAGTAGGTAGACATCAAAATGAAATAAATGTTTAAGCAATAATAATGTGACAAATGTATTCCTACTCTATATTGTATTTTTGGTGTTTTTTTTTATTGTTACGATTTTCATTTTCTTTTTCTTGTTTTCATTTTATTTTATTGTATTTTTTTCTGTAAAATATGTTTGTGTTGTATTTTGAATAGGTATATTTTAAATGAATAAAAATGTAATAACTTTTCAAATTATACAGGTATTTTCTTCGGAACATACTCTGTCTAGTGAAGCAGTTACCTTTATATTATGATTAAATAAAAAAAAGAGTGTTTCGTATAAACGCTGTTTTATTTATCATTTTTCTCTATTTTTCATTGAAAAAATATATATTTGCCGCTACAGATTTCTTCAACGGCTAGCCAACTGCACGATTTGAATCTATGGGTGGGTACGGCCATGGCTGCTGGTGGAGGTTACTATACTAACAAGGGCGATGAACGGCGATTAATAACCCGTACGCTCTTCGAATAATCCCGCTGTGCCATTTTCAGTTATCCTCTCTGCTCACTTTGTTTCCAAATGTTAGCGCTGGTGTTGCGTCAGTCTTAAATGTTACACATATAGGCTGGCACAGTCTTTTTAGCTGCATAATTCATTTACTATTACAAATCCAGTACAATATGACATATATCATTAAACATAAAGAAACACAATAAAAATATATATTACATATTATATAATAATCAAATAAAAAACAACATTGTGAAGAGTTATATTAGCATCGAATGTATGCCTCCACTCCACCAATCCAAAGCCTGTGTGTATTGGAGACACTACTACGTTACATTGTTAGTTTTTTTTTTCATTTACTTATTATACTGTTTATGTTTTGCAAATGATTTCTGGATACGATAATATGATGGAAAATCACTCCTTCTTCTTCGTTAAGTAGACCTGTTGGTCTGTAATTCAAAAACTGTGCCTCCTGAGATTACGAAGTCCAACTATCATTTCATCTCTTGGGTTATATTCCGAGAAGACGGCGACCAGAAAGGATTTTATTTGCTCTTATATATCTACGCAAGTCTATCACTGTCCAATCTGGCTTCTGCTAGGTAGGTACTGCTCTTTATAGTGTTCTGTTAATAACTGGGTCTGGATTAAATATCTAGAAAATTAACCCTATAAAAACATTATCAAAACGAAGAAAAATTACAAACATCCTCTTTTTTCACAAAACATTAAATAATTTGGTCGATATTCTTTACCTTGTTGAAAGAATGCACTTTTACTGTCAATCTAGAACATGTCGCCACAACATTCTATTTTACACACCTTTATTAAGAACAAATTGCGATTAAAACAGTTTTATGATGTATTTTCTTTTTCCATTTGTATATATTTCCAGCTTATTTTTAAAAGGTCAGATTCTCATTATTAAAATATATAAATCCCTCAAAATTGCATCGAAAAGGGAACTCAATAAGAGAGCATTATTGGTGACCGTTGCGCACTTATAAAATGATCACGTAAATCAGCCGATGACAGATTGTGAGCGCTGTAGGTATCTATGTACAGTTCCTGGTTCTCCTATAATATTCCAACTTCGTCTCTATTGAGATGTTAAAAAATTGTCAAAAAGTTTTATTTAATTGAATGGCCGACAAAGTACCCAATCTAATATACCTACCTTAGAATCCATTCAAAAATCGTAAACGGGGAGCCCAGAGCCGGCGCTTGGACATCGTATCTTTATATATATAATTCTTCTGTACGTGTGTATGTCACTGAACTCCTCCTTAACGGCTGAACCGATTTTGATTAAATATTTTGTGTGTATTTGTGTGAGTCCCTGAATGGTTTAGATTTACAAAATGGAATTTTAAACATTAATATTACAAAACGAAATAAAGAACATGATTTTTTATAACTATAAATTATAATAGGTGGCGCTAATGTCGAATTGGCAATGTTAAGTTTTTATCCATCTGAGAACACTAAGAAATCTGTCACTTGCGTCGTAGTTTGGCTTTTTTTGACATTTAAAGTTCTTTTCGCTCTGTTTTGTTAATATTTATATTTCAATTCGTTCGTTTCCGTGACCAGACCATATAATATGCTGTATTGCAATTATATACGAAATGACAATCAATCTAACCTCAAAGCGGCTCATCGAACAAGAAAATGTAAGTTTGCTCAGCGAATAATAACATACATATGATTCAAATATAAGTATGTTACGTATATTTTATTGTTTCAGGACAACGTCTATCGGGTCCGCTAGTTATTATATATTCTATCGGGAGTATTACCTCTATACAATAAACGACTAGTATGATGGTGTATTTTAATAATAAACTGATATAACAAGACTTCTGTAACTACCCTCAGTTATTAGGTCAAGGAGGAAGGATAAATAAAATGGTATTGTGTTGTCCTTAATATAGTGGTGTATACCAACCATGTAGGTATGTAGTTTAATATGTGATCTTAATCTTAATTGAATTGTGGGTTTACAATGAGACTCAAACGAGATTCATTTCGCTCATCGAGATGTATCGTTCGCAGTTTCATTGAAGATCATTATGCAATTTATTCGCTTCGTACGACCGCCATGCATTTTTATTTATGTACCTACTATCAGATCATGCGGAAACAGACGGAATCATACAAGCATGAAATAAGTGGGCTATTAGCCTGTCATGCATGCGTACATATTTATGATAAATAAATAAAGATAACGTGTTTTTGTTTACCGATTATTATTTTATTTTCGCTTCTATTTTTTTGCGAGTAAGTATTTGAAATAACGAGTGGTATGTATTTATGTAACCAACACTAATGTCTAATACTATATATGTTGATTTATACTTATTTATTTTTTCATAGGAATATTTATAAATAAGCTGGAAATAACGAAAAATTCATGCTTTATCCAACTGTTGATTTTTCAAGATAATTGATTTCTCTTTAATTTTATTGTTTCAAGCCAAGATTCGCTTGAATTTCGTTTTTTTTCAATTTTATAGGCAAAAAACACCAATAAATGCATGAACGCAGAATTAGAAGTATAATAGTCTAAAGATGTCCTCGATCAATATTAATATACCACAACATATTTATCACCAAACATCTTGAAATGTTTGGCGATAGCTGCATAGCGTTGGAATTCAACTGATATTATTGTTTATTTTTCTAATCAGAGTATATATCCTTGTAAGTACTATAATTGGTTTGTGCACAGATAACGCCTCCCGCATTTTTTCGCTTAGCGAGATTTGCGTTGAGGTCGACCTCTTTGAACTTTTCCATTCATACTCGTCTTGTATATTATTTTATTCGTTTATTAGTTTCCTAACGTCTTACTTTACTTTTCGAATGGCTAGGCTCTTCTTCGCCCAGAAAAGGCCGCGTCTATGGAGCTCGTTAGAGCCTTAAATTCAAACCCCGCAGCCAGTCCAACGCCTCTTGTTTTGCCCCGTAGATGTCCCCCAGCTCTGCCATGTCTTCTTTATATGTAATCATTGGAGACCTGAATTATTGGACTTATTTTTTTAGAAAGGGGCTGTTATTTTTTACAAAAGCGGTGTTATTATTCGCGTTATTTTTGAAAAAGGAGTGTGATTTTTGTAGAAAAGCGAAAAGCGGTGTTATTATTTACGTTATTCTTTTTAAATGAGGTGCTGTTTTTTCAGAAAAACTAAAAGTAGCGTTATTTTTATGAAATCGGTGTTATTTTTTTTTGCATGAAGAGCGGTGTTATTTTTTCAGTAAGAGCATCAAATTTTCAAGATATAGATGTTATTTTCTACAAAAAATATAAATTAATAGTACTTAATCATGAATTGATTTAGATTTGCAAGTTCTTTTTTCACTATAAATAATATAAAAAGTAATAAACTATTCGAACGGCCTGTTTGTATTCAAATCACATTTATTTATGCGTAAATAAAACATAAGTTGCTTATCCAACTGTCGATTTGTTCAAGAGAACTTTGTTCTCTTAACATATCGACAATGTTTCAAGCCAGGATACGCGAGAATTGTATGCAGAGGTCTACTTTTTTCACGGCTTTTCCATCTTTGAAGTCAAAAAACACCAACTTAGAGGCTTCGCAGCATATATGTTCCATACACGGATTTACTCAGAATTCGGAGTAGAACATTTCGTGTGTCTGTGTGTGTGTGTCTGTGTGTGTGTGTGTGTGTCTGTGTGTGTGTGTGTGTGTCCCTTATAACTTTTGATCCGCTCAATTTACAGAGCCCAAAATTTCAGAATATATAAACAGTTATAGGCCTACAAAACTTTTATACTCAGAATTTTGAATTTTTGTTTAAGTCAGGGGTTATCAACTTTTGAATTTTTACTTTATTTTTCCATATATCTCAGAAACCATAAAAGCTAGGACGCTGAAAATTGGTACAAATATAGACAAATACAAAATCTCAAATCAGTTTTTTCAAAAAAATTCCAGGGTTTCTCAAACATTTTTTATTAATCACATCCCAATTTTTTTTAACAATTTTTATAAAAATTGAATTTAGTAGCGCCCTTGAGGTGAGCTCTCACGAAAACGGCGCTATATAAATCGTCCAAGTATATATATATATATATATATATATATATATATATATATATATATATATATATATATATATATATATATATATATATATATATATATATATATATATATATATATATATATATATATATATATATATATATATATATATATATATATATATATATATATATATATATATATATATATATATATATATATATATATATATATATATATATATGCCCCCAAGTCAAATTGAAAACGCTGTTCGTTATCGCCAAGCGCTAATTTTTTTTTGTATGGGATTTGACGTTTGTTGTTTGTTATTGTAGAAAAAATTTCTACAACAAACGTCAAATCACATAGAAAAAAAATTAGCGCTTGGCGATAACGAACAGCGTTTTCAATTTGACTTGGGGGCATTATATATATATATATTGCTTCATACAATTTGTATGTCAGTCGCCTATACACAATATGTAAGAAGACTTAATAGTTTGATAGGTACTTAATCTCCAAACATACATACAGAACCATCATGATGTTTTCATATTCCGGGTAGGAAAACAGGACTGACCTCCATACTGTCCTATCTGGACATACATACCAACATGTTTTAAAATTTTTAATAATTTGGATTTATGGGTATATAGTTTGATTCTTATTCTTCAACTATACATACTATCGCTATCGACAGTTGGATCTCATGTGTTACATGCAACTAGTTTAAATTTTAATAATATTCAAAATTAATAATTGCCAGTGTAGCAAGTTTTTTTAGGGTTTGTTCTGCTGTCAGCTAAAACAATACTACACTGAAAAAATATTTTTGGTAAAGATTTATTTTAATCTTGTTAAAATAACTTAAAAATCCCCAATCAATATGTCATATATAATGTGTATTCAAAATTTTAAATTAACAAACATATTACTTAACTTCTTAAATTCAAATAACATCCAACTTTAATTAATTTAAGTTCAAGATAGCCAGTTCCGTTGTCATAATATTTTTTTCACATTATAGGAGGTGCAAACCTCCTCTACTAATCGACATTAGCGTAAGGCATCTATATTATGATATAGCTATTATTTATTTGTTAAGAAATTCTTAAAATAATATAGACTTATTTTAATTCAACTCTATTTAATCCATTGACTGTCTAGATTTAACCCGTAGTTTTTTATCTAATAATATTTTTTTTTTAATTCTTCCTTATCGGTGGATTTACGAAAATGCCCTAAAACAGCCCAAGGTTTATAGCAAACGCGAATAATTCATGTCCCTAGAAATGTATACATATATTTATTTATTTATTTATGTTAAAGTTGGACAAAAAACAGCGTTAAGACATAGTACAATACAATAGTAACATCAAGTATTAAGGCCTATTACATTTTGTCGTTATGATTGACATAAAATAATACAAGTTTGCAAAAAATAAAAAAAAATAAAATATGATCATAGGTTGGTATGTAGGTAAGAGCAACATTTCAAGTTAACAATGATTTAAAACATAATATTGAACTAAAAGAAAAAAAGAAAAAAGAGAATAAATGCCGTCAAGGTTTCCTATAATAAGTGGTTATTGATCTTCTTTTGTATGGAGTATTTGAATGTTGTGGAGCTGAGGTGGAAGATGTCAAACTCTTGAAATCTGTTATTGTATGTATCGCACATTCTATGAATAGTCATGTTTTGTGCATAGGTAATTGGTGCGGTGAATTGGAAGAATATATTTCTCGGTGAATATATTTCTCAATCTTCGTATTTAGACATTATTCTTTCAATCCCGATATCATTATTCCATTTTATTCTTATATCATACCTACATGCTAAATTTAATAATTCTTAATTCTTCTTCTGGGTCATAATCCAAAGATTGGTTTGCACTAAGCACTCCATCTTTCCACACATCAGCCTCTTCATTTCTTGGTAGCCGTTACAGCACAAATCACCGATAACCTTATAGGTTAGTATGTTGTGTTATATCTTCTTATTAATATTGCATCATATCTCCTTACACATACATACAGACATATTGTTTCATTAAATTATCTCCCAGCAGATTAAACCTTATCGATCTCATAAAAGCGTTTCCTACATTATTATCTTATCATATCAAATGTAACAACTACACTATATATTATGAAGATATGTTCATAATAACATACTAGGTATAGTGATATATTTTTATTTAGGTATGGGTCGCTCAGAGATATATATCTTAGCAAAGCGATACTAGGAGTGACTAAGGGGATTATTTTTATAGAATTATCTTTTAATACTTGATGTGTATTACTTTTTTATTTATCAAATTTTATTACGTTTGATACGATCATCCATTCAGGGTCGTATTACGGGAGTGTTTTTGTGTATAAACAAAAGAGAAAATCCCGTAATATGATCCTTACAATTCAGCCTTATTTATTACCAACAAATTTCAAGATAATTATAAGAAGGATATAATAAAAAATACTAAGTAGGTACCTGACATGGTCAGTAACACTGAAGTAGGTACTACGTAGAGCCAACACCAAAAGAGGATTATTCACCAATGTTAAGCACCGTAAAGTGTTGTACTTCGGCCATATTCTGAGAGGTGAAAAGTATGCCATCCTTCAGCTCGTCATGAAGGGGAAGATTGAGGGTCGTAGAGGGGTCGGAAGAAGGCAGCTTTCCTGACTGCGAAACATCCGCGAATGGACCGGTATAAGAACTGTGCAGGAGCTGTTTCGCACTGCACAGGACAGGGAGGCTTTCTCTAGGGTGGTCGTCAACGTCGGGGAGACCTGATATGACACAAGAAGAAGAAGTATGTACCTACTTATTTAAAAATTTAGTATCATCATCATCATTGGTGTAACAGCCCTTTGTGACCCCTGGCCTCCTCCTGAATCCTTTTCCACCGCTCGTCCTGTCCTCCACCGCTCTCCTCCAGTTTGCTATTCCGATTACCCTTATGTCGTCTTCTGTGTCATCCAGCCATCTTAGTTTGGCCCTGCCGCTACTTCTTCTGCCATTTGAATTGGTGATAAAAATATTTTTGGATATACGATCATCATTCATCCGGCTGACATATCCCAACCGAGTTATCGCCAAATAACTTGCAATCCGCCCCCTTCCACGACAAAAGGTGTCAAATTAGGTATTTGATGGAAACTATAATTTATTTATTAATTTATTTGAATCTTCCTGTACATATAATTAGTACACTGGCTGGCTTATTGACTAATGGCAATTTCTTCCAACCAACCAGAGTAAATGTTAAATATACCAAACAGTGTGTACTATGGCAGTAACTTAATCACATTACAAGGGCCTAGGTTGCGGCTCTAAGGGCCTAGGCAGTAAAGGCGGGGGTGGGCGGCCGACGCTGTTGTGACCTCGTCAATTCTGTACTTAGAGAAGAGCAGGACGGACGCCTCTAGTCTCGCTCGGCAGTTACTCGTCAAACTGTGGCGAATGTTGTTGTGTGGTTCGGGCACACCGCCGGCGCAGACGTCGGGTCAGACATCCTGTGTTGACAACTAGACGTCAAATCTGACAGGTGATGATTGCGTCGGATGCCCCCGGTGTTAGCCCGCGGAACCTTCGGACGCCAACACGAGGACCGAGGGGTGCGGGGGCAAGCCCTTCCGTTCGATCGGTTGTGCTAGGGGCTTGCCCCGGCTGCCGATCTTGAGCGGTTGCCCCGCCGTTTGAGGTTGGATTCTCGGGGGCAGTGGTTGAACCCGATGGATGGTGGATATTTTGTGTTTGTCCGATGTTGCGGCTGCGTCCGGTGGCGAACAGGGCCAATGGGCTCTATAGCGTCGCCGGCGTGGAAGTGGATCGCGATCTCCCTCGAATCACATTACAAAATAAATAAAGATAGCAGAAGAAAAGTAAAAAAATACAAAGAAGATAGCATATAAGAACAATTCATAGCAATGATAGGAAAACTAAAGGATAAGGAAAGGAAGAGGAGAGGAAGATGTAATCAGGTGTTGTCAGATAATATTGATAGATGAAACGTTAATATATACAATATTTTTGATATGTTTAGTCATGTTTTGGGGAGTAATGTGATCAAATGCGGATTTATTGCCATAGGGCAACCTCTTCCGACCAACACAGCGGTAAGCAAACTAAGTAGGTAAAATACCCAAGTGATGTTTTTACTTTATATGGCAATTCACCCTTCATTTTTCAACTAAATACCTAATTTGAAAAATGAAATACCCACAACCAAAGACCTTATAATAATGTATATAAAGTCTTATAACTTTAGTATATAAGGTCTTTGCCCACAACAGACTGATCATAGCTTAAATGTCGGAAGAAGGAAAGGATTTAAAACGATTTCAGATGGGTCGATGGCAGAGCGGTTAGCGCGCTGGGCTAGTAATCCAGTGGCCGCGAGTTCAAATCCTGCCTCGACCGATTTCGTTCACCTATAGCACAAGCATTTATTTGCTTATTTTAGGGAACGTAGGAAGTTTGTATATGTTCTTGTTTAACAAGGACTAATTCATTTTTAATTAAAAAAAAAACGAATACAGCTAAATTTTTTTTATTGGATAGAGTAAAAATATTTACGGTTTATATCAAATAAATTATCGTAAAATGATATATTGATGTGGTGGTTATATTAAAAGAGGCTCAAGTACTGTCAGAAAATACTCAATACAAAAATGAGCCCACGTTAAAAAAAGACCATGACCCAAGTACCAACCCCTTTGTAAAAGCGATACATACCGCGAAGTCGTATTTCCAGTTAATTAATTACAAAATGTATACGGACTACATAAACACACACAAGTACAGTTAATTTAGTGGTAGTGTGGTTATAGGTGGCTAGAAAATATATAGGATACCTAATTAAGTGATAGGTGACAAGAAAATATATAGGATGGCTGTGGCAGGAAAATATATAGGATAGCTAATTTAGTATTTGTTTGCTAGAAAGTATATAGGATAGCTAATTTAGTGATAGGTGGCTAGAAAACAATATATAGGATAGCTAATTTAGTTATATGTGTCTAGAAAATATATTGGATACCTAAATTAGTTATAGGTGGCTAGAAAATATATAGGATAGCTTTAACTGATAGGTGGCTAGAAAACATATCTAGCCACCACCTAGGAACAGGACTTAGTGATTTGGTATAAATAAAGAAAAAAAACTATATTTTGGTTATTAATCATTAAAAATATAATCAGTTTTAAAAATATCTCCGTTATTTTTGGTGTTTAAGTGCTCATTTGATTAATTATATTCAAAAGCAAATTATAGCTAGAATGTGCACTGGTTGTGAAGAAGTAGAGTTTTCACGCCGGTTCCACGTTCTGACAAATCATGACAGAACTGTGACTAGTCAAAAAACTTTAGCCGTAAGAAACAATGACAATATTATATTGTGTAACTTGTGTCAAATTTAACTGTTAAAAAGAATTAATTTAAGACAATACAAGAGGTTAGTTATCCAGTAAAAGATGGGATAATAAAAAAAACTCGTTATGTTTTATACGAGTGTATTCAATATCTTAAACAATTGATAAATGTGAACGGTATATTCTGCTATAAGTAATATACGTAACAGCAACTATGGGAAAAACTTGACATTAACTCTGTGCGCCGTGTGTCCCAGTTTTGATATGAAAGAACGTAGATGACGAATCATGTTTTATAGAAGGTCTTTAATATCTTTGATACCACTTTGATAGTGAATTAATCTAACATTCTATTTATCTTATATGAATACCCATGACAGAATATTAAAAATAACGTATGACAGAATATAAGACACTATATTATATATTCTTCTTCTTTTATGTAGGTCTTTAGATCTGTTTTAAGATGTCTGCTCCTCTGGAAGGGACTGTATGGACGGAAGGGACTGTAGGGACGGCAGGGAATAAAAAGACGGAATTATAATTAGCAATTCTAGATAAGAATCTTTAAAAAAATAAAAGAAAACTTACAGTTCAACCGTTTTTTATATTTAGGCTGTGTTTTTCGACCAAAGATTAAAGTAATCCAACTGTCGATTCGCTCATCAGAATTCAATTCTCTGAATGAATCGACATTATTAAGCCAATATGCATGTACGAAGGAACATTTTGTATGGCGTAGTGGACTTTTTGCATGCTAATAACACCAACTGTAGGCCTCGCAGCATATATGTTCCCATACATGGATTTACTCAGAATTCGGAGTAGAACATTTTATGTGAGTTTTGTGTGTGTATCTGTGTGTGTGTGTGTGTCCCTTATAACTTTTGATCCGCTTAATTTACAGAGCCCAAAATTTCAAAATATATAAATACTTATAAGCCTACAAAACTTTTATACTCAGAAATGAGAATTTTTGTTTCAGTCAGGGGTTATCAACTTATGAAATTTTGGTTTATTTTTCCATATATCTCAGAAACCATAAAAGATAGAACGCCGAAAATTTGTATAAACATAGAAAAATACAAAATCCCAAATCGGTTTTCAAAAAAATTCCAGAGTTTCTCAAACATTTTTTATTAAGAAAAATATTTTTTTTATGATTAATTTATGAGTTTAACTGCCTATATTTCCTTTTTTTTTTAAATATCAAAAAAGCCGAAGCACCCCAACTAGATAATTTAATTTTCTATAAAAAATATTAACATTGTATTAGCACATCTCAATTTTTTTTATCATTTTTTATAAAAATTGAATTTAGTGACGACATTGATTCATACAATTTGTATGGCAGTCGCCTACACACAATATCTATGAAGACTTAATTGTTTGATACTTATCTCCAAACATACATACGTACCATCATGCCGTTTTCATATTCTGGGTAGGATCAAAGGACTGACCTCCATACTATCCTATCTTGACATACATACCTAGGTACATGTGTTATAGAAAACCAAATATCTTAAATATTAAATAATTTGTATTTATGGGTTTATAGTTTGGTTCTTATTCTTCAACTATACATACTATCGCTATCGACAGTTGGATCTCATGTGTAACATGCAACTAGTAGTATAGTTAATGTAGGCACTTTAATTTCATTAAATTGTGCGATACTTTTGGTTGTTTCATATCCATATAATTCCTTCAAACGACTCAATTTTGAACAATTTTATCATATCAAAGTATTTTAACTATACTATTACTGATATTTTTGTTGAAATAACCCAACCTTGAGGTAAATAATTATACAGGCAGGACAACGTCTGTCGGGTGTTACAAGTATAATATATTATTGGTACTGTACCGTTGCTTGTAAGAGATTGTCCAGTGGAAATAAACTCGCCTTTTTGCACTAGTTTATTCATAAGTTAAATAAACAAGCGCAGCGCTTCTGTCTTGTGCCACTAATCCTTATATACAAGGCCGCTCGGGCACTGAGAATTTTTAGCGAGTTGTACATTGTACAGTAGATACCCCACTTCTAGTACTGAAATTGAAGCGGTGGGGTTCGTCCGGTCCCCCCCATACATTTTGTACGACCTAACTTCTAGTACTGAAGTTGAAGCGGTGGCGTTCGCCCCATCCCGCCATACATTTTGTACGACTTGACTAGTGCGAAACAGGAACGACGTAAGCGACAATATGAATTATACCATCTAATACAGTCAAAGAATTAAGTTCAACTAAATTCTTACTATACAATCAACACAATAAACGGATAATGAGGTAATCCCTCAAATTCATGGGTAATTTCGGAATTATTGTTTATCGAGAGAGTTTTCAAATATTATGATTCTGGAGCTGCCGCTGCGGACAATACATTATTTATCCCTGTCCTTGATTTCGAGAAAAAGATGTCAATATTGGCTGAGTAAATGAGGAAACGCAAATACAACTAATTACATTTGAGTAGGTATCTGTGCGGCCTTAATGAGTTATTCTTATGAGAAGTATTCTTATGAATTACGAGTATAGCTGTATTTCTGTAAGTACCTAATGTCTTTCAGCATTTATTGGTATTCATATGTAGCTATGCCAGTATTTTAGTAAGTATTATCTTGCATTAGGTACTTTTTGATATTCATATGTAGCTTTATCAATATTATAGTAGGTATTATCTTGCAGTCCTTTTTGGTATTCATGTGTAGCTTTATCAATATTATTGTAGGTATTATCATGTAGTACTTTTTGGTATTCATGTGTAGCTTTATCAATATTATGGTAGGTATTATCTTGAAGTCCTTTTTGGTATTCGTGTGTAGTAGGGTGTTATCAATATTTTAGTAGGTGTTTATTACGCACTTACTCACTCACTATTGGCATATGGAATCGTCGGTTGGGGAGGGTGTGCCAAGACCATCATGGAAAAACTTTGTCTAGCTCAGAGATGCATTGCAAAAATAATACTTAAGAAACCTTTTGACTATCATACAGAAAACCTTTACAACGAGTTCAAAGTATTTGACCTTAGACAATTATACTGCAGTACTTTTTGGTATTCATGTATAGCTTTATCAATATTATAATAGGTAGATGTTACCTTGAATAACTTTTGGTATTCATGTGTAGTAGGTGTTATCAATATTTTAGTAGGTATTATTACAGTACTTTTTGGTATTCATGTGTAGTAGGTGTTATCAATATTTTAGTAGGTATTATTACAGTATTTTTTGGTATTCATGTGTAGTAGGTGTTATCAATATTTTAGTAGGTATTATTACAGTACTTTTTGGTATTCATGTGTAGTAGGTGTTATCAATATTTTAGTAGGTATTATTACAGTATTTTTTGGTATTCATGTGTAGTAGGTGTTATCAATATTTTAGTAGGTATTATTACAGTATTTTTTGGTATTCATGTGTAGTAGGTGTTATCAATATTTTAGTAGATATTATTACAGTATTTTTTGGTATTCATGTGTATCTTTATCAATATTTTAGTAGATATTATCCTGCAATACTTTTTGGTATTTATGTTTAATGGGCATTATCAAGATTTTAGGTTTCAGTACTTTTTTGCTATGGCAGTTATATCTTGATGTACTATTTGGTATTCATATTACTTATGTAGCTTTGAGTATATTATGTAGGTATGAGGTATTATCTTTCATTAATTTTTGGTATTCGTATGTAGTTAGGGCAGTATTTTAGTAAAATATCTTGCAGTGCTCTCTGGTAGGTATACATGTGTAACAATGCCAGTAATTTATTATTATCTAGCAGTTGTTACTTCTTGCATGTTTGAGTATATTTTGGTTTGTCTTTGAATTAATTTACCAAACACCGAAGTAGTTAAATAGATAGTTTAATGTCTACATACAATGTACAGTATGTTGGTATATTATGTATATTGTATCTACTCTATATCCGTTATGGTTGCTGGTTTCACTTTTGCTTTCATTGCCCTACGCCAACTTATCGAAGCACATACATACATAAAGTGGTTGGGAGATTATTCAACCGACATAATTTCTGCGATAAAAATTAATCATAATATACTGTTAAGAGCACCAATCTCTTTATCTTTGGAGTTATATCTAAATAATGTATAAAACTAAAAGTTTATTTCTCTGGTTCAATATCTGGATTAATAAAATTGTGAAACATCGCTATTTTAATATACAGAATGTAGAAAAAATGGAGGGAATTAAATAATGTAATTGGAATCATGTAAGTTATATTAAATTATGATAAAAATATATAACGATTTCAAATGTGTCTTTCGAGGAGTTTCCACCAATCAAGTAAAAAGTGATTTTTAATTGAAGGAAAAATAAAAAAATCAAACTTTATTTATAAATTACGAGTTTATGAGTCTATAGTGAGTTGGCCAAATAGTATATTTTGAAAATAATTTCTCCAGAACCCTTGACAGATACGTCTTTGAATAAAGGACGGTTTCTTTACACATCGTTAATTTATTGAGTTTTTTTTTATTTGAATTTATTTAATACTTTTATTGTAAAATTGTTTTAATAAAACCCTTTTATTTTTTTATTTTAAATAACTTAAAATATATAAGGCCTATAAAGTATGTTTTTACTTTAAACGAACGAGAATATGAAAACGTACTGCGTTACTTTTATTTTTGAAATACTTTTCTTGTCATTAAAAAATAACCTAATTTCTACATTTCTGCCACGAAAAAATATTGCATGTCACATATTTCATGATATTAAATATTTGTTCTTGTTTCATACAAAATAAGGTTATAGGCGTGCATATTTGTGTACATCCTGAATGCCTAGGTCATAGACGTTAACAAGGGCCTTAAATAATATTTCTCTGCTGGGGATCGAAACCAGGGGGGCTACTCATGACACATTCTTAATACGATCTTATCTAGCCTTAATCTTAAAAATGTATAAATCAGTACACGAACATAATCCAATATAAATCTCTCTCTACGTTTAATCATGAAAATTTGTTGTTATCTACGTTTTAGTATGAAATTGTCATGAAATGTTGTGTAAATTTATAGTATTACTAGTTGTGGAATAAAAATAAATTAGTGGAAATAAACAAAGTTATATTCTTATTTTAATGAATTTTTAACAGAAATTAAAATTCCATGCACATGTATATAATTGAAATATGAATAATACCGAAACAGAGCGAAAAGAACTTTAAATGTCAATAAAATCCAAACCATGACGCAAATGACAAATCCTTTAGTGTTGTCAGATGAAAAAACTAAACATTTTCTATTCGACATTAGCGCCGCCCATTGAAATTTATAGTTGAAAAAATATTTTTTTATTTTCCTTTTATTATATAAATGTTTAAAATTATATTTAGATAATCTTATCCATTCTGGGACTCACACAAACACACAAAAAATTCAATCAATCATCAAAATCGGTTCAGCCGTTTAGGAAGAGTTCAGTGATATACACACGTACAGAAGAATTTTATGTATACAGATTTCATTAACTAAACCTCATAGATTACTAAAGTCGGAAGCTAATCGTAATTTTACTGATGTAATCAACTTCATGAGTACATAGTTCATATCCACAGAAGGTAAAAAAAGGTATATAGGTACTTATATCTAAAACATTTTATCTTAAATGTTTTAGATATACCTATATTATGTTATACATCAAAATAATTTCACTTGAGAATAAGCTGAAACACCATCGCCATCTATGAAGGGACTAACAAACTATTTTGTAATATCATCTATTGAAAAATTGGTCAACAGTCCTTATACATGAGGTCACAATGAACCGCGCTAGAATTATAAGTTGTACCAATGTATATGCAACTTTAAAAAAATTCAATATTATTTATTGTTTATTTAAAACTAACTTTAGTTTCTACATTTTTACTAACTTCGTCTACGGCTATTTCATTATCATGTAGTCGTTCACCATTTCGGTTGCACCGTCAAGTATTAGAGGTTAAATAACATCTCAAGTTCAGAAATGAGATTCATCACACATTCTGAATGTAGTGTTTTTTTAGGCGAAACGGGACTGGTGTATATAAAAAATATATTTTTATTATCCTATCATAATTCATAATGTCCGTTGCGAAATCGCACATTTGGGAATACATGCATGTTGCGTGCTTCCTTTTATAAATCAATGCATACTCGCAGCACATTGTGTGATATGCCGTGATGTATATTAATATTAAATCATAAGTTTTTAATCAAACACGTTCGTCGGTCTTATATTCCTTCGTGGCTCAGTTGGTTAGCTGCTGATCCAAAGGTCCCGGCTTCGATTACCGGTGGAGGCACGGCTTTTAATTGTGTTTTCAGTCTGGATCTGTGAGACGATCAAGTTCCCAGAATGTGGCAACTTGTTATTTATTTATTTATTTATAAACGGCATAAATTGCCTTTTACATACATACTTACATAAAACACATATTGATAATAACATATAGAATAAGAAAAAAAATATTTATACTCTTATGTACCTAAACAGTTAAACAAACATAAAAAAAATATACAAATGGACTCAAAAAAAAAAACCAAAACATTAAATAATAAGTTTTATGAATACAAATAATAACAGTAGAAGCAGTGTTATGTAAATCTACATATAAATAAAGTAGACCTCGTAATAAATAAACAAAAAAGTATACAAAAAATAAACATTTTACAATCGAAAATATACAAATCCGCACTGAAAATATCACAAGTTGTCTCTCTCATAAAAAAATGTATATATCGTTAAATATTGGGTGCGTGTTAAATTAACATTTCACATAGTAAAGTGCCAATTCTCTACATAAACAAAAAAAATGCATAGTATTTACGCATGTAAATGTATTAGTAGACTCGTGGTTGCTGATTGGTTTACACCATTTGGTGTCCTTAACAACAAACATCAACAAACCCGACAGTACGTATCTATCTCTCGAAGTGAGTGCACGTTTGATTTTTTATGGTGACCATGTGTTCTAAATTAAGAATTTCATTTTTTATTTCTAACTTATGTATTTTATTTTTTGTTTAATATCGATATATAATTATTATTATAAACATGTGTTATCACCGTCTTAGTATAGAATAAGTGTCCATTATTTATTTGTATTAGTTACATAGATATATTATTTATGTATGTGTGTTTGCCTCAATGAACTATTATGTAAATATTTTGTATAATATAATTTATTATTTTGTAAAATAATATGTAACTGTTTATTATTATAAGGATTAATTACTTCATAATGTATTATTTTATTTTCCTAATAAAAAGTATCAAATAAATATTTTGTTTTTTTATTTTAAATATTTTATTACTTTCCCAGGAGATGCCCATTAACATATGCAGAAAATACCTAATAATATAGACCCATTAAAGCCGCATGGTACCGGGAGTGAGAATAGGTATGAAAAGATTTGAAGGTTTTGAAGATATATGCATGTGAAAGTTACAACCGTTTTATATCATGAAATGATAAAAAAAATCCCATTATATTCTTTTCTTTTACACCATGGTCACCCTATGAGCTTTGGTACTCTTAAAAAAATCTGACTTTTTTTACCTGCTAGTTGCAGAGAAGTAATATAAAACTATCTTATTTCTTATACTATCATAATGTCCGTTGCGAAATCGCACATTTGGGAGTACATATTAAATCATAAGTTTTTAGTTTAACACGTTCGTCTGTCTTATTCTATCTTAAATTGTTCAAAAGTCTGTTGCGAAATCGCACATCTCAAGGAGTTGCTGAGAGAGAAAAAATGTTGTTTGCTAATAGCCAATGTAAAAAAAACGCACAACATTTGCTAAAGTTGTTTGTAAACCAACACTCGTTAAGAATTTTTCACAGTTTGTGGTCTTAATTTAGTATATATTAATGGTGGGTGAAATTTAATTTAGCTTATTCGTTTCAATTGCGATTGTTTTGTGTTATTTAATGAGTTTAAGTGTTGTGTCGGCTTATTATGAACTGTTAGGAACACAAAAAAGATTAACAGTTATGCCCGAACAATGCGCCTTTGCGGTTTTTTTGTTGTGTGTGAATGGTATTTATGTACACGAATCTAGCAATTAAAGTTGTAATACCCGAGTATTAATAGCATCTAACCATTATCAATTATTAAGATATACAATTATTCCAATTTATATGTTATTATTTTAATATATATTTATTTATTTAAAAATCCATTTTTACAAGTATAATAATATCTGATCTTTAATATTTGAGTGATCTTTTCAACAACTACAAAACTTTAAAGGTTAAATATTCTGCGTATTGCTTCCTTAGCGACCAGTGAGTAACTTAGGCAAATAAAAAATAGATTTTTTAAAGTTTTATTATGTTGCACATTTAACTTCTCGGCGGTGCTCGAGAAGTTAAATGTGAAGCAAAATGCTAACGTACCAAAAAAGCATTTTCGTAATTGTAACTGTTTATTTGTTATGATATATTCAGAATGATTAAAAAATATCCAACACAATAAATAAAAATTAACAAAAATACTCATCTTCCCTACGGACGTGATGTGAGGATTCTTTTTGGTGTCTGTGGTCATCTTCCATACGATGCAGGTGTCCTATACCAGCAGAGCCTCCCTATTTTTATTTTTTGGACGATATTTGGTTCCTTGAATAGGCTCTGCAGTTCGTGGTTTATCGCAGAAGGAACCGAAAATTTTTCTTTCGAAACCAGTTTCGAAAACCATATAGGTATCTCTTATATATTTTTAATAATAAATTTTGCTTAATTTCGTTTTCAGCATCTTAATCGCAATTCAATTGGATTGTTCAATTGGATATCCAGATTGTCCTTCATCCGTTTAATATTCCTTTATTTAGTATTATGCCTGTTTACTTTGTTTAGTTTTTAATTTCATCTGGATTATGTAATATATATAAATAGATTAATTTGTGATTTTTACGTATTTTTTAAGTTTTATGTTTCACCATTTCCAATGTGTTAGTTCGCAAACTGAAAGCGCCCTTGAGATGACCACGGTTGTCACTAAACGGCGCTTTATAAATTGTCCTGATTATTATTATTGGAAAAGGTGATCGATTGTTTTTCTGGAACAGCCCTGGGCAAAAAGTGGTTAACGGGCCGCATGCTGTCCGCCGCGTTTTTCAGAGCAATATGTGTCAATATCCAGAAAAAAATATTTTGAAAATAGCTTCAAACTTGGTCATTTCATTCGCAGGCATTGAAATATTTTTATGTTTAATCGAATAAAAAAAAGACTAAAATTTTCTCGCTGCTCGTACTTTGTTTCATATGATTTATCGAAATAAACAAAAGAAAACTGAAAATTTCTTACTGCGTGGAATTTATTTTGATTCAACTTATTGATAAGAAAATTGACATTTTCTTGCTGTGTGAACTTTGTTTCGTTTAATCAATCGCAATGAACATATAGAAATATTTTCTTCTATCTATATAAATAAAAGAAAGTCAGGTTAGTTAAACCATTTATAATTCAAGAACGGCTTGTTTTCATTGTACTGATTTTTTTTTATTGAAAATAACCAATGGAATACTGAAGACTTTTCGTTGTACGGAATAATTTTATTGGGAATAACAAATGGAAAACTGTATTTTTTTCGCTGTACGGATTTTTTTTTATAAAAAAACAATAGTAAACTGAAAATTTTTCGTTGTACGGAATTTTTTATTTAGAATAACCAATAGAAAATTGAAAAATGTTCGTATTGTGAAATTTTTTTATTGGAAATAACTAATGGAAAACTGAAATCTTTTCGTTGTATGGAATTTTTTTATTTAGAATAACCAATGGAAAACTGAAAAATGTTCGTATTGTGGAATTTTTTTATTGGAAATAACTAGTGGAAAACTGAAAACTTTTCGTTGTACGGAATAATTTTAATGGGAATAATAGCCAATGGAAAACTGTATTTTTGTTCGTTGTACGGAATTTTTTCATAGAAAAAACTAACGGAAAAATGAAAATTTTTCGTTGCACGGATTTTTTTTAAATGGGATTTTTTTATTGTACGGAATTTATATATTGGAAATAACCAAAGGAAAATTGAAAATTATTCGTTCTACGGAATTTTCCATTGGTTATTTATTTTGTTTTGTAAAGTACTAGATGGTATTTTACGTCTGCTGCCCGCCGTTCACATTGAATTTCTATATCTGGCCCCTAGTCCTAAAAGTTTGCCCACCCCTGCTATATAGTATTGAAGGAAATGGGCGCTCGATCGATCATTTTCCAAACAGTTAAATGACAATTATTCTGGATGATTAATTATACCTAAATATAAAATATGATTTTATAAAAACAATTTTTAGTATAAGCTGGAAATATAAATAGAAAATGGATTGTTTACCTGTTTTTATTTTATATTATAAGTAACCTTTTTTTTACTCTGAAGGTATAAGCCAATTCAAAAAGATAATAAATACAAAATAACACATAAAATATGTTTTTTTTAAATAAGCGCTACTTTGCATCCTGCGAAGGTGGCGAGTTTATTGCCATATGGCGTTTGATTCCAACTACTCAGTGTTTCCAGCCCAGAGAAGGAACATTAGCGTGAGAAATTAATTTAACTTACCTCTCCGAACTGTGCATTCCGCTTTCAATAAATGACAGACAATCATCACTTCGTTCAGCTTCTTCATCCATGGTTGGGAAATAAGTTGAAATAAACAGGGTGCACACAACTAATTTCGGTGATCGTGCATTTGCCGTGGCAGGACCAAATGCATGGAATAAGCTCCCACACACCCTCAGACAAACCGAAAATATATCTTCGTTCAGGAAAAAACTCAAAACGCACCTTTTTCGCAAATCTTACCAGAGCCAAAATGATACAACGTAATCAATTTTTCAGCGCCCTTGAGGTGACATTCACAAAAACGGCGCTATATAAATTATCCAAATTTATTATTTATTATTAAATATATTTCTCCTCTGCTGGGGATCGTATCCAGGACGCCCACATAGAAAACCGACGGCTTAGCAACTGCGCCACGGCGGTTGGCGATGGGGTATATACAGGGTGTCCCATAAGTCAACGTATTCCTTTTAAGGGCTGTTATACCAACTCATGACTCGCCAGAATATGCAAATATGACCTTAGTAAAAGTGCCTTAGTTTTCGAGATATTGCCACTTTTACAAAGTGGTCGAAAATCTCCGCCTTAGATTAGTTTTTGAGTGCCATATTTACAAATTTCAATATTTTGAATTCTAATTTATGTTCCACAACCTTGAATAACTCAGCTCTTGATCACAATCCAAAATTATAGTAAAACTTTTTTTTTGGCGGGAAAAAAAATAATTATGGCCCGGGTTATGAATTAAAAAAAAATATTACCCAACTTTGATTGTTCACACTGAAAAAAAAATGTATGACGCCAACCTGGCATATTGTTGCAAAAGTTGGCGCAATTATTGTCATTTCCAAAATAGTATAACAATTACTATGTTTTACAGTAAAAAAATTATCCTTTTTGTGCTCTTATACCATCCATCCGATTACAATGAAACTTGGTAATTTTTTCAGCCCACATCTGGATAGATTTATGAAAAAAAAAATCTTTTCTTTTTGTACCTTTTTACATATTTTCTATTTCTATTTCTACAGTTCCTCCCCCATCTCCGTCATTATCCTTGTTGCTGTTGTCATATATATTTTTTTCAATTTAAATTTTTTTTTTCAGAATCAATATTGTGGAAAGTTTTTTTTGGCCTTGATTAATTACTCATTGTTTTATGTTCATATTAGTTAATAATGCTGTTATTGTCCTAAATAAACCAAATAAATAAATCAATTAAGTGGATGTGCACCGCATACGCAACCACTCCTAGGTGCCATACTAACCTTTTCCATACCTATATTCAATAAGAAAGGAAATATATAAAAAAAACAGCCATTAAAAATGATTAATCAAAAACGTTCCTATCTCTCGGACTATGTGTTATAAAGTGTAGATTCTACAATCTACTTGTTTTATAAATTCATTAGACTGTTCAACGTTTTTGAAATTTCCAGAAAAAATATTGTGTGTTTTAGGAAAGTATTCCTCGTGGCAGTCATCGGTACCAATATAAAACTCGTTTCGCGTATGAAAAAGTAAGCTTCGTGGAATTTTATTAACATATTATATTGTAAGCATAAATCTTTTTATTCTGTTCTTCTGTGTGTTGAATCAGACTATACGAGAATCCTTCTACCAAACCTATATTAAATTCTAAACCCATCTGCCTCTATTGGTGACATTTTCGTTTTTCATTTAGATTTTTTTTATACCTTTTTGTCTTATTTTACTTACTCGGTTTGTTTTTAACGCGATGTGAATTATTTATATATTTTTTTTAACGGAGCCGGCCGACTTTTTTAAAGATGTTGTTTACAGTTTATTATTACTGTAAATAATTCCTCGAAATTCCTTGAAGAAATTCGCGGACCAATACGTAAATCGTAAATTATTTAAAATATCATAATAAAACGCACCGATCAAGCTTTCAATTGGGAATAATTCACCCATCCAGATACTTAGGGCCGATCTTATAAACGTCCGTTAGTTAGATTTCAGACCAAACAAACCGAAATTTGATACAAATGCTCTATATTATTTTCGTCTTATAACAATCCGTTAGTTAAATTTTAGTAAAATTTTACCGATAGCCTTTACTGACGGCCGGCCCACCGATTAAGCGTTCGTTAACGATAAGTTATGGAAGGATTGAGTTTTACCACACTTGTTTTTTTTATATTGCGGTACATTTTTAATATTACGAATATTTTGAAACATACTGTTTTACATTTTTTGGATTTTTATATTGAATTGCTTTTTTTTTCAGTAAAAATCGTCGTTCGACAGTGATTTTGAATAACCAAAACGAATTTGATTACAAGTTTGTGTTTGACCAAATATTTTATTATTTCAAAATGACATTGATGACACTGAATTTCGTTTTATTTTATTTAAAAAAAAATAAATTAATAAATAATTGTAACTAGTACCAACATATGCATTAAGTTTTTTTAAATTTCATTTTAATGCAATCCAGCGCGCTAGCTAAATAATAAAGGATTATCACCATTTTTGAAATTTTTTATATTGTTTGAAGTACGCAAAAAAATTAAACACTCTCTGTTTATATATTGCAATGACAGCACCGCCTTATCCATTACATTCCATTATAATCCATTATTTTCCATTACAAATCCATTGAAAATCCATTGTAGTCTAATTAGACTGTAACTGTCAAATAAACGGACAGTTAAAATAGTTTTATAATACCGCCGATAGTAATATCTACTTAGGAACATCCATCCGTTAGTAAATCGTAAACATACTTACGAATATTTGGTCTTTCGTTTATAAGATCGGCCCTTAACATATCAAAATATTAGGTTCTGAAGAGGTATATCAAAAGATTTAGTTCTGAGGAGGTATATCAAAAGATAAGGCTCTGAAGAGGTAGCTATATCAAAAGATATCGATCTGGGGAGTTAGGTAGATCAAAATATTAGACTCGAAGGTGGTTTATTAAAAGATAAGGCTTTGTTGAGGTATATCAAAAGATAAGGCTCTGAGGAGGTAGGTATATCAAAATATATGACTATATATATGCAAAGAATAGATTATAAGGTGATTTATCAAAAGATTACGAAAAAGAGATATTATGTTTAATATTATTTATTATTATTTTTTCATTTATTTATGTTTTAAACTAAAAATAAATTTATTAGATAAACACATTCAACCATGTCGTGTCCCTTGCATTGTATATGTATATAAATTGCACACAGTGAATCTGTCGTGACATCCTTCATTCATACCATCACGGAATATACAACAATTTGGGGTAACTAGCGACAGGTGTGCATTATTTTATAAAAGAAAACACGACACATGGTCGTATCCCCACACGCCAGTCTTGTCTTACAGTGTATCCATTATTTTCAATTATCATTGTTTTCAATTGTCAGAGTTGAACGAAAGCGCGTTAACTGCTCTGTAAATAAATGCGTGACACGTAAATTTTAGTAAATTTACTAAAATGAATGTAGGTATAAAAAAAGAATACATGATATATCATGACAAAGTATAAAAATATTCTTAATATAAAATAATTCTTCCCGAAGCGGGCGAGCAGTTCAGAAAACTTAAAATTAACAACATACATAAGAGAGAAAAAGTCTACAGTAAGGCAGATAAAACATTCAGAAAAGTTGATTATTTAAATTTACATAAAATAGAAAAAGAAATAAAGCTACAATTAATATAAAGATACACAAAACATCACATACGAATACATACACAAAACTAAAACATTCATAATATATGGTACAATGAGAAGGAAATTATTTCAACATTTTTTTTAAAGTTAACAAGTTGTCAGTGTTTTTCAGTTTTATATCCAGTTCGTATGTATGTTTATATTTATAATTTTTCTTTTATGGTTATATATCAAATAGGGAATATTATACACACCTACAAATAATAGATAATAGATACAAAAGTGTAAATAACATTAACAGGGCTACAGCTAAAAGCATGATAAATATAATGTACCTGTGGGAATAATCTACATATCATACCCTCTATCAAATTACAGCGGTTCACATTACACTCGTTAAAGTTGCCTGACATCGATAAGTCTGTTAGATTTTTGTCACTACCACAAATGAAATATTTTCACATACAATTGAAACAGCCTAGGAGACACTAGAGTACCTACTCAGAAGATTAAAGCGGGCGACGTGACATCAGAGTACTCATAAAATTAAAACCGGCAATGAGACACAAGTGTACTCATAAAATTAAAACAGGCGATGAGACACCAGAGTACCTACTCATAAAATTAAAACAGACGGTGAGACACCAGAGTACCTACGTATAAAATTAAAACAAGTTATGAGACACCATAGTACCTACTCAAAAAATTTAAAAAAAGCAATGAGACACCAGAGTACCTACTCATTAGTTCCAAACTATCACTGCAAAATCCCACATTCTTGAGACTTGTGGTATTTATCGTGTCACAGATCCAGACTGAAAACACAACTAAAAATTGTGTCTCCACCGTAAATCGAACACGGGACCTTTCGTTCATTTTAAAAAGATCTTTCGCTGTTTGCTGTTTGCTTTTTGATTATTGATGGGAAAAAAAAAACAAAATAAATAACACTAAGACAATTACCAGCTTTTTGGACGCACAAGGTATTCAACGGGGTATAGTTTTTCGATGATTTTTCCAACGCGATGGGAAGAAAAAATTAGAACGTGTTCTATTTTGCAACGCGTTTTGCATCGTTTTTTGTAAAACAGAAATCTGTAAAATTAATCGTTGCCGACGAGTCAACATGGCTGCCGTTTGTGTTGTGTTGACTTTGAAGTGTGACGTTCGCGGCATCTTTAGTTTATTTGGCATCGTCTCTCGACCAGAGAGTCATGTTATGTATAAACAAAAACAAAAAAGCGAGTGTCCGAAGAAAATCAAATCGTGCCGAATTCAAGCCAAAGATATGCTGGGTAGGTACTCGAAATCTTGAGCAATGTCAAACGAAGAAAACGAGAGAAAAATAAAACACTGTTAAACGAAGCGTGAAACGAGCGAATGAAATATCGAAATATTGACAGCTGTCCTATAGTCAAAAATAAAGTATTTCATTTTTTCGGAATTGAAATAACAGGGGTCGTAAATAAAGCAGAAAATCATACTCTTGTCAAGCGATGTTTGGAGTAACCTGTATTTTGGATGCCATTTTAAGCGTTGAAAACCTCTTTCGTCTTAAGTGTGCTTTACACTTATGATATTAATATATAGATAGTTTTGAAATTATGATTTAATATGTAAAGAGGTTAAAAAAAATATCTAGACACATTACGACGCAATTCATTGTATGAATTCGGTATCTACGTCGAGCTGAAGTTAGTGTGGTTTTCATACTTGAATAGAAATCTATCTTTAATAAAAAGTAAGCAATTGGGTGTCTTCGATCCACGTTATAATGGAAACTGAAGTTTTTTTCATGTTTTATTGTAATACCTGGTTATTAACGACATTTTTCGTAATACATAGTTCAAGACCAAGACTAGGTTTGTTAGATATGGATCAAGACTACCGTGTATGCATCACAAGCTTAAAACTTCATATTAGGTACCTAAGTAATATAGTGGGTCAACTGTGTACCCCATTAACACATACAAGTTTTGCACAGCACTACTACACGTACAATGGTGTGGTGTGGTTCAACCAACTTGAAACAGATTTGAGACTGGCAATTGAACATAATGATTTTAAAAAAAAATAAAGAATAAATCAAACTTATTATTTGACTGATATGTAAATTATATTAACTTCTTTTTGTATAGATAATAATTATGTATGTATAATATTTTGTGTATTCTGTATTATGTAAATTGTCTCCTTTACACACGAGTGCTTGCACTCTAGTAAAGGGTAAATATGTTTTGTCTTACTGTGAATCTTTTCTATATAGTTTGTTTGTTTTATATTTTGTATATGTTATTGTAAACTTAATAAAAAAAAAAAAGTAAATGGGAAAGACAAGCAGTATGGTACTTTTAGCAGGCAAAAGAGTCTTGCAGTGATTTGACATAAAACAATGTTATTTTTATATTTTTAGTTGTTTTTTTTTTACTCACTGAATCCATCATCAGATTAAATATTCAACAAAAGAATTCAGCGTCGTGTCTGGAGCAGTTTTTTTTTCAACTAAAATAACTGGAATTTCCAGCACAAGTAGCAGTGTATATAAATCTATTCCGGGAAAAGGTTTTCAATTGTTTTAAATATTTCGAGGGCGTTATTTTAAACTTGTGCCTCGCTCGTTGTGAATTCCTAGCCTTCGAACGCATAACAAAGCGGATATTATTACTATCCGATACTGGCACCCTGTATCCGCCGCTGTCCCCAAACCCTCAAAATCATTTTTTCGTAGAGCGCCAAAGTTTTATTTATTAATTAAATAAACACTCATCCTTGTTCGAAACTTTGTTCGTATTGTTCGCTTCGGCTGGAGCGGGTTTGTATCGGGGTGAAAAAAAAAACGGTTTCCATTTACGAACTACTGTTATTCAATTAAAAAAATCAACAATACAAATTATAAATTATGGGGCTTGGTTACGGCCATAGGAGCCTAGGCAGTACCTAAAGTTGGGGGTGGCCGCATTCTCATCCTAGGATTCTGGGAAAAAGGTCGGTGACCCCTTCAATTCTTACGTATGGCGTGGAAATCGAAGAACTGAAAGTACTGTCAATGTGGTGAAGTTCCTGTGAATCGCCTACACGTGAACTAAGGGGTTTAGGAACTCCCCGCTGATGTAAAAAAAGCACTCTTAAAAATTGTGAAATCATGACTCACCAATATTCCATAGTAGTGGAAAGTAATAATCATTGAATATTTAATACTAGGTTATTGGATATTTAAATGTATAGTTAATAAATTGCACATGGATTGATTGATGGGCTCAAATGATGGGAATATGTGGGAATGTGTGATTCATTAATTAGATTGAAAAGACAGGCCATAATTTAACAGGATATCGATAATAGTGTTGTGGTGATTGATAGTAATATAGTATGTTGTACAGTTGCTAATGCACCTACATGTGTATGATTAATGGAGCCTTGGAAACTAATGTTAAATATCTTATATTATATTTATGGTAAAAACTCAATAAATAAAAAAATATTAATATATTGGGTGTGTGCTAAATTAATAATCGAATTAAAAAAAAAATTATATCCATGATATGGGTAATCACGAGGGTTTTGATTTCGCCGGTTGGACTAGACTTGCCCCCCAGATGTCTGCTGTGTTCAAAGCAAGAGCGCTTTCTCTAAAGGATCGATAACAGCTTTGTTTCAAATATCAGCACCCTTGGAATGATCCTGAATCGTTAAACAGCGCTATAATTTGTAATAAGATGTCTGCGGTGTTCAAAGCAAGAGCGCTTTCTCTAAAGGATCGATAACAGCTTTTTTTCAAATATCAGCACCCTTGGAATGATCCTGAATCGTTAAACGGCGCTATAATTTGTAATATGTAATATTATAGGGTAATACGTAGTCAAATTACAATTATCTGATATTTAGTATATAAATAAATTGTAAAAAATTAAAAAAAAAGGTTCGCAATTCCCGATTTAGATAATTGTTTTCCAGTACCTCTCTTGAATTATGAATAATTATTTATATATAAATTACGTTTAACGTTACACCTTAAATTAGTTTCATTATAACTTCTTATAACTGTGTGTACTTCACAACCCATCCTCCCTCAGTTCTTGTGTACGTTAATTAAGAACTTTCTATTTGCTTCCGTTTTAAACCGAGACTCGAATAAATAAAGTTTTCAAAGTAGCAACCTCTTAAAACGGTAAATATAATATTTTTCCCATTTTATAAAATGAGGGCATATAAAAAATTTAAACATCCCAACTTACATCTCAAATATTTTGATCAGTGTTTTACGAAAAAAAAAAACATGTATTTTCAATAATTTCATTCATTCATTCATACCATCACGGCATATCCCACAATGTGGGGTAACCAGCGAAAGGTGTGCGGGTGTGCATTGCCTTATAAAAGGGAGCACAACATATCTGTGTATACCCACACACCAGTCTCGTCTCACCTAAAAAGGCACTATATTCAGAATGTGTGATGGTGAACCTCATTGCTGAACTATGTGAGATGTTATTGTTGCCTGTTGTATTTTCGATTACCCGGCTCTTACGGGACACTCGAAAACAATAATAGAAAAGAGTGGAAGCACTATTCTAAGCCGGTGCCTCACAGCCACGTAAATGTCACGTTTCACAATTTTGAAACTCTGCATAATTCCCCCAAAAGAACATATTAAAAATATCGAATATTTTAAAGTTGCATATACGCAAAAATTGAATTTTTCCCTGTCGGGAGTCATTGGTTATTTATAAAGGTTTCTTACCATACCATCACGCCATTTCCCTATTTGGGGTAGGCAGAGAGAACCGAACGCCAGACTCCTCTCTCTTGACATACATTCCTCGCTTCATTCACGTCCATACAATCGTCTCATACACGTTCTTCTATTATTCTTACTTCTAACATCACCATCTTTCAAAATCCCATTTATGTGATCGTGCCAACTTTTTCATGACCGACCTCTACTTTTCGTTCCTCTTTTATCAGCCTTGTACACTTTTTTTGTCAGACGGTCATCACTCATTCTTTCTATGTGGCCGAACCACGATAGGGCATTTATTTTCGTCTTACTTACGATATTTCATTTAATCATACATTCTCGTCTAATATCCTCATTTCTTATTCTATCATACATCGTTTTAGCACACATTCGTCTTGGTGACCTCATTTCAACCGCATTAATTCTACTTTCATGCGTCTTCTGCCATGTCCATGTCTCAATAGCAAACATTAGAGTCGGTGCGACGATACCATTGTGTACCGCGAGCTTTGCTTGCCTCGAAATAATTGGGTCAGCCATTATCGGTCTTAATGCACCATTCACTCTATTACTTGCCGTTACTCTCCTTTCAATATCTTTATCCAATCTTCCATCACGCTGATAAGGTTTCTTCGTTATTTCATAGATAGCTATAGTAAAAATTAATTATTTTCAAATGAATTGTATCCCATTTTTGAAATATATAGAACTTTCAAAAAATGCAGTGATAAGGGAAATCAATAAGAAGGCATAATTTGTGAAAGTTGCGCAAGCGAATAAAGTGATCACGTAAACCAGCAGAAACAGGTCGCAAACCTTGTAGGTGCCTTGATTTCTTCTATAATATTCCAACTTCGTCCCTATTGAGATGTTGAAAAATTGTCAAAAATAAAAATACTTATCCTATTTTAATAGCATTTTCCATAATTTAATTACCTACTTCATAATTATGATTTAGTGAAATAAATCTTTAACGTGTTTTATGAGTATATAAAATCAAAGTGAATGATCGATTAAATTTTTTATTTCAATTCAAATTTGTTCTTAAAATGCAAATTAATCATCAATTAATCGTTATTCGATCATTTAAATCACATATTAACCCTTTTCATGAGTAAGCAATATTTAACCTTCTTCTTCTTCTTCAGACTGTTTTTTTTCATTCTTGGACACAGGCCTCCTCCTTGATCCTACACAACTCCCTGTCTTGAGCAAACTGCATCCATCTCCCTCCGGCACATTTCTTGATGTCATCAGACCACCTTGCCTGGGGTCTGCCTAAACCTCTTCGGCTTGTTCTCGGTCGCCATTCTACGATCTTTTTGGTGAATCCATCGTGAATCCTGGCATCTGGCAATATGCCCAGCCCAGCTCCACTTAAAACCAGCGACCCTTTCCGCTACATCGGCTATTTGGTTCTTTCTCTTATTATGACATTTTGAATTCTGTTCCTTGTTGAAATACCCAGAAACTTTCTCTCTATAGCTCTCTGTGTCACTAACAGCTTGTGCATTATTCGATTCGTTAAGACCGATGTTTCCTTTCCATAAGTAAGCACTGGGAGAATACATGCATCAAATAGCTATTTACCCTTACTAACACGGAACTTCATAGAGTATTTGGCGGTTTTAATATATCAATTTTTCATATACTACATGTTTAGCGTTGTATGCCCTATTATAGAAATTCTTTCTGCGTGTACTTTTGTCTTTTGTAATCCAGTCATAAAATCTCTTCAATCTATGGCGTAATTGTTTGAATACTCTACCTATAGTTAGGGCTGCCATCACCTACATTGTTGACCCCGGGAAAAAAACTTTAAAATCCCGGTCCCGATGAAATATATTTTTAACCCGGACATCCCTGAAAAAAATATCGTGTATATTTTAATTTTTTTATTCATTCATACTTTTGACATAAAATATAAAATAAATTATTAATTTATAATAGGTATAATATTAAGTTCAAAATGTTTTTTTTCTGTTATATACGATTCAAGTAATTTTTTGCCTCCTCGGAACAGGCTCAGCGTAGTGAGGTAGTTTATACAATAAAGTTATATTTTAAATTGTATTTTTTTTTCTTATATTTATTGTTTTTACTTTCATGCTTTGTTTGTTTTTGTACTTTATTTTTCAACAATAAAAAAATAAGAAAATTTAAGTTTTAATAAAGTATAGTCAACATTGTGTAAGCAAATTTTAAGTCATCCAGTTCATTTAAATTTAGTTACAAGATTTAATTTTAATGAGATCAAGTCCTTTTTACTTAGTCAATCAACCGGGTTTTCCCCGGCACAAAAAGCGTCCCGTTCACCCGAACATTTTTCGAAAACACCTTCCTGACGGACTCCGGACGCTCTCTAAATTAGGACGAATCCGGACGGATGTCAGCCCTACCTTCATTAAATATTATTGTTACTCTAGTTTTCCTTTAGTTCATATTACATTTTTCAAGTATTGACTTTGCTATGTCAATAGTTCTCATTGTGTACTATGACGCATAACAATGTCAATACTTTGTGGTCTATAAGTCTACACCATTTGGCATAACATTATTTTGTCGTATGTAGTGGTGTTGTCGTTGATCACATAACTGATCGATAGATCACGTCTGTTGTGTGATCGATCATTGATCAAAATTCACATCACATCTCGTCTTTGTCAACTGTAAACTACGATCACACAATAAAAGAACAAACATACCGTTTAATTGTTTAGGCGATGTTGACTTGTTTTAATCAAATTACAAATTATCTGAATATACAATTGTTATCTTATAATAAATGCCTTTTTAATGACATTTTTTTAATATCTCAATAGAGACGAAGTAGGAATATGCAGCGTCCGTGCATATGAGGGCCCAAAGATGGATATTTGCGAGCTGACGCCTGCATTTGTGGACTGGCTCGGAGCCCTCGACCGAAGTGTATGATAATATTTTGTTTATGTTTAACTGAGTGTTTGTTGGTTTGATTTTGATGTTTTCACTATGTCATACGATAAATAAATAAATATAGGAGAACTGGTTCTCCGATAATATTCTGCCAATATCTCCTTGTAACAAGTACATAATATATGTACATCCTCATACAATCCCTTAACTAACAACAAAAGCGAACAAAAGCGGTCGTGGCAGTATTCGAACTTGCAACCACTGGATTACTAACCCAGCGCGCTGACCGCTCTGCCACCATCCATCTACCATCTTTACCCATCTTTAGATTGTAGAACTTCAGAATCATAATCTTGGGTAGGGACCTCGTCAGAGCCTAATCTTTTGATGTGTTAAGTAGATACTAGGAAGGGTGAATCATTCGCAATTGAAAACTTGATCGATGCGTATGTAGCATTTTGTGTTGATCATTTAAATAATTTACAACTTACGAATTTAAAATTATTTAAATGGTCTGCAAATTCTTTTGAGGAAGTACGTAATGATAATAACAATAATAATTGTACGTATTGTAAATAAAAACATACACACTATTATATCAGGCAGACACTATGCAGAGGAGATTTTTCACCCATAGCTTTCGACCCCATACTTTATTTAGCTCCAAATATATACTAACGCAATTTTTTTATATTATGTTTTTTGTAAATGTTTTTTTTATTATTTCCATTGTTGTGATATTATCACTTTTTAAATACATACGATTGATGTTGTCATCAAGTAATACAGTCTCGAGATGCATTGGCCCCGGCACATATTTTTTTTGCCTAGTGGATCATTGCAAAATCAATAATTATTGTAATGTCATCAATGTTTATATGAATAAATGAATAAATATTGCCTTGAATGGGCTGTTCAATTGAAAAATTAAGTACATACACTTTATAATATTAAAAAAATTTGAAAAAAACCACAGAACAATAATCTATACACATGGAAAAAGCAAAATTTACTGTATACGTTCCCACCAAAATTTGGCGGCAATTAATATTTATTTATTTAATATTGCTTCTCGGGTAACTAACAGGTACTATGTCAAATATTAATTTAACACGCACCCAATAACAAGTTGCCACATTCTGGAGACTAACTAATCATCTCACAGATCCATACTGAAAACACAATTAAAAACTGTGTCTCCACCGAGAATCGAACCCAGGACCTTTGGATCAGTAGTCAGATACCCAACCAACCGAGACACGAAGGCCGACAATATATTTACAAAATCAAAATGATTTTTTTTTTTCAATTTTTTTAACATCTCAATAGAGATGAAGTTGGGATATTATTAAAAGAACCAGGAACTCCAGGCACCTACAGGGCTTACGACCTGTCATCGGCTGGTTTACGTAACTACTTAATGCGCTTGCGTAACGTTCACCAAATATGCCTTCTTTTTGAGTTCCCTTATCAATGTAATTTTTTTAAAGTTATATAGGTATATTTGAATAATGTGTATCAATTCACCTGAAAATAAGACATTATTACTATTGCCATCTATGAAGTAACGAAGAACTCTTTTTTTGTAACGCCATCTATTGATAAATCGGTTTATTTGCAAACAATGAAAGCAATAGTCCTTATAAATGAGGTGACGGTGTCTCGCACAGATGACACCCCTGTTAACAAGGGGTTTAGAATTCAAAAAGCAAATATTTACTTTTACTGCTACAAATGTATATAAATGTGTTATTAATATCTGATTTATATTTAAATATTGAATATATTTGGTATACCCCCGCTTCACCTCATTTGAGTACAAATCCCCCGGACTAAAGTCGTAGCTTATGCCAGCTCTGTGTGCTCTTTACTCTGTGTTAAAAACAGTTCGATTACTATTGTGAATATGAAAAAACGAGTGGGTTGTAGGCAACGCTAAACTCCTCCCTAACATATTATTCCATAAGTATTCAAATTTTGCATGGAAAATATTCAGCATTTTCATGAAATGTGTTTGATAAATTATTTTTTTATTTTAATATTTTTTACGAAAACTAGATACTCGTTATTCTTCAATGCCACTTTATGAAAGTGATGTGCCTTTTTAGCATTTTGAAAATAAAAATTTCAAATTTTAAGTTTCCTGAGTTAGGGGTCGCTTTGGAATATTTGATAGTTAAAAATATTGAGAAGCACTATTCAGATATCCTTCAAAATCTTATGGGACCTTAGTGAGTATCAGATATACAAATTAACAAAATTTGAATAGAATCGAATGAGCACTTTAGTCTATAATAAAGTAAAATAAACACGCCGTACTTAGCATACAGCTCACAGATACATTGTGATGAAACTTTCAGAATACAATCTCAGCATGATACCTATAGTTGATAATCTGCAATAAAAAATAGCCTTAAAATTGCGAAATCATAACTCCTCACTATATTCCTTTCACTTTTCCTGTCACTATCCTTAACCATCTCCTAATAATTATTTCTTTATTTTTTTTTCTCTTCTGTGTGTTAAATATTATAACAGTGGATATACATAATTGGATGGCAGGCCTAGCTATAGATTGTACCACTTAGCATATATATATATATATATATATATATATATATATATATATATATATATTTTAATGATTGTTACCTGTACATCTGTGTATACCCCCAATAAAATAAAAATAAAATAAAATATCCCCTTGGGTTAGTGAGGAGTAAAAAAGTAGCATTGCTTAAATTCACTGAATTTTACCTTTGATAAATGTGGACCTCAATAGTTGTCACGTGGCAATGGATTCGCCTCTTGCGCAATGTGCGAGTAAGTCTTTTTTATCATTATTTTTTTACGGAAGGAGTTATTTAATTTGTTTACGAAAACGTGATATAAATTAATTGTATCACGACAATAATGAAATTAATTAGAGTTGTTTTCAATGTGTAGGTAGACCGACCGGTAAACATGTTGAATAACGGCGTTGCGACACACAAAAATTTTGTATTTAATGCAGGGTTGGTAGATGTGCAAACTTTTACCCGCTTAGCCGAAAATTGCCAATATGTTTGCCTATACTGTTTACAATAAAAAAATGACAAACTTTAATATTATTAGATGAGTTGTGGTAAAGTGGTAAGCGCGTTGGGTTATAGTAATCCAGTGGTCTTATTTTATTTTACATAGGACACCACACAGTACATGCATACGATTATTAAAAGGAAATAAGTAAAAATACAAATAAGACATGTAAGTACTATATGTATGTACTACATTATGACATTCATTTGCCGCTCAGGCTGGTTCAAGGGGGATGAGTGAGTGGGAGGACAGCCCCAATGTGGTATCACAAAGGGCCAATCGGCCTAAGTGTGTTCTCCTCAAGAACTGCCACCCGCAAAAAAAAAAAAAAAAAAAAAAAAAAAAAAAAAAAAAAAAAAAAAAAAAAAAAAAAAAAAAAAAAAAAAAAAAAAAAAAAAAAAAAAAATGTATGTACTATGTTACTTACTATACATAATATCAAAAGATTATAAAAAAGTGTGAATTAGTGTGGGTGCGCGCTTGAGAGAGAGAGTAACAATAATAACATTACTCGGATGTGTAGATTTTATTATACTTATAACAAATGTCCTTGTAATAAATGCATCTTCCTATATTCCAAACTAAGCAGTAATGCTTGTGATTTAGGTGAACGAAATCGGTCGTGGCAGGATTCGAACTCACGGACAAAAGCTTACGCTAAGTGCAAGCGTTATGTGATGTCATTTCATTGGATTGTATTCAAGGCTTGTTTATAAATAAAATATTTAGTACGTATATAGAGACTATTATATCTCCATTTTGTTATAAATATTTAAAACTAAATGTTATTTAAACGTTGTTCAATTTAAACGAAAACACAATTAAATGTCGTATCCGCTTTAAATATTTTAGTACAAATTTGGTTTATTTCATTAATAATAAAGATATTGATATTCAATCAATCGAGGTGATTGTATTTTGTCGGTTTCCGGTGAATTATCTCTATCAAAACAATTCACAATATGGAAAGGAAACAGAATATAAATATTATATGACAGTTCATCCAATAAAGTATGAGCCACATATCTACCTACCAAGTTGGTTAAATTATCTTTTGTTAGTTCAACTGTTTTGTAATAACACTACAAAATCAGTCGTGATTCATTTCGGGATTTTAGAGAATGATTAACAAAACAGTC
Organism: Molanna angustata; assembly: GCA_963576475.1. Taxonomy (NCBI): domain Eukaryota; kingdom Metazoa; phylum Arthropoda; class Insecta; order Trichoptera; family Molannidae; genus Molanna; species Molanna angustata. The sequence goes on along the minus strand of OY754966.1, from coordinate 9,716,035 downwards.
TACGGTCCTTTGCGAGATACTGATGGTTGACGTCGTCGATACAACAGAAAGCTGTATAAAGACCTCGCACAATGGAGTTTTACACAATGGTATCATATAAAAGCATAGATACGTTAATAGTGCTTAAATTCGGTAAGTAAGGTGCACACCTCATTTAATTCTTACCGCACTTTAGTTGTACGTAAGATGTTGTAGTGTTCAGACATATTGTCATTGTCAAAATGCCATATTGTGTGATGAAAACATGTAGGACTCGACAAACAAGAGATTGCGGGTGACAGTTTTATAAAGCGTTGTTAAAAATCTATCGATGCAAAAGTCAGGGAAGCAGTGACACGTAATTTGCTGCACAACGTCTAAAGCCAACTAATTTTATTGGTTAATACAAATTAGAGTATTTTTCTGCACTAAAATTAATGGTTTATGCACAGGTTATGTCAGCCGCAATCTTTCGCTGCTGACATAACCTGTGGCCAACGCTAAAATCTTCACTAACAAGTCATTCTATAAAGTATTCTTATTTTGTAAGGAAAATATTCAGCATTTTCATGAAACGAGTATGTTAAATTATTTTTTTATTTAAATATTTAAATGAGGTCCCTAAGACGAATGTGTGGTAAAAACAATTTATGATAGGATAAGGAATCAAGATATCAGAAGAGAATGTAAGATTGAAAGGGATATTTTGAGTAGAATGAAGATAAATGCTTTGCGATGGTTCGGACATGTAGAGAATGAACGATGAACGACTGACAAAGAAAGTATACAAGGCTGAGAAGAGTGGAATGAGATGTAAGGGTCGATCGAGAAAGAGCATTTTGAAAGAGGGGAACATACGAAGTCAGAACAATAGGAGAGCATGTATGACGCGATGTATGAATGTAAATGAGGCAAAACAGGTATATCAAGATAGAAGAGTCTGACGTTCGGTTCTCTCTGCCTACCCCAAATAGGGAAACGGCGTGATGGTATGTATTTATGTATGTATGTATGAAAACATGATAACTCTTTAATGCCATTTTATGAAAGTGATGTACCTTTTCACTAATTTGAAAATAATTTTTTCACATTTTAAGTTTCCTAAGCTTGGAGTCACTTTGAAATATTTGACAGTTAAAAAAATTGAGAAGTACTATTCAGATATCCTTCAAAATCTAATGGGATCTAAGTGAGTATAAGATATACAAATTTAAAAAAATTGAATAGAATCGAATGAGTACTTTAGTCTATAATCGATAAAGTAAAACGAACACGCCGTACATAGCACATAGCATAATATACATTGTGATGAAACTTTCAGAATACAATCTCAGCATGATACTAGTTGAGGATCTGCAATTAAAAAAATAGGAGTATAAACAATAATAATAATACGAACTTGAATAATTTAATCAAACTATAAATGGTTTTAACATGCCTTGTCATCGGTAATACACAAATTCTGAAAGTTTCAGTATTTTAACTGGTAGGGAATCAATTGAAAAATGCCAGTACGGACAGACAGATGAAGTTAAATAAAAGTGTATGAAAAATAGTAAGTACGCAGTTTTAAAACATTCGAGATATGTTGATAAGATTTATAACCATCGTTATGTGATAGTATAAAGATAACAGTAATTATTATTATCTTTATGCTATGTTGATATTTATTATGAGTTTTGTAACAATTATTGTCAGAAATCATGTCAAACAGAATTGCACCGATATAATTGAACAATACATATTATTTTGCTTGTGAAATAATATCCAATAAAAAACGATTATTTCTAATCATAAAAAGTAAACGATGATTGTTTTTTTAAAATATCCGTTGTGATGGTATGTATTTGTACCATTGTTAAATGTTAGGTTTGCAAAAATGACAAATAATACAAGCGATATTTAAGGGGGCATATAAACCTTAACACTCCAATTTGAAATTAAATTTCTCATATATGTCAATCAGTCAGTTTCTAAAATAAATACCATACGTATTTTCAACATTTCTCTAGTGAAATTTCTTTAAATTCAGCATAAATTCCTCTAAAATAACATTAAAAATATCCTTTTTTACAGCATTTTTTTAAATAACTCCTTAGATATGTGTCGAGGATAAATAACTCTTTATTTATGCTTTAAGAGTGTATAATCAAAGTGACTTTTTTTAATTTCAAATCAAGTTTGTTCTAAAAATGCGTTAAATTTTTTTAATTACGTATAAACCCTTTTTAATGAACGCGATAGGTACCTTTGCTAACACGTTACTTAGAGTGCACTAGGTGATTTTAATATGTTTATCATGATTTAGCGTTATATGCTCTCTCAAGGCTGCACATGAGAATTTTTAGCGAGTTGTAGCCCACTTCTGTACCGAAGTAGATGCATTGCCGTACACTGCAAATAAATGGTTATTCAATATCTAAATTAAACCATTTTACAACAATTAAAATTATGTATGTTGAAAAGAAAAAAAAATGAATAAAATCAATTTAAACAATTCAAAATAAAGTTAATCGAAAACAAAAATAAAACGAGTGGCTTGTGGCCAACGCTAAACTCCTCACTAACAAGTCATTCTATAAAGTATTCAAATTTTGTAAGGAAAATATTCAGCATTTTCATGAAATGAGTTTGTTAAATGATTTTTTAATAAAATATCTTATTGAGAAAACTTGATAACTCTTCAATGCCGCGTAAATGGTGTGCCTTTTTACCAATTTGAAAATAAAAATTTCAAAATTTTAGTTTCCTGAGCTTGGGTTCACTTTCAAATATTTGACAGTGAAAAAAAAAATGAGAAGCACTAGAAACAGAGTATTAGATGTACAAATTCGCAAAATTTGAATATAATCGGATGAATAGACAATACTATAATAATTTATCTCTGCCTTCAGTTTCAAATCGATAATTTCAATATTGTCTAAATAAATGAGGAAACGTCAATACAACTAATCACATTTGAATGTCTGTGCGGCCATCAACATCCACATCAAAACCTTACAAACCACAATTCGAATCGTTATTCTATGGGTGTCGTTTCAGTCCCCCATCGATGACTACCACTCGAGAGTAGTATCTCTGTTATGGACAGCTCCTCAACATTTCTCATTATTGTCCAGTATCGTACGTTTGGTAGCCAGGATATAATATGCTTCCTACCAATACCTCTTTGACCCCTCTATTTTGTCCTGGATGATCAATGAGCAGGCGCTCAAAAACGATACATTTCAAATTTCGAAATTTATATATTTTTACAAATTAATCTCTAATTAATCTAATTTAGATGGGTCGGTGGCAGAGCGGTTAGCGCATTGGGTTAGTAATCCAGTGGTCGCGAGTTCGAATCCTGCCTCGACCGATTTCGTTCACCTATAGCACATTTTAGGGAACGTAGGAAGATGTATATGTACTTGTTCAACAAGGACATATTCATTTTTTTATAAAAAAAAAAAAAAAACTTTACTGTTTTCTAAATTATTGACAATTTATTTAAAATGTATTGTTTTGCGGGCAACCAGCAGGTTCTATGTCAAATATTAAATTTACACTCACCCAATAACATGCTGCCACATTCTAAAGAGATGATGTTAACCGTCTCACAAATCCAGACTAAAATCACAATTAAACAACGTGTCTGTGTCGATAATCGGTAATTGATTTGCAAATGTTATATGTATGACAGGATAGAAATACTCGATTCTTTAGTCGATCATTATGGAGAAGATTAGGAGCTCTAACAGGTATTGGTAGGAAACAGCTCATAAACTTTTCGGAATGAACCGAAATGAGGCGTGTGGAGGTCCTGTCACGCACCGCACAGGACAGGGAGAGTTTCTCTCGTGTGACCGGACAGGACACACTAAGAAGATATGTATAATTTTTAAGACTTGTTTTCGATCAGTCATCACTGAGATAAAATGATATAAATCTTTCTTTTTTAGAATATTCAAACGGAATTCAGGGTTTTATATGTACACTCGTGTTATATACAATGACAGTAGGTACTATTCATATATTCAAGGTTTCTCATGCGTAAAGCATGTGCCATCAGCCGTCGTAGGGTTTCAGTCAACGGTGATGAGAATAGCTAGACTTTCTAATGGAAAAATCAATGGAGTAATGAGATTCTAGGAAAGGATTTATTTGGACCACAGCAAAAGATGTACCGGAGGCATTAATATTTTTTGTTAAAAAAGGAGAATGTTGCCAAATTCCATATAAATTTGGACAAAATATGATGGGATTCACGAGAAAATTATCAAACTCTTCAATTTATAACCCATTTTATGAACGAATAAATCTTTACAACGCCAATCGATTATTTAGAGATGTTTTTATTTACAACTTAAGTACTCGATTTTTCGAGCCCATCTTACATCGGTGGGTCAGGTCTAAATTGATGGTGTAAGTTTTTAATAATACTAATATGAGACCCGTGGCAGTTAACCGTGTACCTGGCCGCGTAAGATTATCTGGTTGGGGTTGAAATTGAATTGGTAATTCATGTACAGAATAATTACCACTAGAAATTTAATTACTCCAAGTTATAATGTGCTCTCCGCTAGCCATGTTGGCGTGAATATAATGAATTCAGCGTTGAGTTCATATTTTATTCATTAAAAGTTTGTACTAGATAATTTGTAATATAATAAATATAGAGACAGGAATGAAAATTAGGTTATTTTCATATTAACGTTCATATTTTGCCTATATACCGCACAGAAGCTATTTAATTCCTTCTCTCCGAACTCTTATTCTTACATTTCAATATAGACACAAATTGATTCATTTTTATTTCCAACTTGGATTAATTTAACTTGGATATGCTATAAGTCACGAGAAAGCGGAATAAATGCAGTTAAAATGAGGTCGCTAAGAAGAATTTGTAGTTGAGGAATACAAGACAAAGAAAGACGTCGTTAATGGAATTATAAGAAGTTCTCCAACCATCACAGTGTGTTTTCTTTCATTCTGTTTACAATACACATACTTCATCAAGATACATTCAGCTCTTATATCTTCGTTCCTTATTCTGTCATTCATGTTTTTTTTTGCACAGCCTTCTAAGCGACTTCATTTCTGTGGAATTTATTTTACTTCCATGTTTTTTTCCATGTTCATTTTCATATTATATCAAATTCTTTTCTACAATTGTACTATGTAAGGCATAAAGCAATCCGTTGATAAGTTATAATAATTGTAGACTGCTCTTAATGTTTTTTTTTTATTAATGTAATCTTAAAATTAATGTTCTCAATGTGCCTATGTATGTATATATTTCATTTGAATATAATATTTACTGTACAAGGAATATTTATCCATAAACCCCTTGTTCTTTCCCAGTCATTTTTTTGCTATGATATTTATTTGTTTTTATTATTTATCTTGGTGTTTTGAATATTTTCCTTGTTCTTGTTTAGCTTTCATTTTTTGTCAATGTACATAATATATAATTCTGTCACTCTGTAATCTGGTTGGTTGGAAGAAATTGCCTAATGGCAATAAGTCCTCCATTGTGCATTGTATTTGTTTATTTTATGTACAAAAGGTTAAATAAATTAATAAATATTACTCAATATTATAAACACAATTATAATTTTGTAATTAAAACCATAGGTAGGTACTCATTATCATCGTGACTTAATTTTGAATGAAATGAAAGTAATAAGAAACACTTGTAATTACAAAAATTAAAATTATGTAACTCGAAAATTACTTTGCTATCATGATTGTTTTTAAGTTTTAGTTTTTATTTTATTCTCTATAATTATCTCTATATTCGTTATTTTGGTTTCCCTACATCCCCCCCAAAGGATCTTATTCGAATTTATAAGACGATCTTTCAATAGATGACAGTGTGAACAAATCTATTGAAAAAAAATGTAGAATACATAAAATGTGGTCTATGTAAAATGCGATCTGTGGCAGAACAACGTACGTACGGGTGCTCTAGTTTGTATATATGTATTAAAACGAATATCATATTGATTCTCAACGTTTTTATCTTGTTTAATTTTTTTTAAATGTTCATACACTGACCGATTAGTTAGCGTTGAAATAATATATACTATATACCCCTCATTGTTTCAGTTACAAATTCGAATGTTTTTCCGTACAGTTAAACCTATTGTTATATCATAGCTTGTTATACATTTACCCGAAAATGCCTATCTCAAAAATTAAACCAATTCCAATACTCCCAGCACGATTCTCCAATATTCCTCTCTTGAAATTATTCATGAATTTCATCAATAACTCGTTTGCATATACGCTCATGTATGTACATACCTACCTATTCTCTCTGAGTACGCTAGATTGAATATTTTAAACTTTTTTAACACAAATATGGATACTTTTGACTGCACAATTTCATCGTGTATAAAATTTTTACTTACTTATTGAAAAAATGAAGGTAGATAACTAAAAAAAAATATGAAAATGTGCAAGATGAATTGCAGGGGTCGCCCTAGGAAGAGTGTAGTCTCTAAAACCTAAAAAGTTTTACGTTTTTAATATTTCAAGTTTGTTTTTATTTGGTATAGAATTCGTTTTAGATGATGTCGCCTTTTTGCATCTTAATTTAGACCGCATATATGTATGTAGGTATAGTATTATAATGTTGCTTATATTTGAAACGGGTTTAGATTAGCTGTTTTTTTTTTCACAGTGTCTATGGTCTGTGACGATGTAATATAATCACACGAGTTATTCTCAAGTCTTGATAATTCAGTTCCCCTCTGCTTTTCTGATTGCTATGATAAGTCTTGTGTATTGTTATAATTTCGTTTATCTCGTATATTTACTTTATTTATAAATTTCAATAACATGATAATTTTTCGAATATTTTTATTATTGCATATGCGCAAACATTGGATTTTTTTCCCTGTCGGGAGTCAAAGATATTTTTTAACAGATTTTTTAATTATCTCAATAGAGACGAAGTTGGAATATTTATTGTAGGAGAACCGGGAAATCAAGGCACCTACAGGGCTTACGACCTGTCATCGGCTGGTTTACGTGATCACTTTATGCGCTTGCGCAACGTTCACCAATTATGCCTTTTTAATGAGATCCCTATCAATTCAATTTTGAAAGTTCTATATATTGTAATACTGAAATTCTTTTCGCTTGAAAATAAGGAATTTTTACTACAGCCATCTATGGGTGAAATTATGAACAACAATCTTATTATTTTTTATTTATTTTGTTGTAACGCCATCTATTGAGAGAATTGGTTTTTTGTAAATAATGAATTTTCTGACAAACTTTTTAAGTTGGAATATTATAGTAGAATCAGGAACTTATTTCTTCTTATTGAGTTATACATTTCAATTACATGAATATATTTTTTTATATAATTTTGTAATTTGAAAGTTCTATATATTCGAATCATGAGTAACAGATCACATGAAAATAGGACACTATTAGGTACTATTGCCATCTACGAAGTAACTAAGAAACTTTTTTTGTAACGCTATCTATTGACAAATTGGTTTATTAGTAAACAATGAAAGCAACAGTCCTTATAAATGAGGCGATGGTGTTCTCGCACAGATGTCACCACTGAAATGCGTCAGAAATATTATTTCATTTTTGGCTTGTTTACCTACTTGTACAAACTTTTTAACATCTCAATAGTGACGAAGTTGTAATATTACCTATGGAGAAACCAGGAACTCAAAAAAAATATCATTTGACTCCCGTCAGGGAAAAAATCCAATGTTTGCGTATATGCAAATTAAAAAATATTCGATTTAAATATAATATGTTCATTTTACTATGTCACTAAGCAGGGTGTGCTCTAAGGTCATTTGCTGAAACAGATTTGTAGAGAAGGAGCTGCTTCGGTACTTTTGGATTTCTTGAGATAGACGTATATAGTCCTTGATACTTCTTTCCCGTGATCCTTTTGAGGTTTCAGTCCCTGAGGGTTTGATGAGGGTTTATTTTGATTGTTTTTTGAGTTTTTTTTCTTGGTTGTCGTTTGTCCTGTGTAATATGTGAAGAAAAATCTATGGTAGTATAGTAGTCGTAGGAATTTTAAATATGTTCTGCCTCAGAACAGACTGTGTCTAGTGAGGCAGCAAAATTTCCAATTGTGTGAAAAAACGTCTTCTTCTTCTTCAGCCTATTTCCGTCCACCCCTGAACAAAGGCCTGCTCCATTTGACTCCACGTCGTCCTGTCCTGTGCAGTTTGCATCCAGGATGTGCCAGGATATCTTGTTATATCGTCCCTCTACCGCAGCTGCGGCCAAAAACAAACAAACGTAACAAAAACGTAACGTATGTGAAAAAACAAACGTAGGTAATTGTAAATTAAATGAAAATTTTATATGTGATTTTGCACCTTTAAAATAAATCATTCATTCATTTATTCAGTCATTGATTCATTGATTGATTGATTGATTCATTCATTCATTCATTCAATCATTCATTCATTCATTTATTCATACTCAATTTAGGGATTGTATATGAGGATGTTTGTACGTAATTTTCACAAGGACATATTCATTCTTAAAAAAAAACGATGCCAGTTCTGATATAGTGATCTTAAGAGTCTAACAAGACATTAAAAAATTGGTAATAAAGTTTTTCAGGTACCTAATATTAAAATTTTTGCCTTGTTTATAGTAAAACTGTATGTTTATATCTTGTTTGTTTTTACTAAATAAAATGTTACGACGATCTAACTTTGGACAATGTAGGGACAGGTATAATCATATCTCCGTACATATAATGATGGTATGAACATGTAATATCCAATATCAAACAGCTAGTATAATAATGAGTTCGTTTGTACATAGGTGAAACGTTAAGTCTTCAGTCCATTATTATGCATACATAAAATACCCCATTCATGGTGCTCATGTTTGATACTGAAGACACGGGTTGACCGGATATTAACCCACGGCAAATACTAAGGCAGATTTGTTATCAAATAATATTAATAATTTCACCCAACGAAATTAATTTAATTTTATGTAGCTATGAGTGGCTTCACAACAGTTGGGGGCATTTTGCTTCTATTTTTTTTGTTATAACTCGTTCTTGCGTTCGTGAAACTATTTCATGTCTTCTTGGTTTCATGACTCAGGGTTTTATTTAGTTACTTGTATAAAAAAAATAAAAAAGGGATTTACTAAAACTTATTTTACATGAAAATTACTAAACATATTCAAATTTCATAAAATTCACGCAATAGAGTAAAGATGTATCTACCTAAAAATAAATCGCTGTTCTTTATTTTAAACTAGCTGACCCGGCGAACTTCGTACCGCCTCAGTCAATGGATGTCGTGTTAACTTTTAGCTAAATCTTATTTAGGATTTTATCAACGTAATAAAATGAAGTGTGTGACGTAATAATGGAAGTGTGCACGGAAGGGAAATTATTTGTGGCGAATTCAGTATTCAGCCACAAAAGAGTTCACCAGTATACATGGGAAAGAGGGAATGAAAGGTCGATAATAGATTAAGTACCTATGTGTTGACGCCGCACTAAGGAAAGCGACAGTGGACACTAGAGTGTACAGGGGCGCGGAGCTGGAGACAGATCACTACTTGGTGATATCAAGAATTGTTCTGTTTACTGGCTGGCGCTCTAAAACCCACCGAAGCGAACCAAAGTGGAAAGGCTGCAAGATGAGAGTGTAAGAAAACAATATGTGAAAGAGACGGAAAGCGAACTTCTTAGAGCAATACACAGGAGTGAAAATATCGAGGAAGCATGGAAGACCCTGAAAGAGACCGTATGAAAGACAGCGAAAAAGGTATGTGGTATTGCGAAAAGAGGTGGAATGAAAGGCGACGCATGGTGGAATGAGGAAGTTAAGTTAGCTCTGGGTGAAAAGAAAAAAGCGTGGATGACATTAATAGCTGCGAAAGGATCTAATAGTGAAGATAGGGCAAAAGAGAACTATAAACTATGCAAAAAAGTAGTGAAAGACACCGTAAATAGAGAAAAAGATTGTATAAAAAAAAGAGAATGCCTGAAAATAGCCAACGACTTTCCTGGAAACATGAAAATTTTCTGGAAAGGCGTAGCGAAAAGAAAGAATGGAACTGTGAAAGCAACGCAAGAAATTAATGACAAATATGGGAAAATAATTATGGATGAAGAAGGAGTGAAAGAACGATGGAAAGAATATTTCAAGGAGCTGTATGATAGCAGTATAAGTGGGGGTGCGAATCTGAGAGCATGACAGGTAAGGGAAAATCAAAATGATAAAATTACGCAAGATGAAGTGCTTGAAGCAGTGAAACACGCGAAATCGGGAAAAGCTGCCGGGTTTGACAGTGTATCATCTGAACTTATAAAATATGGCGGCGAGCAGACGATGGAATGGTGCCTCTCTCTTTTCAACATGTGTTGGGAAACAGGACGCACTCCTTCGGACTGGAGAAATGCAGTCATGGTACCCTTGTATAAAGTTAAGGGATCGAGGCTCGACTGCAAGAGGATGGATAGACCAAATTTTTTCTCTGCACACGGTCACAGAAAAGATCCTGGATAAAAATCAGAAAATTTTCTGTGCCTTCATAGATCTAGAAAAGGCGTATGATAAAGTTGTTAGAGAAAAATTATGGGATATACTAGCAGTATATGGAGTGAAGAGCAAACTGATACACGCAATCGCGTCATTATATGAGAACAGCGAAGCATGTGTTCGTGTCAACGACACAGTGACAACGTGGTTCTCTATAAATAATGGCGTTAGACAAGGGTGCGTGCTATCTCCATGACTCTTTAACTTGTACATTGATTTCTGCATAAGAACCCTTAAGTATGAAAGCAAGGGTCTGAAATTGAGTACCGTAATGGTGCGAGATCTGATGTATGCAGACGATAAAGTTCTATTAACAGAAAGTATGGAAGAGTTACAGTATCTTGTAAGTATGATATATGAAGGATGTATAGAGAATTGACTTAGGATGAATGCCAGCAAATCAAAGACAATGGTCTTTGAAAAGAGTGAAAGCAGAACAGCGTGTAAAATAAGAGTAGATAACGAATGGCTCGAGGAAGTCGACGAATATGTATACTTGGGAAGCATATTTCAACGGAACGGACGACTCGATAAAGAGATCGAAAGAAGAGTTATGGCAGGAAACAGAGTGAATGGAGCACTAAGACCAATTATGAATAATCGCAACATATCAAAGGATGCCAAAGTTGCCATTCATAACGCCATCATAGTGCCAACCTTGACGTATGCAAGTGAAACCTGGACATGGCAGAAGACGCATGAAAGTAGAATAAATGCACTTGAAATGAGATCGTTAAGAAGGATTTGTAATAGAACGATGTATGACCGGGTAAGAAACGAGGATATAAGGAAAGAATGTAAGATGAAGTAAGATGTCATTACTAGAATGAAAGTAAACACATTGAGATGGATTGGTCACATGGGGAGAATAAATGAGGAGCGCCTGACGAAGAAAATATACAGAGCAGAAAGGTCGGGGACGCCCAAGAAAGGGATGGCACGACCATGTGAACGAAATTTTGAAAGACGGAAACGTTAGAAGTGTGAGCAATAGACGAACATGTATGAGACGATGCATGCATGTGGATGAGGCGAGGGATGCGTGCCAGGATAGAAGGGTGTAGCGTTCTCTCTGCCTACCCCGCAAGGGACATGGCGTGATGGATTGTATGTATGTATGTATAAAATGAATAAAAAATGTATTAAGTTCAATGGTTTATAAGGATATAAGAATAATATAAATATGCAAAAATTGGTAATAATGAATACATTTTTCTGTATCTGACAGCAAAGAGTATACAATACCTACGGCAACCTATGGAAATATATACTGAAAGCTCAACAACCAACCCCAAGAATTATATCAAATTTTCTTTAATCCACATGTTCTGTTTTTAATTTTTCTTCGTAGAATAAATTCCATTTTCAAATTATTTAAATAATAAATCTAATTAAGGGGGGACTGCTGCCAACGTACCTATTTTTCAATTTGATATACCATCATTATTTCTTATCAAATTGTTTTGAAAAAAATAATTTAGATAGTTTGGATATTAATAAACAAAAATATACCTTAACTTTTTGATAATGTTCTGTATAAATTCTTGTAGAAAAATAATGGCATGGGGTGATTTTCAACATTTATCATATATTTTTAATAAACTATAAGGCGTAGATTAATATATTTTTTTTTTAATTAAAGAAGACAAAAATATCTAGAAAAATATGATGTGACGTTGCATTAGTGCTTCAGGTTTAGTAAATAAGCCTAAAAACATTTATTTTCCATTCAGCGCCATTGCGTAATAAAACTTTTTTTGTTTTATTTACTTAACCTGATGCGTTAATGCAACGTCATGTCATATTTTTCCAGGTATTTTGTTCTTCTTTAATTTATAGAAAAAAATAATGCTCTATACCTTATATTTTTTTAGAAATTTAAGATAAATGTCTAAAATCGGGGTATGCTTATTATTTTCCTACAAGAATATATACAGAACATAATCAAAAAGTTAAGGTATATTTTTGTTTATTAATATCTAAATTATTTTTTTCAAAACAATTTGATAAGAAATAATGATGGTATATCAAATTGAAAAATAGGTACGTTGGCAGCAGTCCCCCCAAGTTAGGAGCATTTAAGATGTTTAAAAAGTAACAATTTCTCAGAGTTTGCAAATCACTTGATTGAAAATAATCATGCTTTCAATAATCAAACGGGCTATAAAATCTTGCATATAAATAAAGAGGGCTTAAGATTAGATAACTTGGAGGCATTAGAGATAAAAAAAGCCTTAAATACAAAACAAAAAATAATTAATAATCAAGTACATTTAAACAATACTCCATTATTTAATATTTTTCCGTTGACAACCTCTGCTTTCAATAATGTAAGCTCCGCCCATCAACTTACCGATACATAATTTAGGCACACGGGTCACATTATGTACATAGTATCTAAGTTTAGTATAAGTTTGTCCGGACGAAGGAGCGGTTACGTCTCCGAAACTAGTTGACATATAAATATACTCAACGTGTTTAAAAACTAAGAGATTTTATTTAATTATATTAGTTAAAATGTGCCACAAAGCAATAGCAGCAAAGTATAAAGACAAACTAACTAGGTTATTTTTTTCAAAATGATTCGTTTAGTAATAATGATGCTATATCAAATTGAAAAAATAGGTACTTTGGCAGCAGTCACCCTCTTAAATCAATATTATTAGATACCTACCTCGAGCTTCTATTCTAAATATATCAATGTTAAGTAGGTAGCCTACCTACCCTGAAGTTTTACATTCGATTTTTGATTCATATTTTTGATTTATTTATTTACATTTCATAAGTTATACCTTTTGTTTGCATAATAGGTACCAGGCGTACAGTTCATTTTTTTTATTTTTCCGTTAATTTTTTCGATATTCTTATAGTTATTATGTTACTCGGGGCTGAGACGAATCCAATAAATAAAAATTAATAACAATAAAATAACTTTGTATTAACCACTTTTTATCAGAACCAAGTCTACATGTTTCAAGAACAATGTTCTCTTCCTCAGGACACTTAGTGAACTAGTTAACAAATCTTAAAAATAATAAGTATATGTAAAAGCAGTGAGAACGGAGGAAAGGAGAAGTAGAGGGGTAAAGAAGGTTAGGGTGACCATATGTAAGCTAACATTAATTTTTTTTTACAGTATTTTTTTTGTAAAGGAAATAAGTTTAACAGTGGATAATTTATAAAATTAATTTGGTTGTTTATTATGGGTTTATTTAAATTCACATTTTTCCTTATTTCTAATATTTCTAATTTTGAGGTTTTTGATTCATTATGCCCCGTGTGTAAAATTTTTATACCTTCGTCTACATCAAAAGAATGGTTTTTCTCAATTAAGTGATTCGCGAATTCTAAATTAAAAACATCACAATTAGAAATATTCGAAATAAGGACAAATGTGAATTTAAATAAACCCATAATACACAACCAAATAAATTTTATAAATAATGCACTGTTTAACTTATTTCCTTTATAACATAATATTTAGTAAATTTATGTATATAAATAAAAAAAACTCTGTCTTTGTAAAAAAAAAAATGAAAAATAATGTTAGCTTACATATGGTCACCCTAACCTTCGTTACCCCTCTACTTCTCCTTTCCTCCCTTCTCACTGCTTTTACATATACTTATTATTTTTAAGATTTGTTAACTAGTTCACTAAGTGTCCTGAGGAAGAGAACATTGTTCTTGAAACATGTAGATTTGGTTCTAATAAAAAGTGGTTAATACAAAGTTATTTTATTGTTATTAATTAACGATGGAGCCACAAAAGAATAATTTCGCATTTGATAAAATAAAAACAATAAATAAGAGATCATAATAATTGGTCTTATTAACCCGACTTTGTTTTAGGTATTTATATATACATACACATCTTTCGAGGGTACGTACTTGGGAAAAGTTATTCAAAATTTACTATTTATAGCCTACCTTAGACTCTTAAGTGGACATATAACGCTAAACTTAATGACGAATACAAACATGATAATATATTAAAATCGCCTAATACACTATGAAGTTACGCGTTAGTAAGGGTAACTATCGCGTGCGTTAAAAAAAAGGTTTATACGTGATTTAAATCATCGGAAACCCAAAAATTGTTGATTTTTTGCATTATAAGAACAAACCTTAGTTGAAATGAAAAACTTTTTTGGTCATTCACTTTGATTTAATGTACTTTATTTATCATGTAAAAAAAATTATTTTTCTACGACACATAGTTATTAAGTGATTAAAAAAAATGCTGTAAAAATGATATTTTTAATGTTTTTTTTATGGGAATTAGGCTGAATTTTAAAATTGTATGACGAACATTCACTAGAGAAATGTTGAAAACATTAGAAAAATGTAACATAAAATATGAAATTTTTATTTTCAAATAGGTAAAACGTCACATTACTTTCATAAAATTGCATTGATGAATTATCAAGTTATCATTATAAAATATTTAAATAAAAAATAATATCACAAACGTTGGCTACAACTCACTCGTTTTTGTTATCTTTAATCATAGATCAGGGGCAAGTCTGGTCTACCGGCGGAATCAAAACCATCCATGTTTACCCATTTCATGGATATAATTAACTTATGGAGTTCTATAATATCTTAAGATAATACCTACTAATCGATGTCCTAAAACAGGTTCACCTAGATTACGTCCAATGAGACAATATAAAATTAATGCAGAATTTTACAATGATACCTAAGTAAAAAAATCTTTCTTCTCCTTCGTTTTCTCAATGCTGAGGGTCGCGATCAATGGGGCCGCCAATGGACAGAACGAGTCGCCTTCAGTCCTCTCTGCCCTCCGAAGCTCGCACCGCCGAATAGAGGTCGTCCCGGTCACCTCCTTAATTTGGTCACACCATAGCTGGGCAAATCTCCTGCAGCTATCGGGAAGACTGCAAGGTCTGGAAAATGTTAAGGACTTTGTACACCTAGGTTCTCAAATCAGTGCTGAGGTTGGGTGTGAGAAGGAAATAAAAAGACGAATAGCCATTGCAATAAAAATGCTTTAACACGACTGAAAAATATCTGGAAAGATCGAGATATTTCCAACTCCACCAAAATTAAAATCATCAGAACGCTCATCTTCCCAATATCCCTATATGCAGCCGAAACCTGGACAATGAAGTCCCGTGATCGTGCCAGGATTGACGCATTCGAAATGTGGTGTTGGCGTAGCATGTAGAGGATTCCGTGGCCTGCAAGAAGAACGAACATTTTTACTATCATTTTTAAATGAAGAAATGTTAAGGGAGGTTAAGATTAGATTATGATCGAGGATATAAATTTTTAGGATTAAGCCAATATTAGTACGTATTAGGCACATGTCATGAGTAGCCCCCTGTTCATGGTTTCATCAAGTGTCCTCTTGGAGCATTTTGTCGGTACCAGCATATTCCAATATTCCTATAATGTACCTACAATAAAATGTACTAGTGTTGTATTATTGCATTACTGTTTATTTATTTATTTTAATCTTTTTGTACATATAACTAGTACACTGACGGGCTTATTGCCTAACGGGAATTTCTTCCAACCAACCACAGTAAATGTTAAATAAACAAAACAATGTGTACTATGGCTATCAGTTAATCATATTACAAAATAAAAAAATACAGCAGAAGAAAAGTTAAAAAAAAATAATAAGAACAATTCATAGCAATGATCGGAAAACTAAAGGATAAGGAAATGAAGAGGAAAGGAAGATGTAATCAGGTGTTGTCAGATAAATATTTTTGCTTTTGCCTTTTCTTGAAGATGTTTAATGAGATAGACGACGTAATATCAGGTCTTAGGCTTAGGCTTAGGTCTTAGTCTAGCTGAATGTACTTCAAATGAAGAGCTAAAATATTCAGAACTATGAATAGGGATAGATAGTAAAGCACGTTCAGCAGATCGAAGTGGACGCTCATGGCTTGAAAGATAAGTGAATTTATCTTTGAGATACTGAGGTAAATTTGGATTAAAAAGGACATTGTATAGTAATGACAAGATATGTATATTACGTCGTTGTCGTATCTTGGGCCAATGAAGAAGATTACGGTAGTGAGAAATATGATCGAATTTATTTAGTCCAAAGATAAAACGGATGCAAACATTTATGTAAATTAAAATAAAATAAATAATGTATGAACTTGGATGGTTTTGATTCCGCCTGTTGACCCGACTTTCCCCCAAGGTTTAGTGACTTTTCAAACTTAAAAATTGTGTGAATTGTGGTTAAATGAATTCAGTAGCAATAGTAAATAATTATAAGGTTTATTTTCCCAATGGCGGTATTTAGTGTCTATATTCAAGAGTTGTATGTAGGTATGTAATTGATGATGATAGTACTATAATAATGTCTTGATGTTGGTAGGTCGGGTCTCCTAGAGTGTGTTGAAAGCATAAAATTATCTTAAATTCACGGTTAACCAAAGTTTACTCTTACAAAGCATATGGGCCTCGTGTTTACTTAAAACTTTGGGAAAACGCCGAACTACGCACGCCAAGCCCCCGCCTCACTATTAGTTCAGTGAATAACAATCCTCACTGCGATATTAACTTTTCAATTTATTTTCAATTTAGGTTTACTTGTTTAAGGGTATTTGCCGACCGCCGTGGCTCAGTTGGTAGGTCGTTTGCTTTCTGTGCGGGCGTTGAATTCGATCCCCGGCAGAGTAAAAAAATATTTTTCTCACCCAAAAATTGCTTCTTTGGGCTGGAAATACTGGTTAGTCGGAAGAAATTGCCATATGGTAATAAACTCGCCACTTGCGCAGGGTGCTAGGTAGTGTTTATTATTATTTTTGCGACTTTCGTTTTTGGTATAGACACAAACTTAGTTGCTTATTTTTGTAATATTATTTTGTCTGTTTTGCTAATATACCTTTGAAATTGAGTACCTAGATGAATCTTTTAATTCATTCATTCATATATACCATCATCACATATCCCAGTGGGGCAACTAGCGATAGGTGTGCGGGTGTGCATTACCTTTTGAAAAGAAGCACAATTAATGCGTGTGTTCTCACACACCAGTATCGTTTGACCTAAATAGACAATATTCAAAATGGGCGGTGAACCTAATTGCTAAACTAAGCTATAAATGATCATAATATATAAAATAGGCTAAACTGATATATCAAGGGGGGGATATTGTGATATATCAAGGGGGCATATAAACTTAAACACCCAAAATTCAAATCGAATTCCTCAAATATATGAAACAGTGTGTTTCTATAAAAAATACAAGTATAAAAATATAAGTATTTTCAACATTTCTCTAGTGAACATTCGACATACAGTTATCCTTTTTTACAGCTTTTTTTTTTAATTACTCCATAACTATGTGTCGAAGAGAAATAAATATTTTTTATGCTCAAAGATTGTATATAATCCAAGTGAATGACCGATAATGTTTTTTTAATTTCTAGTAAGGCTTCTTCTTAAAATGCAATAAATCAACAATTTTTAATTTTTCTTGAGTTGAAATCACGTATAAACCCTTTTTAACGCACGCGATAGTTACCCTTACTAACACGTTCCTTCATAGTGCATTAGGCGGTTTTTATATATCTTTTTTTTCAGTCACTAGATTTATTTATTATACATTTTCTTGTACATAATATAAACAAATATAATTGTACACTGGCGGGCTTATGGACATTAGGCAATTTCTTCCAAACTAACTAGATTACAAAGTATGACAACATTGTGTATGTACAACAGCAAAATAATAAGAGTAAAAGATAACAAAGAAAATATATATTACACTTAAATACTATTAAAACAAAAAAAATAAAAAATAATTCATAGCAAGAAAAAGGATAGGGTAAGGACAGGAGAGGAAATCGGGATCAGGTGTTCAAGGATAAATATTCCTTCTTTAGTTTAGCGTTATATATCTACCATATACAAATGTATAAATGACGTATTTATTTATTTTAAGTCAATAGTTCAATAAATACAATACATTTTAAATCTTATTATTTTGCACGCGTAAACTATTTACACTAACTAGACTAATTCGGTGTTCATGATACGAGCCGTTCTTACGGAATGCGCACCTCGGCCGATCCTTTGTTTCCCGGAGACATCCGACTGTCTCCGAGGATATACACAACGTGTATACATAGGTGCTAAGCAAAACCATATACCACACATAACATTAATAATTACTTACATGTGAGACATGGATGTTACAGAAAATGTATGAATTAGAATAAATGCAACGGAAATGCGGTCGCTTAGAGGACAACGCAAAAAAATGAGTGGGTTGTGACCAACGATATACTCCTCACTACCAAGTCACTCCGCATAGTATTCAAATTTTGTTTGGAAAATTTTCAGCATTTTCAAGAAATGGGTTAGTTAAATCATTTGGATTTAAATATATTTTTATGAAAACTTGATAATTCTTCGAAACAATTTAATGAAAATGATGTGCCTTTTTAGCATTTTGAATATACATTTAACAGAAATGTTAGAAGCATGTACAATAGACGAACATGTATGAGACGATGCATGAATGTTGACGAGGCGATGAATGTGTGCCAGGATAGAAAGATATGGCGTTCGGTTCTCTCTGCCTACCCCGTAAGGGACATGGCGTGATGGTATGTATGTATGTATGAATATACATTTAAAAATTTAAGGTTTCCCGAACTTGGGGTCACTTTCAAATATTTGACAGCCATAAGAATTGAGAACCAATGATCAAATTTCCTCCAAAATCTATTGGGGTCAAAGCGAGTATTAGAAATACAAATTTGCAAAATTTGAAAAGAATCGAATGAGAACTTTAGTCTAAAATCGATAAACATGAAAACACGTCGTACATAGCACATATTACATTGTACCCAGCACTCACACAGATACATTGTGATGAAACTTTCAGAATACAATCTCAGTATGATACTAATTGATAATCTGCAATAAAAATAGCCCTAATATTGTGAATTCGTACCTCCGTATTATATCTCCTTGGGTAAGTGAGGAGTAAACAACGAAAATGAGACGATGATATAAAAGCAGAGTTTAAGTTGAACAAGAAAAAATAAATGTCGAGAACACAAAATTTTTAAAATAAATGTCGAGAGACCCGCCATCCTTAGTCCTGAGCAGAGATTGGTATAGGCACCCAAAACCATTTGAAATGCAAAAATATTTGAATTGGAAATGGGTGAAATATTTCCCATTTGTAAATGCTAAATGTAACATGATTTAAAGAACAGCATCGTTTCAAATGCATAATAGGTATCTACATACCTATTTTCAAAATGCATTGAAAATACAAAATGGTTTCTCAGGCCTAGTAATAAAACAGTAAAAATTATGCAGCCCTCTATATATTAAAATAAATTATGCAATTTTGATACTTTTTTAGTTAATTACGCGGGAGTATTTTTGGCAGCAAAATAAATAGAAAATACTGTCTTAAATTTAATCTTTTTAATTAAATTTAAGTGTATACGAAAAAGGATAACATTGAGTTTTTAAGAAAATATGTTGCCAAAATGCATTTAAAATGGAAAATTCATTGGATAAAAACCATTTGAAATAAATATGGAAATGCGCAAAAAATGCAAAATGGCAAAAAAAAGATTCGAAATAGATTATTTAAAATATAGCACATATCTGGTCATTAGGCTTAGGAAGAAAAAAAGAAGCATTGCTCGTTATTTATTCTTAGAACTTCACCAAATACTAATATTCGTTAAACCTCACGATTGGCACACAAAAGGTAAAAGTTAAGAATAATTCAGTAACTTTTTGAACTAAAACGAAATTCTAAAATTCTAAAATTTTATAATTACGTTGTTCCTAAAACTAAAATCTATTAAATTAGTGCACCATAGATAGTAATTTGAACTCAAATGTCTATGGCACAGACTACGCATGCGTAATAGGCACTGTTCGGCCATGTTTATTATGTCATGTCGACGTGATGTCGCCTGACCTAACATTTCAACTGATCTGCACTGATATTTTTAGGTTTTTATCTTCAACATAACGCAACACGTGTAATTTCCCAATTTTTATTTGTTTCCGTATATAAATTATTATTGCTATAATAAAAACTGTATGAGTGACCCTAGGCTTGATATTTTTACGTCTAGTCTCTATATATACAGAAAATGTTTGATGGAGATGGTTAAATATTTATTGTGTTTTGGGTATGCCTGCGCTGGGACTGGTCTTTCGATTGACCCGACAACTTGTTTCTCCAAAAGGGAGCTAATCCCTCTCCTCTCCTAAACTCTCCTCTCCTAAACCCTCTTGCAATGCTATATGTAGGTTCAATAGTTTTTTGTTTTTAATTCACTCAAACATTTTATTCATAATAAGAACATTGTAATTGGCGCTATGAAAAATTGTAATTTTTATACTATTTTTAAATAAAACTTAAGCTGTAATGTTCATTCAAATAATAAAATAAAAAAAAATAAAAATAACTTACTGATGTTTTCAACTTGACTAAGATATCCCAGACATCTATTATGAAAATAACTAGTTTGCTTCCAATTATGTAGATGTGAACTTAGATTTTGTACTGCCTTCCTAACCATCCAGGATAGCCTAGGCTGTACACCGATATTTTAAACCTAACCTACAAAAGTTTGGTAAAAATAGGTTGGTTAGGTTTGTTTGTAGTTATAATTGCGACTGGCGTGAGCCAGTTGCATTATATACCAAAAAAAAAGGAACTAAAATATTAAAATAAAATAACTAAACTGGTGTTGGTCAAATATTTTTTAACCAACTGGCTGGTCAGGGAGGCAGTACCCTTAGATTATATATGATAGATGTGAGCTTAAATTCAGAACGTTTTGACAGTTGATTCGATTAAAACGTTGTTATATGTATATTACGGAATTGAATTAATTCGTGACTTACTTGGAGTAAGAACTTTCCTAAATAGGAACGTTTTTATTTCAGCGTTATAGAATTTGAACTTGGATTAAGTGGAATAGGAACGTATCTATTTTAGCAAGAACGTTCTTAAAACGTTAAAGAATCGGACGTATTGTATGGGAAGTTTGAGTTCCGCTGAAATAAGCCGTTAGTTTGTGTGGTAGGAGGTACCTACTATCACTGAAAATCTATGCAAGTTATTTAAGGTGGAATGAGAGAAAGAAAATTATTTATTTCGAGCATGTACCACAGCAAAGTTTGCTTTATTTCATCCTTAGGTAACCCTACGAATTTCCAAATACACCAAGCGGATCCTCCATATTATATACAACAATAACAATGAATTCATACAATTCAGAAACTGAGGCATATTTGCTTTTCTTTATTTCATTTGCAACTACCACCTAAAACACATCGACGGTTTGAATAACATTTGGCTTTGCCGCTCTCCAAAGACAGAAAATATCTATGTAATGCAAGAATAAGGATGTGGGGGTTCAAGTAGCTGTTATATGGATTGACTCTCCAATTAATAAAAGATGGGCATTTAATTATGCATTGACTTAAGTGATTTTAATAAATATTTTTATACGGTTGTATAATTTTAATTACGGTTATATTATTTTGTATTTATCATTTTTGTTTGTATATTGATTTTTTTTTTCTGTATATATAATATGGTTTTTGTAGCACCTCTTACGTACGACATAAAAATATGGTTATGTGCTTTTTGTGTGAATGTGCATATAAGAGAGAGAATGTACATATATTCGTGAAATTAATAACATTAGAGTCTCCACCGGGAATCGAACCCGGGACCTTTGGATCAGCAGTCAGATACCTAGCCAACTGAGCCACGAAGGCCGATAATTTGAGATTTTAAAAAAAATTATAAAATAAATAAACATTTTTTTTTTTTTTTTTCTTTTTTGTCGTCCTGGACTCAGGAAAAAATATATATGTAGACCAAATCATTTGTTTGATTTAAAATACCCAAATATACATTTAATCAAATATTTTCATTATTGCATATGAAAATTCAAATAAAGGCATAATTCACCAATTATGCCTTTTTAATGTGATCCCTATCAATTCAATTTTGAAAGTTCTATATATTGTAATACTGAAATTCTTTTCGCTTGAAAATAAGGAATTTTTACTACAGCCATCTATGGGTGAAATTATGAACAACAATCTTATTATTTTTTTTTTTATTTTTTTTGTTGTAACGCCATCTATTGAGAGAATTGGTTTTTTGTAAATAATGAAAGCTACAATTCTTATATCTGAGGTGAAAATGCATTTTTCGCATGGAAGTCACCCCTGAATTGCGCCAGACTTATATGGTTATTTTTGTCTTATTTACCACGTGGCTCCCACGTATCTTTCAGACTTCTGCATCCCTCTCACCGTAAACGAGCGACAACACTTCGGTCAGCCACTTCATCTTTCGGTGATCGTGCTTTTGCTGTGGCCGGACCAGCCTCGTGGAATAAACTACCACCTGAACTGAGGCAAATCGACAACTTAGCACTATTCAGGAAACACCTAAAAACTCACTTCTTCCGCGAGTCTTACAATAACCCCTAATATATTCAAAGCGCCCTTGAGGTGAGGTTATCACAAAAACGGAGCTATAAAAATAATCCAAATTTATTATTATTATTACCTACTTGTACCAATGTGTAAGTAATCGAATATTTTTATTATTGCATATGCCAATTACAACGTTCACCAATTATATATATATATATATATATATATATATATATATATATATATATATATATATATATATATATATATATATATATATATATATATATATATATATATATATATATATATATATATATATATATATATATATATATATATATATATATATATATATATATATATATATATATATATATATATATATATATATATATATATATATATATATATATATATATATATATATATATATATATATATATATATATATATATATATATAATTGGTGAACGTTGCGCAAGCGCATAAAGTGATCACGTAAACCAGCCGATGACAGGTCGTAAGCTCTGTAGGTGCCTTGATTTCCCGGTTCTCCTACAATAAATATTCCAACTTCGTCTCTATTGAGATAATTAAAAATCTGTTAAAAAAATATAGGTACATTTATACTAAAATTACTGACGATTTCATACTATAAATTGATCTCAGTGAATCGATATGATTGAATGTAGACTATGATAGAGTACAAATTTATACATTTTTATAATTAAGACAAGACAAGACAAGAACGTATTAAGATCGTGTAAACAGGAACATCATTATGGATATAAAATAATTTAATGTTTTTTTTTTGTTTCAGGTAAATACAGACAGTGATATTTTTACACATCTCGTTATTTTTGAATTGGTGAGTTTGTTTTTTACGTATCAATGTATCAAAATTATAATTCCTGTATGACTCATTATAACGAAAAGCTACATACTACGACAGATATCTTATAATCTTTTAATACGAACCGATCAATTTTCTGATATCTGTTAAAGATCTAAATTTGACCACAGTATTGTTTTGACCACAGATAAAGTGAATTGTACGTTCTGATTAAGCAAGGAATGGGAGAGAAATAACCGATATTTGTATTGAAGTGGTTTAAGTGAAAAATATTTCTAATTATGGTGTTTCTGATTCGTGGGTACTGTTATTTTAATTTGAAGAAGGATATTTGGTACATCTAACTGATAATTTACTGTTTTATAAAGTACCATCATAACTGCAATTATTTAAGGAAATCAGGTTAGGTATTACTGTTCATATAAGGCCCATATTAGTTCATTCATTAATTCATGCGATCACCACATTTCCTACGGCATGTAGGTTAACCAGCGACAGATGTGCACAAACGAACATAAAGAAGCACAACGCATACGTGTATCCTTACACACCAGCCTAACCCTTATTAATGCTACACATTTTTGGGTTGGTCACGTGGTATCCAGCGAAGGTTCCGTTTGTAAAGACGGGTCCGGCGTCACATAACATGCGAACGCGGTGGGCGTTTGCGAAAATCTTATTCAGTTTGCGAAACAAAGTTTGCTAAAGTATCCGAGCGTAGCGGTATTTTTTGCCGTGGGATTATGAAAAACAAAATAATAATGAATTCCGCTCCGAAAAAATCTTTGTTTATTTTCACCGAGGGAGAGAGAGAGAGAGATAGATATTATATGTATATACCCACCGTGTGCTTCTCTTTTGAACCTAACAAAGTATTTTGCGTACGCTGTACAATTTCCTGGCAAATACTTACTCGGTTATATATTATATCGATGGTCTTATTACTGTACAGAAGCTTGTAGCATTATTAGACTCACTACAAAAATGAATTATTTCAGATCTTTGAGAAGAATATTCGCGAAATTGTCAAATACAACAAAATTACAATTTTTTTTTCTAAATTGATGAATGTGTTTATTTATTTATTTTATTTATTTCTATCTAAAACATAGATTATATATAAGATACAAAACAATTGTAGGTAATATTAAGCATATACATAGTAATATAGACATATAAAAAGGGAATAAAAAGGAAATCGCATATAAAGGAAACCAAATCTGTTTGCAAATTTCAAGGTGAGAGTGTATAATAAGTAGTGTACAAAGTGTAAGAAATTTTAATGTTTCTGAATGAATTACGTATGCGGATAATAAATCCCATCATCCTATTTGTCCCAACTTCAATGTAATTTAATTTAGAATCACGTATCACACCCAGGTCTCTTATATAATTGACTCCGTTGATATTAGAGTCGTTGAAGGTATATGTGAAGTTTATCTTGTTTATATTGCGAGTAAATTTTATTTTATTGCATATGATATGTTTAGTTTTAGTATATTTTTTATTTTATTTTGGTAGGTACATAATATTACACAATATTGTTACTTTTTAACAGTACATAACAAAATTGCAATGTTGATACTCTCTTAATACCAATAGAGTTAAAGACTCGATGTTCGAGAGAGGAGTATCGTAATTACACACAGAAGAAAAATTCAACTCATAGGATAAATGAATGTTTGACATAGTACATGTTAGTTGCCCGAGAAGTAATATTCAATGAATTAAAATTATGAATTGCCAAAAATATGCCCTTATAATGCTATTTAAATTTTGTTTTGATCTTTAAATTCTCTAATGGAAGTCTGCAGGTCATTGTAAAATAATACTCCCCTATATTGACGGTCTTCTTCTTCTTCGTATCAGCAGCATTCAAACATTTCTCGACCAATAGTTGGCAACGTCAGATGCTGCGCCACTACAGCGCTATAGGTCCTCGAGTGAGCAGGTAGCAGGGCAGGCAAGGCAATCTCGTAGGTGGTCAGTGTTCTGCGGCAGGCCGCATTCACACGAGAGGCAGTAGTCGTGTGATACGATTCCCCATCTCATTAGGTTATCTTTCGATCTTCTGACGCCCGTTCTTAATATATTTAGTGATCCAGACTGTGACCCTGGGGGAGATGCTCCTGAGGTTCGGTGAACTCGTTTGGAGTATATATTTTTGAGTTGAGTATTTGATGGTTCACGGTATCGTAGGCTGCTGTAAGATCTACGAAGGCAGCTCCGGATATCATCTTCTGTTCAAAGCCATTTTCGGTGTGTTGGGTAAGGTTAAGAATCTGCGCTGTGCAGGTTTTTCCGGGGCGAAAACATGCTTGTTGAGAAATAAGTTTTGGTTTCAAAATGGTGTGAGTCGGTTTAACAGCATCCGCTCAAAGATCTTGAACAAGTGGCATAGGAGAGAGATCGGGCTATAGTTCTTGGTATCATTCGGTCCTTTACCTGGCTTCAGGATAGCGATAACTTTTGTTTTGCGCCACAGTTTTGGGATTTGGTTTGCTACCATGCAGTTGTTGTACATGTTGAGCAACCACGTTTTCGTGTGTCTGCCAAAGTACTTGATTTGTTCTGTGCAGAGATCATCGAGTCCCGCTGCCTTACCGTTTTTTGAAGTGCTTAATGCTTTTTCCAGTTCGCTCATGTTAAAAGAGTTAGAGAGTTTGCTAGTTTCCTCGTCTGGGCATCTAGTGGTTTTGGTCGTCTGCACTTTTTGTTTAACTTTGCCGTTTAAAAGGAGTTGGTGTGTGATTTGGTCAGCAGTTACTTTTGCGTGTTCGATTGGGGCAGTTGGGTCGTTAGAAAGTTTCTTTAGCAGCTTCCGTGCCTTTTGGGTGTTTTTTGTAAAGTCGAGTTCTTCGATCATCTTGATCCATTGACTTCTTCTGTCTTCAGCGACTGCATCTGCTAGACGTTTGCCCATTTTGATGGTGTCCTCTGAGAAAAGTGAGTCTCTTTGAAGGTTTCCGTATTGCTCTATGAGATCCATTAAGTCGGGTGAGAGTCCTGGGATGTACTTTGTACGACACCCTCTCGGTATGTGAAGTCTTGAAATCCTTTTAATTATGTGTATGAACATTTCATAGTTAGAAAGGGTTAGTTGAACATGTTGTTTTTCTTTGTCCAGGTCATTTGTAAAGTGAGTCCAATTTGCTTTCCTGAAGTTAAATCTACGTTTGAATTTGAAGGGAAGCTTCATGGGTTCGATAGCGGCCACTGCCTGAGAGATTATGGGGCTATGTTGGGTGTGAGGTATTGGAGAGCCCACTGACTTAATGCACTGGTGGCTTAGTGTCTTGCTCGCAAAAATTTGATCTGAGTTATATCCTCTTTTCCATCTGCCACTGTTAAATTATGGTGGTAGTTTGGCATCATGTATGAGTGATAGTTGACTACCTTCGAGCCAAAGTTCTAAAGCTTCACCATTTAAGTCTGTTTTTGCATATCCCCAGAGTATGCTATGGCAGTTGAAGTCGCCGACTATGAATTTTATGGGTTTGGAAATGTTTGATGGCGCTGCAAAGCGAAATTCTTCATTTGGTGGTTTATAGTAAGAAGTTATTGAAAACATGTTGAATTCGACTGTTAGTATTTCGTTATTATGCAGTTCGGTGAGGGCAACACTTATTATTTCTAGATTGTCTTTCACAAAGATTGCACTACCATATTTCTCGTGTGGTCTTTCAATGACTAGTTTCATTTCCTCTATATTAGGTCGTTTATTGCTTGCGCCTCGGTGGGTTTCCTGAATACACAGGGTGTATTCAGGAAACACAACCTTCTATGTTGATTGAAATAATATTGAGGGCTGGCCCTGAGAAGGGCCTTTTTGTAAGATATGCATTTTGGCTCATATTGAACTTGTTTTAGGGTCGTTGAATTGACTGTTGCTGCTGTATTGAAAAAAATTTCCAGGATGTTTCTGTTACCAGGGGGCACCCCGGGGAGGTTCTTTCCTTGCCCCCCCTATATATGACACTAATTTCTGTGCTGCAGTTGTATTTTTCTTTGGTATGTTGTTATTTAATGAACAATAAGTGTATAATAATTCTAAAGTTGTAATAGTCTGTTATAGTCGAAACTTGGAAAGAAAATGTCATCACTTGCTGTGTTTGGCTGCTGCACAATATTTTTCTCAAACACTTGTACTAATTTGTCAGCGAGTCTAATAATATTGCAAGCATCTGTACTATACATGCGCATATTTGTAGCTAAGTATGGACTGAAGTTGGCCGTCTGTAGGTCCGCTTTTGGAGAACGCTAAACATACTTACATTTTATATTTTGTTTCAATAACATTTGTTCAAAAAATATCAATATTAGTTTTGTAGATTTTTTAAAATAACCAGTTGGGTAGTAATACAAACACAACCGTTACTTGGATTATAAAACATTCAATATAAATGTATGTAGGAATATTCTTGTATGGTCTGTATTATTATTATTATTGGATGTGAGTGGGACCTTCCACCCCCGCACTGCGACCGTGTTTGATCTATTGTGCACCTCCCTTTAAGGTTGTCATTTCAATAGCAGTTCGGTTTCTTGAATAAAGACCCATATTTTACAAATTGAGATGCTTCCCACGTCCTTGGGTCTTAGTATAAAGGCTTCCAGGTGTCTGTGTCTGGATTCCATTAGAGCTGGGCACTCACAGATCACATGTGAGGATGTTTCTTCCTCTTGTTGACACTTTATACGTTTTGGTTCATCAGCGATCCCCATTATGTAATGTTGTCTTATCTTAAAGACCTTCAAAAGATAAACTAGTATCATCCCTACTATCTTATATTTTATTTTCATATTTTATTTTTAGATTTAATTTTTATTTGAAATTTCATAATTCGGGTCTCTCAAATGTTTTATACATTTTAATTTCATATACACTTTTTTTCAACATAATTCAACCTTATCACATTCACTACACACATAAATTCCTTTTTCCCATCCCTCACTTTCGTATCTGCTTTTACCTCGAAGTCGTAACCCAATCACTACCCTCCATACAAGTTGTCATTCAATACAATTATAATAGTATAGATGTAAAATGGTCATTCCTTACTTATATTCTCTTCAAATTATTCTGTATATAAATAACTATGATTTTTAAAATGAACCAGTATAATTGTATCATTGCGTCGCTCTTTGTAACTTATGACTTGATTCTATTGCTAGTTTTAAATACCTTACTAATATTTGATGGCGAAATAATTATATACCCTTTCAAACACATAATTTCTCTTAACTATATCCAAATTTTTATTTACATTTACCGAAATGGTATTCCAAATAACGATTCCCAGATTTATATATTTTTTATTTATTTACAAATTAATTATTTATCTCAAATAATATACGCTTACTTGAAAACCATGTTAATTATCTCTTATCTTGCTGAATATTATGCTAATTTTATTCTCATGTGTCAATTATTATTAACGCACCTGGTGTATGTTTTAGTCCCCATTCACTGCTCATATTCTATACAACTTCTTACATACTTAGACCAAATAGATTACGTCTCTCTACAAAATTTTATATATGTTTTAATATATGTTCCTAATAGTCATGATGATGAATCTTTACATACAAAATGTTCGAGGTCTAAGAAGTAAAACCGACACATTCTATCTGAATTGCCTGAGTAGTGATTATGATATTATTTGCCTCACCGAAACGTGGTTATTGGAAAGCATACACAGTTCAGAATTGTTTGATTCCAAATATACCGTCTTTCGCAGGGACAGAGATTACGAAAGAATGAACAAAAGACTGGGTGGTGGTGTTTTAATCGCCATTAAATCAACTCTAAATCCCAAACATCACCCTACATGGTCGTCACTAGCGGAAGATATCTGGGCATCAATCGAGATAACCCCTTCAAAACGAATGAATATCTGTTGTAGCTATCATCCACCAGGAGCCACCCACTATAACAATCTGCAAGCTCACTTAAATACTGTTGATAACATACTCATGCAGTATCCCGACGACAGTTATATACTGACTGGCGACTATAATCTTCCTCAGATTGACTGGATTCTTGATCATAGTAATTCTGAAACAATACCACAAATCCTATCAAATTCTCCATCTGTCTCCTTGCTCGTAGATTTTCTATCACTAACATCTATGTACCAATATAATACACACCGAAACGCAACGGGAAAAATCCTGGACTTAATTATCTCGAACTCCCACAATTGTTTTATTTCACCCTGCGAATATCCTCTAGTCCCAGAAGATTGTCATCATAAATCGGTGGAGGTTATTATCAAAGATAACATCAATGACTCTGTTAATAAAACCTTAAACCAAAATACTAGGAAAATACAATTATTCCATAAAGCTGATTATAATAAAATTAGGACAGAATTACGGAACATGAATTGGGAAGAACAGTTAACTAACCTAAACGTAGAGGATTCCCTAACTATATTTTACAATGTCCTAAATAACTTAACATCAAACTGTGTGCCAACAAAGATAATCTCCTCAACGACGAATTATCCTCCGTGGTTTAATAAATCACTCATTAAAATTATTAAAGAAAAATCAAAATACCATAAAAATTGGAGAAAATTTGGAAATCCCGTCGACTATCAATCATTTTCTATCTTACGTGCGCGACAAAAACGTATGACACATCTGTGTTACCAACAGTATTTAACCAATATAGAATCAGCTATCAAACAAAGTCCCAAAAAACTATGGTCGTTTGTAAAATCTAAGCGATCCGCAAATAATAATTTACCAAGCACAATGAACTACAATCAATTAACTGTTCATGATGGCCAATCAATATGCAATGCATTTAATGACTACTTTAGTTCAGTCTTTCTTGACACACCAATTTCATTAACAGATCAAATTCGAGCCGAATTTAATCCTAACATCACCTTAGAAAATATTGAAATAAACCACAACATGGTGTATAAATACCTAGCAAGCATAAATGTTACCAAAGGACCAGGTTGTGATAATATACCAGCAATATTAATAAAGGAGTGCGCTGCAGAAATTTCCGTTCCCCTAGCTATAATTTTCCAACGAACCTTTAGCGAGGGCTCCTTACCAAATATATGGAAAAGAGCACTCATTACCCCTATCCACAAAAACGGCGATGTTAATAATATTGAAAACTATAGACCGATTTCTAAGCTGACATTATTCAGTAAGATATTAGAAAAAATTGTTGTAGACCAAATTAACCCAATTATTAGGACTGCAATCTCCGAAAAGCAACATGGATTTCTTTGTAAAAGATCAGTTGAAACAAATATTTTAGAATTCTCTCAGGTCGCAATATCAGCTCTACATGAGAATTACCAACTTGACGCGATATACATGGATTTCGCTAAAGCCTTTGACAAGATTAACCACGACATTTTGTTATTAAAAATTTGGAACTTCGGCATACGCGGTAATCTATATAGATGGCTTGAATCTTATGTTAAGAATCGATCTCAAGCAGTTGCTGTGAGAGGGTTTACATCATGCTTTAGACCTACACCATCCGGAGTTCCTCAAGGATCTCATCTTGGACCTTTGCTCTTTCTTATATATATAAATGACATATCCACTTGTATTAAAAATTCCGAAATAATTCTATTTGCTGACGACACTAAATTATTTAAAACTATTCGATCAACTCAAGACTGCCTACAACTACAAAATGACATTGACAATCTCACCGAATACTGCAAAAAAAACCATCTTTACCTTAACACCGGAAAATGTTTCATTGTAACATTTAAAAGAATAAAAACTCCCATCGAATTCATTTACAAAATCAATGACTCCAGTCTCTCCCGTAAATCCGAGGCAAAAGACCTGGGAGTAATTGTGGACGATAAGCTTAACTTTATTTCCCACATTAATAATGTTATTAGTAGAAGCTACAAGGGTTTAGGCTTTGTCCTAAGGGTGACCAAACCATTTAAGAATATTGACTGTCTAAAAATTTTATTTAACGCATATGTTCGAAGGACTGTCTAAAAATTTTATTTAACGCATATGTTCGAAGTCACGTGGAATTCGCAACCACTGTATGGAATCCTCATTATAAGTTGCACATAAATAACATAGAAAGAATCCAAAAAAAATTCATCAAACACCTCGATTTTAGAACTAGGCGATTTGGTATCAGTTATGAGGAATCTTTAAAACATCACCAAATGTTACCACTTAACAAAAGAAGGGGTATAACTGATATATGTTTCCTATATAAATTACTTAACAACCAAATAGATAGTCCGTATCTCTTAGGACAAATCCCATTCAACTGCCCCGCCAGACAAAACCGCCAGAATCTCCTCTTTTACACTAAATACTCAAGAACAAACTATGCAAACAACACTTTTATTAACCGCAGCTGCAATATGTACAATAACCTTAATCATAAGCCAGATATTTTTAACAATAGCCTACATTCATTAAAAAAACAACTAACATCAATATTATAATGAATACTTTATGTACCAAATTGTACAATTTTTGGTATGTCCAATACTGTATTAATATGACAACTCACCCTTTCCTCCTCTCCTACCTTTCTTCATGTCCCACCCTCGCTTCATAAAATACACTCATACACACACACACATACACACACATCACAATTGTACACTTACACCACACTTTTGTCTTTGACTTTGTACTGAATTGTCTTTATTATGTATATTAATCTGTGGAACAATGTAATTGGCTTACTTTCCTGATTGTTATTTTTTTATTAATGTAAAACATGTAACAGCTGTTTTGTTTCCCAAAATAAAATAAATAAATAAATAAATAAATTATCAGGTGACAGTGACCAGTCAATAAACCAGACATTGTTCTCAGTTTTTCCCTGCTGAGATTTAGCAGCTCTATTGTCATTTTTTTAGAGGGGCCTTCAATGAATTCTTTCGCCTTTTCGAACATTTCGTGTGTCTGTGTGTGTGTGTGTGTGTGTGTGTGTGTGTGTGTGTGTGTGTGTGTGTGTGCGTGTGCGTGTGCGTGTGCGTGTGCGTGTGCGTGTGCGTGTGCGTGTGCGTGTGCGTGTGCGTGTGCGTGTGCGTGTGCGTGTGCGTGTGCGTGTGCGTGTGCGTGTGCGTGTGCGTGTGCGTGTGCGTGTGCGTGTGCGTGTGCGTGTGCGTGTGCGTGTGTGTCTGTGTCCCCCCCCCCCTTATAACTTTTGATCCGCTCAATTTACAGAGCCCAAAATTTCAGAATATATAAGCAGAAAATTAGTAAAAACTTAGACAAATACAAAATCTCAAATTGGTTTTTTCAAAAAAAATCCAGGGTTTCTCAAACATTTTTTATTAAGATTTTTTTTTTATGATAAATTTATGAGTTCAACTGCCTATATTTCCAAATTTAATAAAAAAAATCGAAACACCCCAGCTAGATAATTTAATTTTTTATAAAAAATATGAACATTGTATGCACATCCCAATTTTTTTTAACAATTTTTATAAAAATTTAATTTAGTGACGACATTGCTTCATACAATTTGTATGGCAGTCGCCTATACACAATATGTAAGAAAACTTAATAGTTTGATAGATAACTTATGTAATCTCCAAACATACATACAGAACCATCATGCTGTTTTCATATTCCGGGTAGGAAAAGAGGACTGACCTCCATACTGTCCTATCTTGACATACATACCAACATGTGTTAAAATTTTCAATAATTTGGATTTATGGGTTTATATGTAGTTTGATTCTTATTCTTCAACTTAACATACTATCGCTATCGACAGTTGGATCTCATGTGTTACATGCAACTAGTTTAATTCTATTTTATGATATGTTTACATTTTTCCGTGTGAATATCTTGTGATATGAAGTCAGTTGTGAGTGTTATTTAGATATAATTGTGAAGAACTTGGTTTGCCTTGGACTTTATTCATCGTTTACCTATTGTTCATTTTTATGTACCTACTTATTTGCAGTAATAATTTATCATGACACGTATTGTCCGTAGCATTTAACACGTGTCACATCTTAAACAAATATTTAAGTATGCATTGTGTCTATGATTCTGTGCTATTTATGTAACTACATTGAACAAATGTTTGTAAAGAAATTAATAGTTTTTGCATATAAGAGGTCTTATTACGTTAAATCTAAATTGACCTAGTGACTGAACACACGTGATTTATTTAAATCCCCCAAATACACTATGCAGTTTTGTATTAGTAATATGGAATCATTGCTCGGGATAGAGCTTATGTCAATAAAATAATTTCATTGGGC
Organism: Molanna angustata; assembly: GCA_963576475.1. Classification (NCBI taxonomy): domain Eukaryota; kingdom Metazoa; phylum Arthropoda; class Insecta; order Trichoptera; family Molannidae; genus Molanna; species Molanna angustata. The sequence continues at coordinate 9,681,966 of OY754966.1, read as the reverse complement.
AGGCTCAAAAATAAAATTATTAAATTAATATTATAAACGAGTGGGTTGTGGCCTACGCTAAACTCCTCACAAACAAGTCATTCTATAAATAATTCAAATTTTGTACGGAAAATATTCAGCATTGTCATGAAATGAGTTTGTTTAATTATTTTTGATTTAAATATTTTATTTTGCAATGCCATTTTATGAAAATGATGTGCATTTTGACCAATTTTAAAATGAAAATTACAGCTTTTAGGTTTCTTGAGCTTGGGGTCACTTTGAGAAATATTTTTTTTTTTTCAGCAGAGGAGAAATTTATTCAAATTCATTTCTCATGATAATGTTGCTTCTCTGGGCTAAAAACACTAGTTATTTGGAAGAAATTGCCATACGGCAATAAACTCGCCACTTACACAGGGTGTAAGGAAGTGTTCATTATTAGGTATTATTAATATCATACACAAATCTATTATATTTTTTTCTAAAAAATGAAATAGAGTATAAAATATAGAATGCAAAATTATTAAAAAACGCAGGGTGCATGGAAGTGTTCATTGTTATTATTTTTACTCCTCACTAACCCAAGGGGATATAGTGGGGAGTTATGTTTTCACAATTTTTCAAGGTATTTTTTTATTGCAGATTATCAACTAGTATCATGCTGAGATTGTATTCTGAAAGTTTCATCACAATGTATCTGTGTATGTGTGATATGTGCTGTGTGATGTGTGCTGTGTGCTATGTACGACGTGTTTATTTTACATTATCATTCGATTATTTTCAAATTTTGCAAATATGTATGTATATCAAATACTCGCTTAGACCCCATTAAATTTTGAAGGATATCTGAATAGTGTTTCTCTTATTTTTAACTGTCGAATATATCAATGTGACTCCAAGCTCAGGAAACTTATATTTTAAATTTTCATTTTCAAATTGGTAAAAAGGCACATCACTTACATAAAATGACATTCAAGAGTTATCAAGTTTTCATGTTGAAACTGTTGAATTCGAATCAATCAATTATAATTATTGATTGTTTATAATATTTAGATATTGTGAATTTTATATTTTTGTATTGAATCATTGTGAGGTGATGTGGTGAGAGTATGAGAGTTGTCCCATTGTTCGTCGGTCTCCGTATACTAATGAAGTCCTCCTGTCTCAATAGGAAGGAGAGAATGGAGGTATGTACCTATGTACATCTCGACTGATTGAAGAGTTCGCAGAGGACATGTCGAGATTTCGGTCGAGAGTATTTTGACCCCACTCTTGGGGGTGGAAACTGGATGACTCTTCAATCAACCACCCTTTAAGTTTCAACAGACGACTCGTTTTCATCCCCCAAACGATCTTACGAGCTCTGTGCGACTGAATAAACAATACTTATATCTCAAAATTTATTTTGTCATGTTGTTTATTGGTGATGATTGGAGGTGAAAAAAGAAGATATTTAACTACCCTGTAATTATTTTATTTATTTATTTTATTTTCATTTATTTATTTATATATATTATTTATATATTTATTTATTTATTTATTTATTTATTTATTTATTTATTTATATATTTATTTATTTATTTATTTATTTATTTATTTATTTATTTATTTATTTATTTATTTATTTATTTATTTATTTATTTATTTATTTAGTGGACAACATACAGCGTAGGTATAATAAATTTATAAAATAAAGGTGATTTGTGTAAAAAAGTCATTTTATATGCTGAAAATTCTGAAATTTTTCCATAATTTAAATACTTTATGAATATTTTCTTGAAACAAGTAGGTAAATATACATTTTTTTATCAATATATCATGTGTTACATGCAACTAGTTGTACTTAAATAATCCAACTGTCGATTTTTTCAGGACTTTGAACTTTGGAACTTTGTTCTCTTAACATATCGACAATGTTTCAAGCCAGGATACGCGAGAATTGTATGCGCGGACTACTTTTTTCACGGCTTTTCCAACTTTGAAGTCAAAAAACATCAACTTTAATTTTCTATAAAAAATATTAACATTGCATTAGCACATCTCAAATATTTTAAACAATTTTTATTGCTTCATACAATTGTATGACATTCCTTCATTCAATTTGTATAACAGTTGCCTACACACAATATCTAAGAAGACTTAATAGTTTGATACTAATCTCCAAACATACATACATACCATCATGCTGCTTTCATATTCTGGGTAGGATCAAAGGACTAATCTCCATACTATTCTATCTTATTTATTTATTTACTCTCAGAAAGCTACAGCTGTTAATTATATAATTTACAATTCAGTTTTTAAATGTTAACATAGCCAAAAATGCTTTCTTCTATTTACATTTGTGAATGTATAATGTTTGGTTACATACTTAGTTATGAAAAAAAAATTATACAACAAGTAACATCAATTTAAAAAAAAGAGAGAGAAAAGATACATAAAAAATAATAATAATATAAAAGTACAATAATATAAGAAAAAAACAAGTAGGTACATAATATTTTTTAGGATGACAAGGAGGACCGGGATCATTAGTGATTGAGGAGTGTATTGTTGGATTGTGTGTTAGGGTTTAAGAACATCTTTATCTGTCTTTGATAATGTTGTAATGTGTCGTGAAAAATGTCCGTGTGTTTGAAATGTGTATTGTAATCTCGCTGAATTCTAAACAAAGGTGCAAAGTATCTGTAATTAGTGTAGCATACTGGTAAGTGAAATAAATGATGTGAGCGGGTATGTCTATTTGGTATATGGAGTGAGTGATATATTATTGAGTATGTCCGGCGAGTCAATCAAGTTATTGCAAATTTTGTAAAGTGATATTTGGTCAAAATAAAGTCTCCTGTTTTGTAATGTAGTCATATTGAAGTTTCTGGTAGAAGTATTATAATTAGTGTGTTCAACATAAAGGCGCCTCTCCAAGTGTTTCAAAAAGGTTTTTTGAATATTTTCTATTTGATTAATGTAGACTTTGTAATGAGGGTTCCATATTGGCGTACAGAATTCCAGGTGAGGACGAATGTATGTAAAGTATAGTGTTTTTAGTGTATTAATGTTTTTGAATTGTTTACAGCTACGGATAACGAAACCGAGCATTTGATAGGCTTTATTTGTGATGGTTTGTATGTGTTGTTCATATGTTAATTTGTCATCTATTATTATTCCCAGATCTCTTATGTGGTCAACTTTCTTCAGCATGGAGTTATTAATAGAGTATGGGTATGCTATAGAATTTCTTTTACGCGTTATACATAATAAAGCACATTTCGATACGTTGATATCTAATTTGTTTATATTACAGTACAAGGATAGGTTGTTTAGATCGTTTTGTAATTTATAACAGTCATTTATATTTTTAATTGCTAGATAAATTTTCATGTCATCTGCGAAACCCGAACAGGATGAAAACTGGAAGCAGTTTTGGATATCGTGTATGTATATGTTGAAGAGGATTGGTCCCAGGTGTGAACCTTGCGGCACACCTGACGGAGCGCAAATGAAGTTGGATCTATGACTTCCCACGACCACAGCCTGTTGTCTGTTTCTTATATATGAATCGAACCATCGGAGGAGATCACCATGAATTCCCACTTTGTATAGTTTTTGTATAAGTATATTGTGATCGACCCGGTCAAACGCTTTAGAAAAATCCGTATATATAGCGTCAACTTGCAACTGCTTGTTCATATTATCTGATACATATTCAGTGAAATTTAATAAATTTGTAAGAACAGATCTCTTTTTGAGAAATCCATCTTGACATACATACCTAGGTTCATGTGTTGCGTAGAAAACCAAATATCTTAAAATATTAAATAATTTGTATTTATGGGTTTATAGTTTGGTACTTATTCTTCAACTATACATACTATCGCTATCGACAGTTGGATCTCATGTATTACATGCAACTAGTGTACACTAATACATTCCCTAAATTAAGCATATGCTTGCGCTATACATAGTTGAACAAAATCGGTCGTGGCTGGATTCGAGCTCGCGACCACTAAATTGTTTTTCCTATATAGAAGTTATCACAATCTTTGCAATTTATCTGATATGCTCCAGACTTGACCATGGTTAAATCTTTATTACCTAAGTGGAATTCACTGCCTCTAGATGTCCGCAGTGCACAAAGCAAGAACACATTCACTAAAGGATTAAAAACAGCTTTGTTTCAGAGAGCAACACAACATCAAACAATCAGTGCCCTTGGTATGATCTCGAATCATTAAACGGCGCTATACAAATAAATTATTATTATTATTATTTATCCTTGTTATTTACTTCGTATTTTTTTAACTAGTTTGTATAAAATGCAGGATTTATTGTACTATGTATGGTTTTATGAATGGAGCACTTAGACCAGTTATGAATGATCGCAACATATCAAAAGATGCCAAAGTTGCCATTCATAACGCAATCGTAGTGCCAACCCTGACGTATGTAAGTGAGATCTGGACATGACAGAAGTCATGAAATGAGATTGCTTAGAAGAATTTGTAACAGAAAGATGTATTACAGAGTTCGTATTGAAGATACAAGAAAAGTATGTTTAACAGAATGAAATTTAACACATTGAGATGGTTTGGCCACTTGGGGAGAATGAATGAAGAACGCCTGACGAAGAAAATATACAAAGCTGACAGGAATGGAATAAGAGGTCGGGGGCGCTCAAGAAAAGGATGGCACGACCATGTAAACGATATTCTGAAAGATGGAAATATAAGAAGCGTGAACAACAGACGAACATGTATAAGACGATGTATGAATGTTGATGAGGCGATGAATGTGTGTGTCAAGATAGAAAAATGTGGCATTCGGTTCTCTCTGCCTACCCCGTGTATGTATATGTTTTTTTATTTTTGTGAACAAAAAAATCGCCAATGCTTATCTTTTAAGAATTTCTCTTTCGGGTAAATAGGTATATCTATCATGTATTTTATTTTTTTCTTATTTAATATTTTGTGAATCGAGTTATTATCAAATAAATTGTTGCTATCCATTAAATATTCGCATTCCCCAGACACAAGAAGAAGATTCTCTTCCCTCTTCAATCTGTGGAAGAGAATTATATAGTGACAATAGCACTTTACCAATCCACAACGACGTCCCGTCTGAGGGTCAGCAAAGACTTTCTCCAATGAATCCAGCAGCAAACTCGGACGTGACCTCGTTGGAGAGGGTTTCAGCCTGAAGGAGACTTGGAACAATGACTGGGAAAACTCCAATCTGGATGTTAATGGGTACATGGATACTCCAATGACGATACCTCTACGTTTCGACCTGCCAAGAAGGCTGTGGACCTCTCTAAATAGAATCCGCACTGGACATGCACGCTGTAACTACCTCATGGCAAAGTGGGCAATTGTTCCATCCGTTCAATGCGATTTCGGCCATCCCTCTCAAACAATGCAACGTATATTGGAGGAATGCAGCGTCCGTGCATATGAGGGCCCAAAGACGGATATTTGCGAGCTGACGCCTGCATTTGTGGATTGGCTCGGAGACCTCGACCTGATTGTGTGATCGTATTTTGTTTACGTTTTACTGTGTGTTTGTTGGTTTGTTTTTGATGTATTCACTATGTCAAACGATAAATAAATGGAAGACTTGAAAAAGCTTTTGAAATAAGGAACATAAGAAGCTTGAGAACAATCGACGAGCATGTATGAGACGATTAATGAATGATTGTGAGAATACAGATGTATGGCAATCGGTTTATTTTGCCTGCGACTTTAGAGACATGACGGGTGTTATGGTATGTGACTAACTGGAAAGCTCTAATGGATTTTTGATAAAAATAGCATTTGCGTATCATAAAAGTATACAACTTCAGTTAATTGATATGTTACAACTATGTAGAGAAAGCTAGATGGATCTATGAGAGCGTATTTTTAATCGCCATGTACATTGTTCATATTAGATAATACATAAAAGATAGATATCAATAATGTATATACCTGGATAAATTATTAATATTATGTAGGTGTTAAAACCACACCGATTAATGGCGCTATTGTATGTTTTGTTATAGCTCAGTGCATACTCATTCGAGTTTTATTCACATGATTAATTGACTATTACGTCGATAGATGGCGATGCAATCATACGTAACACCAATACGGTTGGTTTGATTACATGATATATAAGGCGTGTGACACGATTGCTCTGTGTGCAGTCCCACTCCATAATACTTGGACCCGGTAGCGGGAAAGAGAATATGGAAAGGCTGTGCCACATCACAACCCCCTACACTTTTCACACTTGCATCACACACACATCACAAGCCACGGACTACAATCCTGGAAGCAGGAAAGTAGACTGATGGCAAACCCAGCATCACACAACACAACAAAAATATATAAATTAAAATATCTAGGAAAGTTTGTGAAAACTGAAAAAAGATGTACATAAGATCAACATAATATATTAATAAATTATGATTTTATAATACATATATATTGAACACACGTTGAATTATTAGCTATTTTTTTTAAAGAGGAGTTATTTTTTGTAGAAAAGTGAAGTTATTTTTAATCGTTTTAATTATTTTTTTTTCAATACAAGTAATATTTTTGAAGAAATCCGTGTTTTTTTAGAATAGTGAAACAAAGATTTTTATGATATTGGTGTTATTTTTAATGAAAAGTGGGGTTATTTTTTATTAAAATGGTAACATTTAAAAAAAATCGATGTTATTTTCTACGAGAAATGCAAATGAAGAGAAATCAACACATTTAAATTTGTAAGTTCTTTTCCTATATGAAATGAAAATAATATGCTTTTATAATTTTCAAAATAAAGATTTAAAAATTGTTTAAAAAGTTACAAACAAATTAACTTTGTCATTCTAAATCATCGATTATTGGGTTTAAGTATATTTAATTTAAGCGTGGGCTGTGTACTCGCACAAATATTTTTTTTAATTCTGCCTTTAACTGCTGTGTATTTTTTCGTAAATGTAAATGTAAAATCGTCTAAATCTGTGTTTTTCTTCTAAAACGTGAAAATTCGTGTTATTCGCGGATGTAAGTGCAAAATTCGCGAATAATATCGGGTTTATCACAAACGGGAATAATTCATGTCTCTATTATATATTAGTTATTATCATTCTACGCATTGATAATAACTAATAACATTTTTTTCAGTTTGTGAGATATTCAGGATAATAAAGTTTAGCTCTGTCATCCCTTCAAATTTGATAGAATAGATTTTGTAGTTGAGTCTTTTAGTTTAATGGTGGCAGAGCGGTTAGCACGCTGTTTTAGTAATCCAGTGTTCGCGTGTTTAATTCCTGCCACGGCCGATTTCGCTGTTTGTTATTTTGTTTTTCACGGGCATTTATGCTTAGTTTAGGAAAATTATGCGATTGTTAATTATATATTTTTTTTACAATGACATATTCATTATTTTTTAAAATAAAAGTTGAACATTCGAGTAAAACATGTCAAGTACATCACTGACTTATTTTTTATATTTTTTCGGCTTTTGTCGACTTACAAATTTCCTTAAAAGAATTAATAGAACCAATTATTGGTAAATAGCACCTGCATTTTTTCAATGAGCAAAATTAACAATTATTTCATTTTATTTTATTTATTTCATTTCATTTAATTTTATTTATTTCATATCATTTCATTTCCATTTCATTTCCATTTCCATTTCATTTCACAACATTTCACTTAACTTCATTTCACGACTTCACTTCATTTCTTTTAGTGGCGACAACATTTCATACAATTTGTATGGCGGTTAACTCATTGTCTACGGGGACTCTCAAAAGTTTGATACTTTACACACATACATACAGATACACCAACAAGTTGATTATAGTCCATCATATTCTGAGTAGGAAAAAAAGGACTCACCTCCAGATTATCGTATCCTGACATAAATGTATTGTATAGAAAACAAAATATCTTAAAAAATTCAAAAATTTGGATTTAAGGGTTAATAGTTTGGAATGTATTCTTCAAATTTATGCCATCTACAGTTGGATTTCATGTGTTACATGCAACTAGTATTATGACTTGGGTTTCTGAGAATCATGAATAAACATGATAATTAAAGTGTTGCTCAAGCAGCTAATTCATTATTATGGATATAATAATAAATTTTGATGTGTTAATACCTAGGCAATTTTTCTCTATAATTTTAATAATTTTCAGAGAATTATTATTCAGAATATTTATTATGTAATTGAACCCACCCGTTGTGAATGGCGGAGGACGTCATTACACTGTCTCATCTTGTTACGGGGACATCCCTTAATATATCTGATGAAGTGTGATACTACAGCCTCCCGTCTTTTTCACGAAGACATGTTGTTTCTATTTTCTATTAAGGGCAAGAACTCCCGTATTATTATTAATAATAATAATTATTATTATCAATATGTGAGTAACAAGATACGTTATATTATGTCGCGTATCCTTGTCATAAAGTTTAGATGGAGTGACAGTTAAGAAAGTATATACAAGAGTTCTATGACAAGTTGGTTTGGTTTATACAATACATATTTTATATAAACCAAAGTTTCGATAAATTGTCTCATTGTGATGGGCAAATCAATACAATTCCGAAATCGGTCTTGTTTTTCCTATTAACTTGTGTGGTATTGATCTAGCATTCACAAATGTGTTTACTACCACAAACCAATAATACACACTGTAGTTATTTTTTTTAATGCAAGTGCAAAAAAATAACAATATAATAAATAAGAATAACATAAAATCAAATAAAAAAGAATGATTAAAAATCATTTGATGAAGAAATTAGAAAATACACTGCTTTAGGTAACGGGATTAAAAGACTTTGTCATTCTCGTAAAGTAATAATATTACCGTTCATTATGACAGCTACTGGCATTATTCCAAAATCGTTTAGCCGTAATTTTGAAATTTAATATTTATCGAAAAATAAAATAAAGATTTTATAAACGTTAATAATCGAGACTCATTCGTATTTCTGACTTAATTTACTAAATATTTATGGTCAATCTGTTCCTTGAGTAAAATAATTTTCTTTTTTTTAAAGGGTGCAACGTTTGGATCTATTATTTATTTATATTTTCCTCATTCAGAACACATGTTTGTTTCAGAAGAAAACTATAAATTTAAGAAAAAATAAATTGGCTGCCTTAAAACGGGAATTAGAATTTTCAATACTGTTCCTATGTGATCCGTTTTTTAACCCATTTTTCGCTGACGGTGCGCTACCGCACCAGTCATTTAAGAGACGTTTATCAGAACCTATTGTTTAATAGACACAGTTATTCTAAGGATTATATTCGGGTAAACTACAAACTTTTTTTACATACACAAATATTTGGGATACCTCTTGTCATTTGTCATCCAGCTGTAATTGAAGTCTGGCATATTTCTAATATCAGGTAAGCATATTTTCAAATATTTTTAATTTTTATGTATGATGATTTAAATACCAATTTAACTTTTTAATTTTAGAATAAAATGTATCTTTTATCAATATTTTACATAAGAAATCGAAAACTGAATTATAAATGTGTTTTTATATACAAGTATATCAATGGTGCGCTAACAAACCGTCAGCGTAAAGGCGTACTATGAGATTACGAATTTGTCATTTATATGCGTTTTTTGTATTTGTTGCAGAATGGCTCAAAGAGGTTTTTTTAACCGCTGAAAAAGCTGCCGACTATATAATTGAACATTTAGATAGTGACAATGATCTAGATGATGAACCACAGGTGGTCATTTTTCCACCGGAGGCTTCAGAACTGACGGATGAAGAGGATATCGACGAAAATAAGTCGGAAGAAAATTTTCAAGGCCAGAAATTTCAAGTCTCTGTTGGTACTCTCGAAATGCATACTGCAAATTGTCAATAATTCTCATATTGATCAGAGTGAAACTTTATAAAGTACACTCATTTGTATCATTACTGAATAAAAATTTTCAGCAGTTTGAGATATTTGCTCATGCATTGTCAATTGACGAGCAAATGATACCATATCGCGGAATGCACAGTTCCAAAATGTATATTCATGGAAAACCAATAATGTTTGGATTAAAAGCATGGACATTTGCGTCCTACGATGGATTTGCTAGCGATATTTATGCCGGAAAATCTTCGGGAAATGTTAACGATAGTTATTATTTAGGTTTAGGTGATAGGGTAGTGACATCGTTTTATGAAATCTTACATGCAAAACAGCAAATCATGTATACTATTCGTAAGATAGACAGTGCAGTTGTCACAGTCGCAATAAATTTTGATCTGATCGAACCAACTCAAAATATAACGAGATATTCGCGAGAGAAAAAGTCCCGTAACCCCGCTAACTCAACCGAGTGTTCTTCATAACTTACAAGTTTATGGGAGGTGTGAACCTAGCTGACAATTTTATATTGAATTATCGAATAAAAATTGTGATACGATAATTTAAATACGATAATTTTATTATCGAATGGTGGTGGAGCATATTTTCAAATTATTGTGATGTCGCTTTATGTAATGCTTGGCGCCTCTATCAGATTATACATCCAGAGCAAAAATTCCACTTCTAAATTTTAAGAGAACAGTTACTATAAATCTAATGAGTCTTCAAATACATCTAATACAATAATAATCATTGACAGGTCGACCAAGTCGATTAGCTTAAACAATAGTTAAAGAAATAACAATCACTTAAAAAAAACAGATTTTCGGAGACGATGCCGGATATGCAAATCGCATACTATTTTTCTTGTCGTGCATGTAATGAATTTTTACACCGTGGATGTTCTGAATTATATCATATTAAAAATTAATTAGTGAATTAATCAAATTGGTCAATATTTTAAAATATATTCATAATTTATGAATGCAGATGGTTATTTTTTATTTTATTTCTTGTACATTTATTAAATAATAAATATGTATTATAATTTTGTACATATTTGTAATAAATAATGTATTTTTAAGTTAAATTTATTATCAATATTTACTTCTGAATATAATGTATAAAATTGTACAAAAAATAATGTTTTTATTTTAATAAATGCTGTATTTTTAAAAATCACATTGTATTTAGCTTGAATTAGTTGGTAGCACCCCTTTCCGCTGACGGTGCGGTAGCGCACCACCTCATATTTCAAAAACGAATTTTTTTTTATCATTTTTTTTTTCAAATTTATCTAAATCAAAGTATTTTAGGCTAGTGTTTTGATTTTCAAACATATATGACGGTTTTTCGAAGAGCGGCGAAAAATGTGTTAAAAGGAAATAAAAAAATTATTACCTATTATTATTAGATACGTCAAGTATCTAGATGGGTGAAATATACCCAATTGAAACTTTGATCGGTGCTTTTGTTGCATTTACATTTTTTTTAATTTAATTTAATTTTAAACATTGATCTGCTAATTCTTTTGAGGAAGTGTATTATAATGGTAATAATAATAATAATTGAGTGTTATTATTTATAGTGCTTAATTGTTATCAATTCATTAGTAAATAGGTCATTGCCTTAAAAAAAGGAATTGTTACTTAATCAGACCCACCTTTGTTTTCATGTTACATGACGTGGGTACTCTCTGCTGGTATCAAAACAATCTTATATTCCTGTCTAATGTGGCTCCCGAAATGGATCCGGACATACAGAATTTATCCACGGACCTGATCTTTTACAAATTATTGTATGTGGTAAGGCATCGGTACAATGGATATTTAACAATTAACTCCGGTTGTTTGAAAAAAATTTCCGCCTGGCAATAAATCCGCCAGTATACCAATTATGTGTACAGGTAAGTTACAAATAAATACATAAATAATCTATAGACATGCCATAAGCGAAATTTATCGGTACATACCGTGTAACCATGCCACCAAATTTTAGTGGCAATCGATATATTAATACTTGACATCAATATCAAAAAGTAAAAAGAAAAAAAAGTCGATTATACATTCGAAAAAGAAACTGTTGGCGAGATTGTGTATCATGGTACAATGGTAACAAACGACAACAATGTTTCGACCGAAATCAAACGTCAAATAGTGCCGCAAACAGGAGCCACTTTGGGCTGCGGAGGCACATGAAGTTTCTTCACCTCACACGGAAAAAAAAAATACAAAAAATTTCTTCAGTCAAGAATATTTTTTCATATATAACGAAAAAAATATTCTCTCAAATTAAGATTTTTTTGTTTTATCTCAAAACAATATTTTCTTAGTTCAAATAAATTTGTTTGAATTAAGAAAATATTGTTTTTAGATAAAACAAAAAAATCTTAATTTGAGAGAATATTATTTTCGTTATATATGAAACAAATTTTCTTGACTGAAGAAAACAGTTTTTTATGTGCACCAGAAAAACTAAAGCCCTTATCTAATAGGACAATTACTAAAACCGATGAAAGAGCCCTGGAAACTTTTGAAATGAAAGAACTAAGAAGCATCTACGGCTCGTTTTTTGACAACGGAGAAAGGCGTTTTAGAAACCACACCATCACACCATCTTGAGTGAAATAAAAATCGGAAGACTCAGATGGGCCGGACACATTCGGAGAATGGGGGAAGAGGACGTCCCAAGACGAATTATGAATGGTGCACCGGGGGGACAAAGAAGAATTGGAAGGCCGAAGCTTCAATGGCTGGACGAAGAAGTGAAGGATACAAACAATCCATAACTGGCGTAATGCATCACAAGACTGACAGTCATGGAGACGGGCTCTACGTGATGCTAAGACTTAACTTGGGCTTTAGAGCCACAGATTGATAGAATATCAAAAACCACGGGTTGTCCACGGGTGTGAATTTTCTGTTCGCACTCGTTGATTGTTTCTTTTTGCACTATGGTGCCGAGATTGCTAATCTAGAGGGCTCCATGAGCTACTTTTCGTGCTATCCATTTTTTTTTTGTCGTTCACTTAGCGTTCTGTGAAGGGGCCGATTACAGTCCCCATAGGCAGAGCGGGTGGTGGTGGGAGTAGTAGCGAAAGAATATCAAAAAGTACACGTAAAAGTAAAAAATGTACCCCCGTTCCACCTCACTTTGTATATAAAATTTCCCCTGGCCTTAAGTCGTAACTTATGCCAACTCTGTTTATTCCGTATTTCGATTTTCTAGAACGGGAGTCTATTTTTTTTCGTTTATCGTCTTATTAAGAATTGTGAAATTTAATATTCTTACATAGCTTTGTCTTGTGATGAAGGGGGCGACTGCTGCCAACGTACCTATTTTTAAATTTGATATACCATCATTATTTTTCTAATCAAATAGTTTTGAGAAAAATAATTTAGATAGCTTGGGTATTAGTAAAGAAAAATATACCTTTACCTTTTGATAATGTTCTGTATAAATTTTTGTAGAAAAATAATGGCATACCCCGATTTTCAACGTTTATCTTATACTTTTTATAAAGTATAAGGCGAAGAGCAATATATATATATATATATATATATATATATATATATATATATATATATATATATATATATATATATATATATATATATATATATATATATATATATATATATATATATATATATATATATATATATATATATATATATATATATATATATATATATATATATATATATATATATATATATATATATATATATATATATATATATATATATATATATATATATATATATATATATATATATATATATATATATATATATATATATATATATATATATATATATATATATATATATATATATATATATATATATATATATATATATATATATATATATTTTTATATTAAAGAAGACAAAAATATCTGGAAAAATATGTCGTGATGTTGCATTAATGCTTCAGGTTTAGTATTGAAACCTTAAAAACATCATTTATTTTCCATTCAGCGCTATTGCGAAATAAAAGTTTTTTTGGTTTAAGTATTTACTTAACATATTTTTCCACATATTTTGTTCTTCTTAACTTAAAATGATATATATTGATTAAAACTATGAAAATTTTTTTTTTTATATTTAATTTTCCGTTCTACTTAAATTTTTTTCCGCAAACGCGACTCCCATTCACCGGTATCGCTCTATGATGAGCATCGTCAGAATGGTGAACAATAATGATGAAGACCATCTATATATAGATTCACAAAGAGGATAACAACAATAGATATGGAAGGGGGCAATTCAAAAAAAAATTAAATACCCGAAAGACATTTAGGTAAATATGTATGCAGGTATAATAAAAATAAAATTGAAGTGAAGGAATGAATATACAAATATTGTATTAAAAGGACAGCAATTATATTGAATAATGGCCAACAGAAAAACTCGACATTAACTATTCTAATGGTAATAATAATGGAGAAGTATTAAAATCTATTTGTGCGTTTATCAAAGGAACGTTGCTGTTACATTTTACTCTATTTATCTCTAATATTTCAAGTTTGTCTAATTTTTTACCTTTTCTTAAACTATGTATAAGATTTATCCCAGTTTGTGAGTTAAACGAATGCTCACTCTCAAGTAAATGTGTCGCAAAGTTCGAAGTGTATTTTTTTAAACGGAAACACGCAAGATGTTCTTTAAGGCGTGTATTTAAAGATCTACCCGTTTGACCAACATATATACCTGAGCATGTATTGCATGTAAGAGAGTAAACACCACTACGGTTTAATTTATCGATTTTATCTTTACTGTTATTTAAGAATTTACCTAGTGTATTGTCATTATAAAATGCAATGTTTTGATATATATTGCTCTATACCTTATAGTTTTAGAGAAATATAGTATAAATGTCAAAAATCAGAGTATGCTTATTATTTTTCTACAAGAATATATACAGAACATAAATAAAAAGTAAAGATATTTTTTTCTTTATTAATATCCAAACTTACTAAGTTATTTTTTTCAAAATGAGTAGTTTTTTAGTACCTAATGATGCAATATCAAATTGAAAAAATAAGTACGTTTGCAGCAGTCACCCCTTTAAGTCTTGTATTCAACGTCAGACCAAGAATGCTGTCGCTCATCACTAGTGTGGTAATATGGAAATGTCAAAATACATTATTTTGAAACTGGTATAGACGCCGTGGAGTTGAGGTCTCTGAGGCTGAAACTAAAATAATTAAAGTACAAACACTGGCGTGATACTGAGAATGTGTATATAAACATTCTCTATAGTATATATTACCTTTATTTTATGTCCTACAATAACAGTAAATTGGCTAGTAGGTATATTCCCAAGGTACAATATCACATATGGCTTTATAATACAGATAACGCCAGATAAGATAGAATATTGTTAGCAAAATGAAAGTGTACGTCCGCTGTGGGGCACCAACATAGAATAGTGCTTCTACTCTTCTAGCTTACTTCTGTGCTTCTACTTCTGGCTTATTTCCTAATGGCAATTTCTTCCAACCAGGGTTAATGTAGTGCCTTTTTAGGTGAGACAAGACTGGTGTGTGGGTTTATAAAATAATTCACACCCGCACACCTGTCGCGAGTAACCAGCGGCAAAACTACAATAGCGGATTTATTGCCGTAAGGCAATCTTTTCCAACCAACACGAGCTAAGTGTCGAAGTCTCAAAGGCTAAATCGGTAGTTACAATAGCATTTAGTTCCTAAATATACAGCACTAAGTACACAGATTATATATTATAGCGGAAGAATTTGAAAGACGCCAAAGAGTTATTCACCAATTATTTGATTTTTTTTTTATATTTTTATTGATTGAGACGACATACATAACTTTATGATGTGAACCATTCTGTAACTCTGTACTATTCCAAATTTAAAATTTTCATATTTAAAATAATATCTAACTACCTATCTTCAATAAATACCTTTTGTATGTGTTTTTAGTCTCAGTACAAACCATACTTTTGATAACAATCGAGAGACTTGAATTTTATTTTTCATTGGAAAATACGTTTATAATAAAAATCGACAGTTGGCGCTCATAATCACAAGCTCTCTCCGAGAGTTTTCATTTTATTTTATTTTTTGCGAACAAAAAAATAACATAAATATGAGGGAATTTAATTACAATTTCTACAGAATTTTTTTCTTATATCTGCTAGGTTCTTTGATGTTTTTTTTATAGGTACACACAAACATAACATTGGAAGGAGTTTTGTAATAATTGTACATCTTTTATCAAGAGTTTAATACACGAATGTTGCATTCCAAGCGATTGTTTAAATCTCTTAGGTCGAATAGTTTTTTGCAATTAAAAAATACTGCAATAGAGACGAATATATTCGTCTCTATTGAGATGAAAAAATGTTTGTCAGTAAAATTAGCATTTGACTCCCGACAGGGATAAAAATTCAATGTTTGAGTATATGCAATTAAAAAATACACATTGGTACAAGTAGGTAAACAAGCCAAAAATTAAATAATATTTCTGGCGCATTTCAGGGGTGACATCTGTGCGAGACACCGTGACCTCATTTATAAGGACTTTTGGTTTCATTGTTTATAAATAAACCAATTTCTTAATAGATGGCGTTACAAAAAGGTTTCTTCGTTACTACATAGATGACAATAGTAATAGTGTCCTATTTCCAGGTGATCTGTTACTATTATTCGAATATATAAAACTTTCAAAAATTACATTGATAAGGATCTCAATAAGAAGGCATAAGTTCCTGATTCTCCTATAATATTCCAACTTCGTCTCTATTGAGATGTTAAAAAGTTAAAAAAAATATATATTCATGCTATCGAAATGTATAAAGGAAAAGATGGGTGGTGGCAGTGCGGTTAGCGCGCTGGGTTTGTAATCCAGTATTCGCGAGTTCGAACCCTGTCACGACCGATTTCGTCCACCTATAACCAAGCATTTATGCTTAATTTAGGGAACGTATGATGATGTATATGTACTTATTACTACAAGGACACTATCATTCTTAAAAAAAAATAAAAAAAGGAATTCAATAAGAAGGCAGAATTGGTGAACGTGACGCAAGAGCGTAAAGCGATCACGTAAACGCGTCAGGTCATAAGCCCTGTTGTAGGTGCCTTGAGTTCCTGGTTCTTCTATAATATCCCAACCTTGTCTCTAGTGAGTTGTTAAAAATTTTGTCAGTAAAAATATTATTTTATATAGGTTTTTTTATTTCAATAGAGATAATGAAAAATTTTATTAGTCCTCTCTGAGAAATTAAATATACATATAATTACTCAACAAACGAACTACAATAAAATTTTATAGTTTTATTTAATTAAATTAAGTATTGTCGGCAAGTTAATAGTAGGTCGGGTGTAAGTTGATTAATATTTTTATCCAACTGTGTTATGTATGTTGAGTCAATAGATACATATTTAGGTACAATACAATTGGGGATAGTTAATCCATTTATAGCAAGGTGTGGCTTATCAAATATAAAACTATGACATCACTACATCCTATTTCAGCAGTAAACATAGAGATAATACGTTAACTATTCTTGATTATGTATCATACATATGTATATCGATTTTGTTTTTATATGTACTTTCGTTAATTAGTGGTAGCTAAATAAAAAATAAAATAAAAAAATAAAGGATCATATATCAACAATGTACTAAAGACGTATTCTTAAATTCTTTGGCCAGGAGAGAAATAAATATGTATTTTTTACTTATTTAGATTTTCTTAATATAAAAATATACTATCGGAAGAAAATTTATATTCCTGGTAGTAACATTTAGTATGAATAAAAATGTAATTTGATAAATTTCTATGTATGGAAAAGTTCAGTTATTTGATTTCATGATATAATGTAAAGAGTTTGAACATAGAACTGATTAGCTTTCCATAAATAACAAAAAATTTCTTCATATGATATCACGTGTCAAAATTTTGAAAATGCTTTCGCGTCCTTTAAAACAAAATTTATCTGCTTTTATTAAAATATTTCATACAACATAAGCATTCTACACCATACTGCAATAATAGTTTGTCTATCTTAACATAAAAATATACTATCGTTAGAAAATTTATTTTCCTGGTAGTCAAATTTAGTATGAATAAAAATGTATATAATAAGATAAATTTCTTATGTATGGAAAAGTTCAGTAATTTGATTTCATGTTATAATGTAAAGAGCTTGAACATCGAACTGATTAGCTTTCCATAAATAACAAAAATTTCTTCATATGATATCACGTGTCAAAATTGTCAAAATGCTCTAACGTCCTTTAAAACAAAATTTATCTGCTTTTATTAAAATATTTCATACAACATTAGAATTCTTCACCATACTGCATTAATAGTTTGTCTATGTTAACATGAAAATATACTATCGTTAGAAAATTTATATTCTTGGTAGTAAAATTTAGAATGAATAAAATATTTCATTGTCAATATTTGTGGTGTGGAGAGTTTAGTGTTGGCCACAACCCACTCGTTTTTTATAAATTAAAGAAAAACAATATACCTGGAAAAATATGATATGACGTTGCATTAATGCATCAGGTTAAGTAAATAAACCAAAAAAACTTTTATTACGCAATGGCGCTGAATGGAAAATAAATGTTTTTTAGGTTTATTTACTAAACCTGAAGCATTACTGCAACGTCACATCATATTTTTCTAGATATTTTTGTCTTCTTTAATCTAAAAAAATATATATGACTCTACGCCTTATAGGGGGGGGGGACTGCTGCCAACGTTCAAATGCAGAAATTGTCAGCAGGATTCTACAGGCTAAGATAGCATATAATAAAAAATCCAAAATTATTGAATCCATTAATATCTACCTAAGAATAAGGAAAAACCTCATTAAGACCTTTGTCTGGAGTGTCTTACTATATGGCTGTGAGACATGGACCGTAGGTCAGAGGGAATAGACGCATGTGGTGTTATAGACGCAAGTTGAAGATCCACTGGTCGGACCACATCCAAAATTGTGAGGTGCTGAGCAGAGCCGGGGAAACAAGGCAACTCCTCAAAAGAATCGCTCAACGACGATCCAACTGGATTGGCCATAACATGAGGCACCCGGGTCTGCTCATAACCATTGCGGAGGGAATGGTATAGGGCAGCAACTATAGAGGCCGACCAAGAAAGAGCTACATGGACCAGGTGATCGACGACATGTGCTGAAGTAGCTACGTGGAGATGAAGAGGCTGACAGAGGACAGGGCGGAGTGGAGAAGAAGAGAGGCAGCCATAGCTGTTGCAAACCAATCCCAGATATGGTCTTAGAGTAACCGATAATGGTTTAGTTCCTTCTTTAAATAAACATCGAAACTTAAACTGGTGTATGTACTTTTCTTGGATTGCCTCAAGAACTTTTTACATGTTCGTACATGCAAATCTCCGAAACCGCCCGACCGATTTCAATGATTTTATTGAAAAAGCATAAAGTGATCACGTAAACCAGCCGATGACGGATCGTAAGACCTGTAGCTGCTTCGAGTTCCTATTTCCCTTACAATATCCCAACTTCGTCTCTATTGAGATATTAAGAAGGTTTGTCAATAAAAATATCATTTGACTCCCGAAGGGGAAAGAAATCCAATGTATGCGTATATGCAATTAATAAAATATTCGAACATTGTATCCCCTTGGGTTAGTGAGGTGGGTACCTACAAGAAAAGAATATTAATAATCTTACCTCGATTCCGAGTGTGTGTTTTGAGCTGCTACTTTGTGATATAATTTGAAAATATAGCATGATACTAGTTGATAACATTATATCCCCTTTGAAAATATAGCATGAAACTAGTTGATAACACTATATCCCCTTGGGTTAGTGAGGAGTAAGAAAAGAATATTAATAATCTTACCTCGATTCCGAGTGTGGGTTTTGAGCTGCTACTTTGTGCTATAATTTTTAACTCATTATATTTCACCTCATTATATTTCAGCCCACATGCATGGCTGGGGGCAGTGAGGGCAGGGGGCTCTCTCTATAAATTATTCAGTGAAGTTTAAAGCGAGCAATTTTTCCTCAGTTTGCGTTCGATGAAGAGGAGACAATGTAAGTCAGTCAGGAAAATTTCCAAGCCATGTTTTTCTTCTCAAAGAATACATAAATAATGTATCTTGAAATTCTTTTGTGATTTTATGTTTTTGGAATAATAATGAATCTTCATTTCGATTTTCTTTAGCGAACGTTACCTGCTGCTTGTTCCCTCTGGGTCTTCATAGTTTAAATATGGACGGAAAGTAAAAAAATAGATGATTAATTATACATTACGTATGATGATGCTTCTGTTTATAAAATATTAATGCCGGGCATACACATGCCGTCACATTGGGGAAGTTTCTATAACTAATTAGTTTTCCATAGTCTATGTAGTTGCATGTAATACATGAGATCCAACTCTCGGTGGCGATAGTATGTATACTTGAAGAATACGTACTAAACAAATTATCAAGTATTTAAAGATCTTTTAATTTTCTATACAAATCATGTAGGAATGTATGTCAACATAGGATAGTATGGAGTGGTCAGTCCTTTCTTCCTACCTAAAATACGAATACAGTTCCATGGTATGTATGTATGTTATTTATTTATTTATTTATTTAATATTGTTTCGCGGGCAACTAACAGGTACTATGTCAAATATTAATTTAACACGCACTCAATAACAAGTTGCCACATTCTGGAGACTTGCGATATTAATCGTCTCACAGATCCAGACTGAAAACACAATTAAAAACTGTGTCTCCACCGGGAATCGAACTCGGGACCTTTGGATCAGCAGTCAGATACCCAACCAACTGAGCCACGAAGGCCGACAATTGGAAATTTAGTATCAAACTATTGAGTCCCGGTAGATATTGTGTATACTGCCTTACAAATTGTATGAAACGATGGTGTATATGAATATGTAAAATCTATGTAATTTTCTCCTTTACCTAACACAAGTTTTTAACTTTATTGGGACAGTACTTGTACAGTGTCTACTTATTTCAAAAAAATCTGTAATAATTTAAATTTTCGTATTTAGAGAGTGCACACTGTGAGTTTCGTCGTGATGTATGGCGTATGGCGTACGGCGCGGGCGTTCAGCGTACGGAATTATCCTTTTTGTGTTCGATCATTTAGCAATGAATCGATTGAGTGATTCGATCGCAGACACTTGAGATCGATTCACTCGATCTTTCCGGCGTCGATTTTTTGTATATCGGATTTTTCAGACTTTTAAAAAATCGATCTTTTCGTGAAGAATTATTGTCCATCCCCAGTTCTTATTCTTTTTTCTATTAACCGATTCGGTAATTTGTTCCCTTCGCTCTCGGGGTGTATGTTTTTGGTGTAATTTTTGCTCCACACTGGAATCTAATCGACATTTGCGCTCCCGTCTAGGAAATAACTTAGTAGTATATTGATTGCCGTGGATTTTCCTCTCTCGTTTCAGAATATCCCACTTGAATAATTGTGCCACTTTATCAGGGAACAAAATTCACTCCTCCATTTACCCCCTTGTCTTTATTTGCGATTCCGACATACATTTACTTACGTATCTTCTTTAATGCTGTCTTATTAACCTAAGATTGTACCAAGGACTACCATTAATCCAAGTCCTTTTTCTTTATATTGATTACGTTTTTACTCCTCACTAACCCAAGGAGATATAGTGGGGAGTTATGATTTCGCATTTTTTAAGGCTATTTTTTATTGCAGATTATCAACTAGTATTATGCTGAGAATGTATTCTGAAAGTTAAGTGCATCACAATGTATCTGTGTAAGTGTGCTGTGTGCTATGTGCTATGTACGTCGTGTTTATTTTACTTTATCGATTATAGACTAAAGAACTCATTCAATTTTTTTAAAATTTAGCAAATATGTATATCTAATACTCGCTTAGACCCTATTAGATTTAGAAGGATATCTGAATAGTGCTTCTCAATTTTTTTAACTGTCAAATTTTTCAAAGTGACCCCAAGCTCAGGAAAAGACACACCACTTACATAAAGAGTTATCGTTTTCATAATAAAATATTTAATTAAAAAATAATTTAACAAACTCATTTTATGAAAATGTTGAATATTTTCCATACAAAATTTTAATTCTTTGTTACTTGTTATTGAGAAGTTATGAATTGGCCACAACCCACTCGTTTTATTTATATGGTAGGTACTCGATGGTGGCAGTCAAAGATTTTCCTTTGGGTTTTTTTTCGTATAATACCTGGTGATGGTGTTCATCACTCATACAGGGGAATCAAATGGTATACCTATTCAATTTAGTCACATATCTTCATATATGTAAAATCACGTAACCCAATTCAACATATAAGCAAAATGTGAAGATATGCAACAACTTATTGACTCCCCCGATTTATTTAAAACTATATAAATCCACGTACCAAAGAGGCACATCAGTTCTAAAAATTTATTTTATTCAACTACTTGCCATACTATAATATTCATTATAATATTCAATATTATAATGAATACTTTATGTACCAAATTGTATAATTTTTGGTATGTCCAATACTATATTAATATGACAACTAACCCTTTCCTCCTCTCCTACCTTTCTTCGTGTCCCACCCTCGCTTCATAAAATACACACACACACACACACACACACACACACACACACATACACACACACATACACACACACACACACACATACACACACATCACAATTGTACACTTACACCACACTTTTGTCTTTGACTTTGTACTGAATTGTCTTTATTATGTATATTAATCTGTGGAACAATGTAATTGGCTTACTTTCCTGATTATTATTTTTTTTATTAATGTAAAATATGTAACAGCTGTTTTGTTTCCCAAAATAAAATAAATAAATAAATACTAATTACACATCGACTCAGATTACTCGACTATTTACAGAAAACAAAATGACAATAATCTTAAATTTAAACACACAGACATTTTCCATGACTCCTTAGAAACTTTAGAAACTCCTTATGCGGGTATTATCTTAATGTTTTCTCTTTTTATTTTACATTTTGTTTTAGTCATCTGATAGCACATATCTTCCCTCTACACAAGCCAATAAGCTTTAAGAGGTAGGTGATATTGTAAACTATATAATGTACATATAAATTTTGTATGTTCGTATATTTTGTTATGAAATGAATAAAGAAATAAATAAAAAAAATACCGTAAACAAATAAGGCCAATAATGACATACGGCATCGAAACCAGAGCCGACACCACGAGAACAAAGAGTCTCTTGCGAACCACCGAGATGAAAACTCTCCGCCCCATCGCAGGTTTAACCATCCGAGACAGTACGAAACTCCGAAATTCGGAGGATCTGCGACGCTGAGGATGTCGTGCGATGGGGTAGAAACAGAAGACGCTACTGGAGAGATCACGTCGAAAGGGCGGATTCAGTGAGAGTGGTGAAAATAGCGGCAGATGAGATACCGTCAACCAGCAGACTCCCTGGACGACTGCCAAAGAGATGGAAGGACAGCTGGACATCCACGTCCCAGGAGTGAATCCGAGAATAAACAGTACCCAGTACTAGAACAAGCAGAAGAAGAAGAAGAAGAAACAAAAAGATATTTTTAACCCAGTTCCTTAACTCCTACAAACAAGCTCCTTCTTTCACACCAATAATCCCTGCTTTTCCTCATTTTATCCTTATTACGTATTTTTTTATCAATACTTTTATTTTCAACTGTAATTCTTTTTCTTATTGGTCGCCATACATGTTGATATATTTTTATTTCATTCTTTTTTAATGAAAAGTAAACATTATTGGCTTGTACTAATTTTAACAGCACCATTTGCAACCGCAGAATTTACAAAGCTGAAGTTTTTGAAATAAAATAAATAAATAAATATTTTTTGTCAATTTTGTATCATTTCAATACAGACGAAGTTGGTACATTATATGAGAATCACTCATAGCACATAAAGGGCAAACAATCTGTCATCGGCTGGTTTACGTGATCTTTTTATGCGCTTGCGCAACGTTCACCAATTATGCCTTCTTATCGAGTTCCCTTATCAATGCAATTTTTTAAAGTTACATCTTCTATGTCACCCAATTCGTTTGAGGCCCTACGTCACTTGGGTTGGTTAGAAAAGATTTTTATATTTACCTGTCAAATGGATGCGTACTCTCCGTAATTTCTAATCTGCGAGCATCGATCTTTCTGGAATTTTTCGCTAGAAAGATATTTAACTGAACGCACAAGCGACGTACTTCAGTGTCAGTCTCTTTCGTATGTTTATTATTTAGTGTTTTTTTTAAGAGTTCAATTTAAATTTTTCGCAAACGCGACTCCCATCCATCGTCAGAATGGTGAACAATAGTGATGAACATCTATATATGTACATTCAAAGCGAGGACTCGAATAATAGAGATGAAAGGGGCATTTCCAAGAAATATAAAATACCCAAAAGACATTAAGGTAAATATGTATGTAGGTACAATAAAATTAAAATGAAGTAAAGGAACGAATATATAAATATTGTATTGAAAGGACAGCAATTATACTGAATAATGGCCAACACAAAAATCCAAAAAAAATAAATAGAACTTGAAATTAAATATAATTTTTTTTCATAATTCTAATTGATTATGCAGTTTTATCATGAAGTGACATACATTGAAAAAATATACACCCTTAAACATTTCCTAAACTAAGCGTTAATGCTTGTACTATAGCTGAACGAAATTGGTCGTGGCAGGAATGGAACTTGCGCACACTGGATTACTACCCCAGTGCGCTAACCGCTCAGCGCTTAAAATGCAAAAAATCAACAAATTTTCGGTTTCCGTTTATTTAAATTACGTGTGAACCTCTCTTAACGCACGCGATAGTTACCCTTATTAACACATAACTTCATGGTGTATTAGGCGGTTTTAGTATATCATGCTTTCAGTCACTAGTTGTTAGGTTTTACATTTGCAATACTGGAGTTTTACAGTCTCAAAGGAATCTCGATAGATTACCAAAGTACTTATAAATATTACAAAATGAATACTATGTATGTGTAGACTGTTTTTCTTACCATACCCTATTCGCTGATTTGTATTTTTGTTATATCTTTTTGAAAATCTTATTCTGTATTCATGGATTCTACACCTCCCTAATAATACTTACTAGAAAATCTAAAATTGTAAAGTTTTACCTTACTTTAATCCATGTAGGGCATCGGTTGTTGTGGTAATGTTTTCCGATTTGTATACTTTACATATTCACTCTAAACATGTATTGTTGTACATGCAAATATAAAATTCTCCGAGTTGTATATTTTTACTTCGAGACCGTAAAACGAAACTCTCAGAGAAATAGCTCAGTTTATTCACCTACAGGTTAAATGGGTGAAACTGTATACAGATAATGCAAGGCACTTGAACATATAACATAAAAAAGATGTTTTACACAAACTGTAAAGGATATAAACGAATTATACTTACTTTTTTATTTATTGATCGTAAACCAACAATTATTGCTTTAAAGACATACAGTGAATAAAAAACATAAAATCAAAAAAAAAACAAATAAATAAAATAGAATACATATAATGTTTCAACTGATTCTATTTCGCCGAGATGACTCGTCATTGTCAAAGTCTAAATAAAACTCACCTCGGGTAAAACCTTCGATCATAATGAATCGAAACTGTGAAAAAATACTGTTTACTATTTTCGATTTCCTCTCTGGTATCGTTGCCTTTCGGTCTTTGGCGGTGCGAAATAGCTTCTCCGCATTCATAAAACTGGTTTAACCACGATTGTTTCACAACAATAGAATAGGCAAACACATCACATGTAGATATATTACAAAAAAAAAATACTTGGTATTTGTTCTATTGAAATTTATTTGAATATTAACGCGTTTGGTGCAAGGCACATCGTCAGAATAATACTCTTCAAGACTGAGACGTAGTGGTTACATAAAAAAATATATATAAACACTAGTCTCAGTCTTGTAGAGTATTATTCTGACGATGTGCCTTGCACGAAACGCGCCGATAATCAAATAAATTTCAATAGAACCAATACCTACCAAGTATTTTTTTATATTCGTAATATATCTACATACAATGGAGTTCTATAAAGAATTGTCGATCGACAAACTAAACTTAGACAACTCTTACAATTTATGCATAGGCGGAGGATAAGAGTCGTCGTAGAATTTCTTGTTAGAAATAGTAGCGTTTTCATTCTACTAGAAGGCGATAGTATTTTCACCTTATTTTTAAGCGAAATGAAAATAGCGCACAACGACACAATATCGATATATATTTCGATTTTGTATTGATAAAGGGACTCAAAAGGCATAATTGCTAAGCATAGCGTAAGCGATCACATACATATAGCTCCTAACTGACTACGGGTGTTAAGCCCTGTAGGAGTGTAGGTGCCTGATTTCTTAGTTTTCCTCTGATATATATTCCAAATTTGTCTCTATTGAGATATGGCTTTTGGCCGTAGATTCAAATAAATAAATAAATTGATAAAATAATTTATAAATAAAATTATACATAACTTAATTTTTTTTTTAATAAATTGATTAATTAGTTAATAAACTGATAAATTAATAATTAAAATAATAAATTATAAGTTTGTAAAATTTACAAATCAATTATTGAATTTATTTATCGTATGGCAGCACAGTACATCACAAATTAGAAAATTATAATTACAGTAATATATATAGATATTATTATGTTAGAGTTGAGCGCAGGGTCAAGATTCCTGCTTGTCAGATGTTTAAGTCCAGGTTCCTGACGTATTCGATCGCTGAATATTGAATTAAAAAAATATATATATAAATTAATAAATTTGAAATGAATTAATGAATAAACGAGTGAATTCATGAATTAATGAATCAATTAACTATAGAATCAATGAATTAATGCAATAATAATAAATTAAAAAATAAATTAATAAGTTATTAAAATTTACAAATGAATTAATGAATTTAAAAAAAAATATAATACCTAATTAATAAATTTTAAATTAATTATGAATTAATGAATAAACGAGTGAATTCATGAATTAATGTATCAATGAATTAATGAATCAAAGAATTTATGAATTTATTTATTTATAAATTAAAAAAATATGTATAAAAATATATGAAGGTAGGTACTTATAGTTTGTTGTGACCTCTCTAAATTGTCGTCCCTCGACATTTATTCCAAACATACATAAAACGGAAACTATAAAGACAAATATGGCTTAACATGTTGTGTGCCTGTATATTGTGTGATATACAGGTACCTACATATATTCCGGTCCATAATATGTACCTACATATTAATACAACTCTCGGAGTATAAAGTGAGTTTGAGCGGGTCGATTCTCACTAAGATATTCACATAGGTAGCTACTTTAAATATGCAGATGAAATGTATCTCCAGGAGGTTTATTGTGTGACATTCACTCTGACCTCGTCATACTGTATGATTTATCATCGATGGATTATTTAGTGTTACTGCCAACTACTATCATATTAATAATTTCATAGTTCGTTGTACTGGGGGTAGTCAACTGCTGGGGGCTTGTCCTTCCGTTCGCAAGCGGCAGCAGTATGAAATATGCTAGCCAGTATCAGTAAGAAAAAATGTTCAATGTGTATACATAATGTTCAATGTGTATATTTTTTGGTGCAAAATACACTTCTTCTTCTTCTTGTTCTTTCATTAGGCCCAGGACATGTTTTATGCTGCATTTTCAGCCTCCTGTGATGTGGACTGCCAACTATATCGCCATCTTTTTGGTGGGCTTCCTCGTGGTCGAGACCCCTCCGGTACGTTGTATCGGGCTATCTTTGGGGTCCTGTCTTCGGACATACGGCTGACGTGTTCGTTCCAGTACCTTCTTCTTTGGCGCCCCCATCTTACGATGTTCTCAGCTTCGCAGATTTTCGGATCTCTGTATTTTTGACTCTATCACGAAGACTTTTGTATTTTCAATTCGCTGGTGCGCAGAAGTTGTTTATATGGACCGTTTCAGCCCTGGATTCAATGGCGTATGTTAGGATAAGTCTGACGCATGTTTTGTAGATCCTCATTTTGCCCTTGGCGGTCATGTGTTTGTTCTTCCATATAGTTTCCCTCAGACAGCCGAGATTGCTGCGGCCTTGTGTGCTTGCTGTGTCACTTCTCCATACAGATCATTGTGACATGCCATCTCGATCCCTAGATATTAAAATGACACTTCTTTGAATTAAAATCATGGTATTTGTATGAGACGGCTTTATTTGTTCCTTTTTTGTAATTGGGATTTATATTTCATTATTGATTTTATTATTTCTAATTTTTCAACTGCTAATACGTGATGGAATTCCATTGTCAATATTATAAAATTACTTAAAAAAAAAAGTAAAAACACAAATTTTTAACTTTATTCCACTAATTTAAAGTGTTCACCACTGACGCGTTTCGCTCAAAGAGCATCTACTGAATGGTACCCATTCAGGAGATAGATGCCTACTATAAATGTTTTCAATTATACTCGTATAATGATTTGCCAGATTATGTGAAGGATGTGTCTAGTTATGCCACTTTTCATCGCCCAGGTCCTGAATACATAAAAAAATCTTTTATTATATTGATGCTCCGGATATTGTGAAGTTAGTTTCATTACGTGCCTCAAAAAAAACGACCAGAAGACCCGAATTGTTTCATGTTCCGGTATGTGGGACGAACTATCGAAAGTATTCTAATATACCGCGCATATGCCGTCAATACAATGAAAAATTTAATGAGGTCGATATTTTTCAATTTGATTACGACAAATATCGAAAATTGGTACGGAATAAATTAGTACCGGTTGATTGAGTGGTGGCTTTATGCGGCAGACGTCTTCACATCCCTCATTTCACATCCTCCATCTTTCCTACCCCTTCATCTCCAATCAAATCCTTATTAAATTAATATTTATTTACATTGTATACTTTTGTTTTGATAAGCTCTTCATCTTTTTTGTTCTATGTTTTTTTCTGTTTTCTCATCTACCTATTTTATTCTGTTGTTGATATATTTTTTCATCTGTGGATAGTAGTTTTGGCGCATGTTTTTTTTACTGTTTTGTATATTTTTCCTTCTTGATCGCTGTTTCTGTCCCAAATAAATAAATGTTTTTTGTATTTATATAATATACTAGTGAACCCCCGGCATACTTCGTATTGCCTGTATAATTAAAAATCGTCCTCCATAACCACCCGTCGCTTCAGACTCTTCAATACCTCCCATCCCTTCAGTACTTCCCGTCCCTTCAGTACCTCCCGTCCCTTCAGTTACTCCCGTCCCTTTCAGTTACTCCCGTCCCTTCAGTTACTCCCGTCCCTTCAGTTACTTCCGTCCCTTCAGTTACTTCCGTCCCTTCAGTTACTCCCGTCCCTTCAGTTACTCCCGTCCCTTCAGTTACTCCCGTCCCTTCAGTTACTCCCGTCCCTTCAGTTACTCCCGTCCCTTCAGTTACTCCCGTCCCTTCAGTTACTCCCGTCCCTTCAGTTACTCCCGTCCCTTCAGTTACTCCCGTCCCTTCAGTTACTCCCGTCCCTTCAGTTACTCCCGTCCCTTCAGTTACTCCCGTCCCTTCAGTTACTCCCGTCCCTTCAGTTACTCCCGTCCCTTCAGTTACTCCCGTCCCTTCAGTTACTCCCGTCCCTTCAGACCCTTCAGTACCACCCGTCCCGTCAGACCCACCAGTACCTCCCTTCCCTTCAGTAGGTTAAGAAAAAGTTTAATTCCCGACACAATACTGGGAAGACCTATGAAGAGATGAAAGGACAGTTGGACCTTCATAGGTAAAATGAACAACTTCATAGGTAAAATGAACAAATACACGATAAAGAAGAAGAAGAAGAAAAAAGTTTGAATCCAGAAACCGTCCTGGAAAACCTGCGAAGAGATGGAAGGACAGTTGCATCTTATTCTTCTACAATACTCCACCTTCATAGGTAAAATGACCAAATACACAACGAAGAAGAAGAAGAAGAAAAAGTTTAAACCCAAAAAATGTCCTGGAAGACCTGCGAAGAGATGGAAGGACAGTTGAAGCTTCTTCTCCCAGAGTATTAGATCATTTTACCTTCATAGGTAAAATGACCTAATACCCGAAGAAGAAGAAGATTTTTTTAAATCCAGAAACCATCCCGGGCATACGCTCGACAATTCATCAAAGTTTCATTGCAATCGGATGAACGGTTCCCAGGATAATCCACCTTCATAGGTAAAATGAAGGTGGATGAAGAAGAAGAAGAAGAAAAAAATTTTTGATCCAGAAACCATCCCTGGTATACTCTCGACAATTCACCAAAGTTTCATTGCAATTGGATGAACGGTTTAGGAGCGCATTCAACACATACATCCACATAGCACTCTTTACAGGGTGAATTGCCTTAAACAAAAAAAAAACACATACATAGATACATACAAACATTCAAATTTATAATATAGATCATAATATGTAAATTTGTTTTTTATTTATTTATACTAGATGTGAGGTATTAGACTTATTCCGTCTAGATTTAATATATAATACATTGTTAAATAAAATATAATTAATAAAACTAGGGTGTGATATAACACAATACCTATCAATATTTAAAGTAGGCATGGTATATGTACATACATACATACATACCATCATGCCATGTCCCTTGCGGGGTAGGCAGAGAGAACCGAACGCCACATCTTTCTATCCTGGCACGCATCCCTCGCCTCATCCACATTCATGCATCGTCTCATACATGTTCGTCTATTGCTCACATTTCTAACATTTTCGTCTTTCAAAATTTCGTTCACATGGTCATGCCATCCCTTTCCTGGGCGTCCCCGACCTCTCATTCCATTCCTTTCCGCTCTGTTTGTTTTCTTCGTCAGGCGCTCCTCATTCAATAAATAAAAAAAATAAAATAAATATATAAAATTCATTCTCCCATTCATTCATGGTATATGTAAATTTTCGAAAATATACCGTAATACGAAATACATAGATATACGTTTTCGCTTTCATTCATTTTCTTCTTATTTTATTTATTTTCCGTGTTCCCTTTAATATTAAATAATAAGATAAACCCTAACTCCGCATATTATGTTATTTTCATATAATATAAGATCGTTTGTAATTTATTTACCGTACAAGATATTTCACGGCAGCTATTTCGTCAAATATGGTATTTTCTTCACTCGCATTATTAATACATACATTCATAGGTAGATAACGTAATAACCGTTGTATAGGTATATTCCGGAATTTTTCAATTGTACAATATCCATTGTTTCTACATTAATTCATAATCGTATGAATTGTTGTTCATTTTATAACATCAACTGCGAAAATCTCCTAAATGACAAAAGTCTCATCCATAGATATGATCTGAGACCATAGGTTTTCATGTAAAAACAATTAAATTGGAAAATATCAACATCATTAAAATTGCAAAGATGCATGCGTAGTAGGTACTTATCTTCAGTGGAATTCATCGGTTGTCATTTATCTAACCAATCACTCGTCCATCTATCAATTTATTTACTCGTTAACGGGCAAGTGTAAATGTATTATACCTAGTTAGCTGACTAAGCTATTTAGTACAATGTTGTGTATTAACTGTACCTATTACTTGCAAGGGCGTAATGAATTTTGATGATAATCGCCAACTCGTCAGTTATACAGACATTACATACAATGTTTAATATTTATGTAGCAAGAGATTCTATCGTTTGCGTAAATCTATGACACATGTTTTCTGTCGGTTTTTCCTCTGTGTAAATTATACATTTTTATTACCTGCATTTGAATAAATCTCTCGGATGAATTTATTCTGTTCAAATTTGTTATATTGAAAACATTTTCGCATTGATATAAACGAGAGCAAATAATATGCAAAATTATTCGGAGCTCCGATATATCTACCTTCATATCTTGCAGTGTAGGTATGTCTGAATACCTATTAAATGTCAATCAATATTTTTACTTTTATATTATTTTATTTTGTATAAAATAGGAATATTAGTTCTCGGGCAATCAACAGGCAAAAAGTTGCCTCATTCTGGAAATATTTACACAGATCCATACCGTAAAGTTTTGTAGGTCTATGTATTATCTATATATTCTGAAATTTTGGGCTCTGTAAATTGAGCGGATCAAAAGTTATAAGGGAGGGCGACACACACACACACACACACAGAATATTCTTCTTCAAATTCTGAATTCATCCATATATATACAACATACATACAACGAATCCTCTAAGTTGGTGTTTTTGGCATGCAAAAAGTGCACTACACTTAACAAAAATTGTTC
This sequence comes from Molanna angustata, assembly GCA_963576475.1. Taxonomy (NCBI): domain Eukaryota; kingdom Metazoa; phylum Arthropoda; class Insecta; order Trichoptera; family Molannidae; genus Molanna; species Molanna angustata. Next base: position 9,649,827 of record OY754966.1, on the reverse strand, counting down.
CTTCATTCAAGCGTCTTGGCTTAAAACTGTAAGAATTTAATTCTCTTAAACGAATCGACAGTTGGATAATGTATTTAGATGAATCGATGGCCGAGCGGTTAGCACACTGTACTAGTAACCCAGTGGTCGCGAATTAGGGAATGTAGGAAAATGTATATGTACTTCGAATATTTTTATTATTGCATATGCGCAAACATTGGGTTTTTTTCCCTGTCGGGAGTCAAAGATATTTTTTAACAGATTTTTAATTATTTGATTTCCCGGTTCTCCTACAATAAATATTCCAACTTCGTCTCTATTGAGATAATTAAAAATCTGTTAAAAAAAGTATATGTACTTGTTTAACAAGGACGTATACATTTAAAAAAATAAATTGTATCTTGTTATGATTTGAATTAAGAAAAAATATAAATAAATGTATAAAACGAAGAGAAACACAATTAAAAACAGTGTCTTCGACGGGAAACGAACCCGGGACCATATACTCAGCAGTTAGACATCTCACCAACTGATCCACGAAGGTCGACGATTACACAAAAAAACCCGCCTTTGCGTACTTAGCTCTATGAAATTTGATATGTATTAGTTAATAATATTCCTTCTAGAGCTCATTTTTCATGTTAAAGTAATTATCTTATTATTCTACATATTTTCAAGCTCATCGTCGCTGCATAGTTTGCTTGAGTTATTCTAAAGATAATTCCAAAGTTCGCTTTAACCTATAACACAAAACGTCTAAGCATCACTCTTGTTGGAATTCCCTATCCAAACCTTGACAAATTTTAAATTCCAATCTTAATTTATTTGCCAAGCATCTGACGTACCAGAAATCTTCAAAATTTTACATACCTGCATATTCACAAAGTTAATTATTTTCTTTCGCTTAAAAGGGGGACTGTTGCCAACGTACCTATTTTTCAATTTGATATACCATCATTATTTCTTATCAAATCGTTTAGAAAAAAATAATTTAGATTGTTTGTGTATTAATAAAGAAAAATATATCTTAACTTTTAGATAATGTTCTGTAGAAATTCTTGTAGAAAAATAATGGCATACCCTGCTTTTCAACGTTTATCTTATATTTTTAATAAAATGCAAGGCGTAGTTCAACATATTTTTTTTAAATTGAAGAAGTCAAAAATATCTAGAAAAATATGATGTGACGTTGCATTAATGCTTCAGGTTTAGTAAATAAACCTAAAAAACATTTATTTTCCATTCAGCGCCATTGCGAAATAAAAGTTTTTTTGGTTTAACCTGATGCATAAATGCAACGTCACATCGTATTTTTCCAGATATTTTGATCTTCTTTAATTTATAAAAAAATATAATGCTCTATACCTTATAGTTTTTTAGAAATTTAAGATCAATGTCAAAAATCGGGGTATGCTTATTATTTTCCTACAAGAATATATACAGAACATAATTAAAAAGTTAAGGTATATTTTTCTTTATTAATATCCAAACTAACTAGGTTATTTTTTTCAAAATGATTCGTTTTGTAGTAATGATGCAAATTCTTCGCGGAGCCTGTAACCGCTATAGGACGCGTCCCCGGGTGGCGGATAGGGGAATGCTCGGCAGATATGCAGGGTAGGAGGGAAATAAAATACCTCCCGCGGACCAACAGGTACGTAGCGTTTGACCCAAAATGGGCGGCTACAAACAGCGTCTGTTCTCCAGGTTAGGAGCGGCTGAAACCATACACTCACCAACACGTCTGGCAAGCGTGGTGTTTTAATGCCAAAACCTTCAAAGCACCAACCATGAATTCGAATTATAAAACGAAACTACCCCAGGTGAGTAGAGATAAAAACTCAGAATCTCACACTGACTCAAAGTTGGTCCGCCTCATGGATTCTGGGGGAGGCAAAAACTCGAATAAAAGGAAAATCACAGAACTTAAGATCGCGACATATAATATTCGGACTATGAGACAAGAAGCAGACAGAATTAGACTTGAAAGAGAACTTGATAATGTAAACTGGGATATTTTAGGAATGTGCGAAACAAGACTAAAAGGAGAAGAAGCTGTTACCCTCCCATCAGGACACCTTTTATATAGAAACAATAAACAAGTCTCAACAGGAGGAGTGGCTATAATGGTACATAAAAGTAAAAGAGACAAAGTAATAAAAATGAACAGCATATCACACAGAGTCATATATATTATACTGGAACTTAACAAACGATTTAAAATACAGGTCATACAAGTATACGCTCCATCGAGTGCAGCAGTTGACGAAGAGGTCGAGAAGTTCTATGAAGATATTACAAAGGCGAGAAAATTGGAAAATGCACAACTTAGTATAATAATAGGAGATTTTAATGCAAAATTGGGAGAGAGGCAGCTTGGGGATCCGCACTACATTGGTAAATTTGGTCTGGGTAAGAGAAATGTAAGAGGAGAAACACTTTTAGACTACCTGCAATGTGAACAATTATACTGCGCAAACACATTTTACATGAAGAAAAAACAAAGAAAATGGACATGGAAAAGTCCCGACGGTAGGACAAAAAATGAAATTGACTTTCTTATTACAGACAAATTGAAATACTGTAAAGATATATCGGTCCTAAACCAATTTGACGCGGGAAGCGACCACAGATTGGTGAGAGCTTCGTTTAGAATAAATGAAAAACTAGAAAGGCTTAACATGATCCACAAAAAACCCAGGAAAACACCCACAATCGAAACAATTACCAAACACCAAACAGAATTTCAAAAAATACTACAACAGAAATTAGAACATGAACCAGAGCTTCACAACATGGATATAAATCACCTTACAAATAAAATTACGGAAAGTATTCAGACAGCTGTTAAAACAATATCATTTAGAAAAACAGGCAAAAACCAAAAACTATCATTAAACACAATAAAACTTATTGAGGAAAGACGACAAACTGACTGAGACTCAAGCAGATATAACACTCTTAATAAGATTATCAGGAAGGAAATAAGAAAAGATATCCGAAAATATAATACAAGCCTTATCATGAGCACGATAGAATCAAACAAAAACATGAGAATCCTTAGATCAAACAAAACTACTGGCAAATCGAATATCATTAGAATTAAAAACAAAAATGGCGATGTAGTCAATGACAAAAACAAGATAATAGAATCTGTACATGAATTTTATACAGATTTATACAGATCAAAGACACAATATGATGAAGAGAATAATGGCACCATATTTAACGCCGGATCGGAAGAAATGCCAGAAATTGATTACGATGAGTTAATAAACGCACTTAAATATATGAAACACAATAAAAGTCCGGGCGAAGATCAAGTGACAAGTGACATGATAAAACTAGGCGGCCAAGAGCTCATTGAAGCAGTTAAAATACTTCTCAATAAGTGCCTAGAACAACAAATAATACCAGAAATCTGGCAAAATGCCGAAGTTATACTTTTACACAAAAAAGGAGATCCCGAAAATCTAGAAAACTACCGACCGATCAGCTTATTATCACACTTGTACAAATTACTTACTAAGATTCTTACAAACCGTTTAACTAAGAAACTAGATTTCTACCAACCGATAGAGCAGGCAGGCTTCAGAAAAAGTTTTGGAACTATTGAACATATTCAAACGCTACGCCTGCTTATAGAAAAAGTCACCGAATACAATATTACAATCCATTTGGCATTTATTGACTATAAAAAAGCCTTTGACTCGGTAGAACAGTGGGGAGTAATACAAGCTCTAAACGATGCAAGAATCGACTCAAGATACTCAAGGCTAATTAAATTTATATATGACCATGCCACAATGGTTGTAAAAATTGACGAAGAAACAAAAACGGAAAAAGTAAAAATCTGTAGAGGCGTCAGACAGGGAGACACCATTTCTCCCAAACTATTTACTGTTGCCCTGGAAAATGTTTTTAAAACTTTAAATTGGGAAAAAAAGGGTATAAAAATAAATGGCATGTATCTGACCCATCTCAGATTTGCTGATGACATAGTTCTTGTAAGTGAAGATCTGGCAGAATTAAGTGGCATGATCAAAGATCTGCACGAAGCTTCCCTAAAGATTGGCCTGGAAATGAATATAAATAAAACGAAAATAATGAGTTCATCCAGCAACAGCTTAAAAATCGACAAAAACGATTGAAGCTGTAGACGAGTATATTTATCTTGGGCAGAAAATCACATTAGGGAAGGAAAACCAAACAGCGGAAATACCTAGAAGGATTGGTCTCGGCTGGGCTGCTTTTGGCAAACTCCAGCATGTCCTTAAAAACAAAGAAATCCCCATTAATTTGAAACGAAGAGTTTTTGAATCGTGTGTCCTCCCTGTGATGACGTATGGTCTAGAAACGATGACATTGACTGCCAACACCACATACAAACTTAAATGCGCACAGCGATCCATGGAGAGGCAAATGTTAGGCATAAGTCTGAGAAATAAAATAAGAAATGAAGAGATCAGACGCCAGACCAAGGTTGTCGACATTATGGACCATGTAGCAAGATTAAAGTGGCAATGGGCAGGTCACGTTGCTAGACAGGGAACAGAGAGATGGGCACCCAGAGTTATGAGGTGGAGACCATGGGGAAATAAACGGGGAATAGGTCGACCGATGAAAAGATGGGCGGACGATATTGTCCCTGTTGCGGGTAGAAACTGGCCGAGACGAGCCATGGACCGAAATAAATGGAAGGATTTTGAAGAGGCCTACATCCAGCAGTGGAGAGACGGCTAAAGAAGAAGAAGAAGAAGATGCAAATTCAAATTGAAAAAAAATAGGTACGTCGGCAGCAGTCACCCTCTTAACCTACTTTTTTACTCCTCACAACGCGATATATATTGGGGAGTAATGAATTTACAAATTTTAAGGATATTTTTTTATTGCAGATTATCAACAAGGATCATTCTGAGTAAATCCGTTTATGGAAAATATATAATATATGCTGCGAGGCCTATGGTACTTTTTACTTCAAATTTGGAAAAACCGTGAAAAATATAGACCCTACATACAAATCTCGCGTATCTTGGCTTGATACTTTATCGATATGTTAAGGGAATAAAATTCTCTTGAACAAATCGACAGTTGGATTCTACCAGATATTATAAAAAGTACAAAATACTAAATTTATTAAAAACCAAGTGTGTTTGTGAGGGTGTATTTGTGGCGATGTGTGTAATAAAGGATGTATGAGGGTGTAAGAAAGGTCTCTTTTTGAGTGGAAATATTATCTTATTACAAACATCATTTCTCTCTCTGACATTTCTTGCCATCTCCGAATCAACCAATCAATCTTATGTATTTGTAATACATTATGTATAATTTTAGCTTTCTGAACTCTTTTTGCATATAAACTTTAACTATGCCAAAACTTTTAACTTTTCCGTGCTTTTGCAGTTTGCTTAGATATTTTATTTTTATTATTTTTTTTTTTTTTAAATAAAAATGAGTCCGATGTTTTTGCTTCACTTATATATTATATGGGTCGGTGGCAGAGCGGTTAGCGCGCTGGGCTAGTAATCCACTGGTCGCGAGTTCGATTCCTACCTCGACCGATTTCGTTCACCTAAGCACGAGCATTTATTTGCTTCTTTTAGGGAACGTAGGAAGATGTATATGTACTTGTTTAACAAGGACATATTCATTTTTTTTAAAAAAACAAACAAATTACCATTGATTTATATGTAGGTACTACGTACGTACATATAATTCAATGCAAATTACTAGCTGTCCCGGCGAACTTCTTACCGTCTCAGTCAATGGATGTCGTGTTAACTTTTAGCTGTACCCATAGAATTATAGTATATTATAATTCTATGGCTGTACCATATTTAGGATTTCATCAACGTAATAAAATGAATACAAAAAAATATTAAGTTCAATAGTTTATAAGAATATAATAATAATAATATGAATATGCAAAAATCAGTAATAATGAATACATTTTTCTGTATCTGATAGCTCAAAAACCAACCCAAACATGATGTCAACATTTTCTTTAATCTATATGTTTTATTTTTCTTCATAGAATAAATTCCATTTTCAAATTATTTAAATAATAATTCTTATTAAATCACTATTATTAGGTACCTACCTCGAGTTTCTATTCTAAATTTATCAATGATTTGTTAAGTAGGTAGCCTACCTATCCTAAAGTTTTACATTCGATTTTTGATTAATTTATTTAGATATCATGTTATATTGTTTGCATAATAGGTACCAGGCGTACATTTTATCTACATGTTTTTTTATATTTTATCATTTCTGTTAAGTTTTCCGATATTTTTATAGTTATTCTGTTATCCGGGGTGGAATCCAACAAATAAGAGATCATTACAATTGGTTCAGCCGTTATAGAGTTATAGTCTAACTAACCCGACTTTGTTTTATTTATATAGATATAGATTTTGAAAAACTTCCATTTATATTTCCACAGAAAACTCTTAATTCTTCATTTAAATAAATTCTAATTAATTACCTATTCTGGCACTCCCCGCTTATAATGATATGATAATGCTTTTTGTTTTCAGTTTAAGTAGGTATAACTGACTTTACGTGTCTCACCCATTTCGATAATTAAACAATTTGCGTAATTATAATTGATTAATATCTTCACCTTAATTATGTTCAATGACTCTTTAATTTAAGACTTTACTTTTTTCTGTAATTATTTACATTCGAGTATATCTCCCAGAGCTTTTAATTCATTGATAATATGAGTGTCTTTCGGGTGAAGTATTCCCAATTGAAAGCTTGTTCTTTTTAATTATTTTTAGTTTTACTATTTACAAAAAGGCACCAGTTGGTATGTAATATATGTATGTGACTGATATAAACGCGTCATTAACTCCGAGTTAGTCATTGACAATTTTCATTTATGCGCGGACAACGCATCAGATCAAAATAATATAATTGAATTATCTTGGTCAATTTTTTAACATCTGAAAAGAGATGAATTTGGAATAGTACAGAAGAACTCGGAACTCAAGGCACTTACAGGGCCTACGACCTGTCATCGGCTGGTTCACGTGATCACTTTATGCGCTTGCGCATCGTTCACCAAGTATGGCTTCTTATTGAGTTATCTTATCAATGCAAATTTTGAAAGTTCTATATATTTTAATAATGAGAAATAGATCGAAGAAAATGAGATATTTTAACTATCGCCATCTATGAAGTAACGAAGCAACCTTTTTGTAACGCCATCTATTGAAAAGTTGTTTTTTTTGTAAACAACGAAAGCGACAATCCCTATAGATAGATAATCAATTATCATAACTAACAAAAGTTTCGTTACTTTCATCGTACATAACTTATATTATAGCTATCGGAAAACAACTTGAGCCCGTCATGAGGATGCGCAGATCGCGAATTTGTGTATGTTTGGTTGATTTAAAAACTTTGAGTGTAGGGAATCTAATATTTTTAAATAGGTATATGTATTTTTGGATTTGAAACCTAAAATAATAATTTTTACTTGAAAAATATTAAATATTTTTGTATATATCTCGATTACAGCGCCACATCATCAGCATTGGCGCTACAGCCCGGTGTGGGCTTTGGCCTCCTACAGAAACTGCCTCCATTCCGCCCTGTCGGCAGCAAGTCTCCTCCAATTTGTGTGTCCGATCGCTCTTATATCGCCCTCGATATCGTCCAGCCATCTCATCCTAGGTCTCCCTCTGCTTCTTCTTCCTTCAGAACAGGTGTCCAATACTTTCTTTGGGATCTGGCTATCCTCCATTCTACAAACGTGTCCGAGCCAACGCAGACGTTGTATTTTGATGTATTGGACAACGTTTGGTTCGCCATACATTATTTCTAGCTCTAGCTCTACAGTGCCACATATCAGGTCCGAAATCATCCTATCTTTCAATTCTGAATCAAGTTTCATAAAATAAAATCATTTTATAAAATATCATTGAAATCTGTTGGGCGGTTTCGGAGATTAGTAGTAAACTTTATTTAGATGTTAAAACACATATAAAAATAATAACATCTAGTTTAAACAAAAAATATAAAAATTAAAAAAATTTAAACAAATAATTATTGTACGAGTATGACATTAAATTATTAAAACATCATCTAAAACTATGTATGGAGAACATTAATAGTTTTTAATTATGTATTCAGCACCTAGCCTACGAAAGGTGACAAGACTTGCGGTTTCTTTTATGTTTGGTGGTAAACTTTACACATTTGGAGACCTTTATGGTATGAATTATTTTGTGTAGGTACCTGTTAATATGTACATGTTAATCTCGTTTTTGAAAGTCTAAAATCCTGACAACCTCTCGTAGGGAAATTGTGAACATTGACATTGAATAATATATTTTTTTGCATATATTTTGGAAGCATATTATTTCTTAATTTGTAAAGCAAAGTTAATTTGTTGTATATACCTGTTGTATCGTAGAGATCGATCATCGATCAAGCACGTATGATACCGAATACAATTGATAATATATGCAGAATAAAACTCAGGTTATTATTGTTGGACAGAGATTAAATGATGTAATAAGAATATAACTTACTCGTTTAATATTTAGATGTGCTTCTATATATAATGGTAATTGGTTCTACTTAATGAAATATATAATGTACTTATTTCTAGTTTACAAATTTAGATCGCGGATCTTGAACTATGAATAGGCGACTGGGCAGCGTAAGGACGTAGCTGGAGGTCTGGATGATACCGAATGATTGTGAACCCGGTGTGATTCCTTATATACCGGCTTTGTCGTAGCCGGGTGAGCGTTTGTGGTAACTCGCCGCTCGCGTGTAGCGCAGTACATGGTAACGTCAGCGTAGCGATGTGGCGCAGTGACTGTTGCGCCACACTGTCATTGATTTTAGTTTATTTAACATTAATTTTATTCCTGTATATCTATTGCATTTTAAAATTGTTCTCATTGCCATATTTTGAATAATCTGTAATTTTCTATGTAGAGATCCATTGCAGAGGAATAGGACAATAGATAGGCGTGTACGAACATTGTGATACGAGATTTTTATATATTAAGAAGTCTGTTCTAAAAAAACATATACTTCGAGTTTACAGTACGTAGTAATGTATTTATAAAAATAAAGTCATTTATCCACTATCTATCCACTATATTTAGATTATGTAGTTAAATGTGTAGTCAGTTTTGGTCTTACATAGTATTTTTTGTTCGGTAGTAATGATACCTACTTTGGGAATTCCTTAATGTAGTTACATCTACACGTCAACTGCGCGTTTTTCCCACACACCCCCAGAGAACATCACCGTCCACTTCCTAAAATGTTCTAAATTTGTTAGGAGTGTATCTACAGGTAATCCCGAGGGAACTGTAAAACCTCGCAGTCACAAGATCCATATGAAATAGGAAAAAACAGACAGATCAGAGGACCACAACCAGCGATTTATATGCAACTTTAATAAATCGAGTATTTCGTTGTCGAAATAATAATAATAAAACTTTATTGGCTAAAATAAAATTCATACAAAACATCATGTACAAAAGAAAATATTATAATAGCCAAAAGGGGGACTTGATAATGAATTGACGTCTTCGAGTAAACCTAATTAAAAAAAAATACCACAATAAATAAAAAAAGGCTTGTGTATATAAATTAATTAAAACAAGAAAGCTGAAAATTAAGAAACTAAAGAAAATTAAGTAAATGTAAAAACAACACAAAATATAAAAAAATATATATACATAGAGGGGATGGGAAGTGAAAAGAAAGGGGCAGAGATAGTTGAAGGAAGGAAAATGGGGCAATGGTAAGAAGGAAAAAAGAAGAAACCAAGAGGAAAGAGAGATATCAGAGCTTCAACCGCCGTTTAAAGGAGAAAAATGAGGGAAAGGTGCGAATATCAACGGGAAGTTGATTCCAGAGCCTGGCGCTGTGGACAGTGAAAGAATTAGAGTAGAAGTCCGATCGGCGGGAGGGATTCACAAGAAGACTATTATTACTCGATCTCAGAGGAAGACCATGCTCCGTTGAAAAATGGAACCTGAGATACTTTGGAGCCCCACTATACAGAATCTTATACAGAAGACGGAGAGTATGAGCATCCCTGCGTTTGCTCAAATAAAAGTTGCGACGGAAAACAGAGTGAATTGAGTACTTGCTTATGGTAGTAATAAATGATCCCTACGTAAATTACACCTACCCCTTCGATTTGCTGAACGTATTACACTAGCTCTGCCCATTCGCAGTAGGTACAGAATTTTTCATCTTATTCTTTTCAAGTAGATATAAACAGCTATACTCTGGAATGGCCTATATGATGAAGTTACGTCATCTCAATCCTCACAAACATTTAAAGGTAAAATAAAACTAGTGGGTTGCGGTTAACGCTTAACTCCTCACCCCATAAAGTATTCAAATTTTATATGGAATATTTTCAGCATTTTAATGAAATGAGTTTGTTTAATATTTTTTTTTTATTTAAATATTTTATTACGAAAACTGGATAATTCTTCAATGCCATTTTATGAAACTGTTGTGTCTTTTTACCTATTTGAAAAAAAAATATCAAATTTTTAGTTTCCTGAGCATGGGGTCACATTAAAATATTTGACTTTTAAAAAAGTTGAGATGCACTGTTATATATCCTTTAAAATCTTACGGTATTTGATATACATTTTTGCTAAATTTGAAAAGAATCGAATGAATACTAAATACTATAATCGATAATGTAAAATAAACACGTCGTACAGAGCACACAGCACACTGCACATAGCACACACACACAGATACATTGTGATGAAACTTTCAGAATACACAATATCAGTATGATATTAGTTTATAATATGCAATAAAAATATAGCCTTAATATGTAATTGAGAAATCATAACTCCCCACTATATCCCCTTGGGTTAGAGAAGAGTAAAAACTTTATCTGTCAAATAGTTCTTGAATATTCCTCCTTTTTTTCCTCATTGCTATGTGTATTTTTCTCTTTTTATTTTTACATCGCTTACACTATCTTTCGATAGATGGCGGTAGCATCTATTTTTTTAAAGAATTCCCTTTGCGTAGGTACTCTGAAATGGATCAATCTAACGGATTATATTATTAAGCCAGCGTTTATTTTGTTATTTTGAATGATCCTTTTATATCGAATTGATTATTTTTACAACGTTCGCAGAAAATGTTATTTATAATGTACTTTGTGCTCGGTAATACACCCAAAAAATTCAGAGTTATATCGGGTTATTCCGAAAAATTATGCGAATAACCGTATCTTTGTAAAGCCGCTTCTTTAAATCTTTAACCTCACATAAATTACTATATCGACCTTTGTGGGTAAACGAAGTCCCAAATATCGGAGAATTTGTTAAAGCTTTTCACCCCCTATATAATGTATGATACGCATCTACATGAGTTGGAAAAATAACGGATTTTATTTACCAACTTATAATCGTAGTGCATTTATAAATTACCAAATATCTCACGCGTTATCAAGACATAAGTTGATATTTTTTTTTCTACGATGATTGTCTAACGTCGTCGTCTCAAATATTTAAGAAAAAAAAATAATTCTTGAATTAAATTATTACTTCTTCGTCCTCCAATAATTCCCTTCTGCCTTTCTCACATTGCTAAGGACTGACTGTAAATTGATTTTACTCCTCACTAACCCAACGGGATATAGCGGGAAGTTATGAATTCGCAATATTTAATAATATAAATGATAAATAATAAAATAGCAAAAAATATAGTAAAAATATAATATGTAGGGTAACCATGAGTATTGTAAATAAAATTAAAAAGTGCTTATTTAATTTTATTAACACTGACAGCGTTTACTATGTAGAATTCCATTTTTAAATAAATTAAACACTTGTTTTTCTTTCTACATTTATTTTTACTCTCCAGAACGACCGTTTCGCCTGGTGAAGGCCTTTTCAACTGGTCACCAGTAATAATATGATAAATAATAAAATAGCAAAAAATTTAGTTAAAATATAATATGTAGGGTAACCATGAGTATTGTAAATAAAATTAAAAAGTGCTTATTTAATTTTATTTACACTGACAGCGTTTACTATGTTGAATTCCATTTTTAAATAAATTAAACACTTGTTTTTCTTTCTACATTTATTTTTACTCTCCTTCTAAAAGGCCTTCACCAGGCGAAACGGTCGTTCTGGAGAGTAAAAATAAATGTAGAAAGAAAAACAAGTGTTTAATTTATTTAAAATTAAAAAGAAAAATAAACACATATTGAATAAACTTGGGAAGGTTAACGATAAAAGAATATTTTTGCCATCCTCGGACAATACAAACAACTTGATATTTATTTTTAATTTGTGAGAGGAATTGATTGATTTTAGATAATCCACTGCACTGCAGGACACAGGACACAGGCCTCCCCTCTGCAGGACACAGGCCTCCCCTCTCCTTCTCCACTCCTCCCGTTCATGTGCGACTCCCATCCACCTATTGTAAAATAAAAATTTAAACTATTGTTAGTTTTAATCAAGGTTGAACATGTTTCAGACGATGCATGAATGTTGACAAGGCGATGGTTGCGTGCCTGGATAGAAAAAAAATGGCGTTCGGTTCTGCCTATCTCGCGAGGGTCATGGCGTGATGGTACATATGTATATATCGAAAACACTATATTAAGTACACGTTAAATCGTTTACGTTCAGAAGAGTCGAATGGTTTAGATCAGAGCTCTGTCTTTTTGTGTAATCTGAAGAGTTCCGGGAGGGTTGACTTGATAAAATTGAACCTGTCAAGTGACGGTTGATATAGATTGGATACCCCACCGTCCAGTATCCGCTATCTGGTATACTGTATGTATGTAGGTACCCCATATTCAGAAGGCATCACTCACGTCCAGTAATAAGCTACACTAAACAGAGCGTGTGATACGTGAGCGTAAAAAAATAGGTCAGAATTTATTCCGACTGGCTTCATATTGTCCGTTATAAACACTTTACACCGTGGAGGAGAGAATAGGATAATATAGAAACTGGGAAATGGTTGGAGTTAATAGGAAAAATACTACTTTTCGATATTGCCGCTTTTTGTTATTCAAACACAATGAACAAACGTTTATAATGAAAAATTCATCAATTATTATTCTTTGTCTTGAATATTAATAACAATATCGAAAATATTATCTAAGTGGAAATTAATTACTTGTATATTTATATTTCTGTTGTATATTTCTGTTGTATATTTCTGTTCTGAAACATCCGAATAGTATCCCTCGAAAATTGCCAATAAAAATAAAGGATTCGTAGTTGGGTTGTACATAAGACATGAACTTCATTCAACACAGATGTACATAATATTAACCGAAACTTATAGTGCTTTAAGTCTCTGCATGGCAACTGTTGACAAATTAATGCAAAAGTATAGTTAAAATTGCAAATCCCAACCAGTGGTGCACCTAGAAATTCTATTAGCGGCGTAGCTAGAAATTCTATTAGCGGCGTAGCTAGAAATAATTATCCCTCGTGCAAAAGTTACGATGTAATAATTTTAACTATATTTATTTATTAAAAATCCACAATAACCATACAAAAAAATTACAACAATACAATAGTGAAACATAGTACAACAAAAAAAAATGAAAAATATACAATTAAGTATATGTTGGCACAGACAAAATGAATACAATCTATCAGTACCAACATCCAGTGGATAAGAACTATTCCACTAAGCAGTGCTTGTTTCGGAAAAACTATTTGAATATGATAAATATTCACATAATTTAACTAGTAAAATAATTTGAAAACAGCTCAAAGATTTTTATTTTTTTTTATTATCTTCTGTGCGGGCGTCCTGGGTTCGATCTCCAACAGAGGAGAAATTTATTTAATTCATTTCTCACACTAATATTGCTTCTCTGTGCTGGAAATACTGGTTTGTTGGAAGAAATGGCCACACGGCAATAAACTCGCCACTTGCGCAGGGTGCAAGGGAGTGTTTATCATTATAATGATTATAATTAAAGTCTTAAGGGTTGCCCCTTAGCTTTGCACGACCCTGTTGAGGCCCCCATTCACGATCGTGCCATCCTCCCAAATGGCTTGCCATCACTCCAAAATGCGCTCGTGAATGTCAAACGATCGAAACTCTGTAGTACCGCGAAAACGGCGCGGCGCATCCTGTTGACACAGTGTGAAAACCAGCGGTACATTGCGCCATATCATTGTGCCGAGCTGTTTGACACTCTCGTGAATGCGAAAATACAACATTTTCTCTTTGTTTTTTTCTATTTATATATAAACAAACCGCTAAATAGCAGTTGTATAAAACTCATCAGAATTATAACTCATTTTTCCTTGAAAATTAAAAAAAAATGTGTGATGCGCCCGTGAGTGTGATGAAAATTTTACAATGCTCCAAATGGAGCCGGTCCATATGGAACGACGCCGAATGGCACGATCGTGAATGGGTTGCTTCAGGTAGCTACGCCACTGATCCTAACTCCCCGATATTCCATAGAAGTGGATATTAAAAAGAAATACTTTGACTCGTGTTTTTTTTAAATCAAACGCTAGATTGATACTTCATAAACCTGGGGGGGGCAAGTCTGGTCAACCGGCGCAATCAAATCCAACCATGGGGGCAAGTCCAGTCAGACGGCGTAATCAAAACCATCCATGTTTACCCATATCATGGATATAATTATCTTATGGAGTTCAATAATATCTTAAGATGTTGGCTGGACTTGCCCCCATGGTTGGTTTTGATTTCTTCTATGCATGAACATAGACTCAACCTTTTGAGAAATTGATAAGAAAAATATGCTTTATAATTGTGAAATTATAACTCTCCATTATTCCACAGTTGCGAAGAGTAAAAACTACTTATTATCTACACTACACGCTATTCCGTGTAATCTTTATGTACCGATGATAAGTACCGGGTAATTAAAAATGTAATATTACACAGTACGTAATATGTTAATAATTACTGTCAATCGAAAGTGAAATTTGACGATAGCGCTAAATGGAATTTCCTAGTTTAGTGACACATTTCTTGGTAATCATTACACTTTACCTTTGTGACAATAATGTGTCGGGTAAATGATAGGTAGTGAATATTTATTACCTACTCTCGGATCTACCCACATTAATATATATTACGTTTCGTGGTTAAATAATTACCGTGAATTGTGACACTTATTAACTTTTGAGATAATGAACAACGCCAAACTAGAGCATAATATATGCACGGCGCGGCGTACGATTATTTCATTTTTTTGTAATTATAGCGATAATGTTTTACTGTGGGAATATACACAATTAAATGGAGTCAACTGATTGCCCCGTAAACAATTTCTATCACCGAACCACACTTGTTTTTTTTTCTACTGTTGTAATTGCATTTTTATAAGAAAAATAAAATGTTATTATTCTACATATATTGTTTTTGACCATTCATAATTTATGATTTTATTCTATGCAACATTAAAAATTACATCGACTACTATTTTAATTACATATACGCAAACATTGGATTTGTAAAGACTGTTGCTTTCATTGTTAACAACCATTTTCTCAAAAGATGACATTATAAAGGTTTCTTCGTTACTTCATAGATGACAATAGTAATAATGTCCATTATATTCCATATTCGTCTCTATTGAAAATTTGTCAAAAAAAAATTGAAAATTAAATTGTACAAGTAAAGATAACTTTCATGTTCGATAACTTTCTTAAATACTCACATTTTTAAATACTCCAAAGAGCGGTTTTTTTTTAATTCTGATTTATTAAGGTATTTGTTTTTATTGTAGATTATCACATAGTATCAAAGTTTAGATTGTCGATCGACAATTCTTGATAGAACTCCATTGTATGTTGATATGTTATAAAAATATAAAAATACTTGGTGATAGTTCTATTGTATTTATTAGATTATTGACGCGTTTCGTGCAAGGCACGTCGGCAGAATAATAATCTAATAAATACAATAGAACTGTAACCAAGTATTTTTTATATTTTTATAACATATCAACATAGTATCATGCTGCGATTGTATTCTGAACGTTACGTCACAATGTATCGGTGTATTTTTTTTCATTTATTTAAAGACATTTTATCCAATATTGAATGATACATGTCTCAAGAGTAAAAATAACATTAAAACATAACAAAACAAGAGGAGAAAATACAATTGATACATTAAGTACTTAAGAAAAACAATTGGCAAATTAATATAAACAGATCAAAATACAATTAAATAGAACACAAATGCAAATGATTGAAACATAGAATTCTTCCCCCACACGAAAACTCGATATTTCAATTACTAACAATAAAACATAACAAAAACAAGAGGATAAAATACAATCGATACATAAAGTACTTAAGAAAAACAATTGGCAAATTAATCATCAGCAATTAATTATCAGCAATATATTTTCTTTTTCTTCTCAACTAATGAATCTGTCAATATATGTTCGTCTACACACATATGCACACCATCTCTCACACACACACATACACACCCACACACTCACACTCTTTCTAGATATCTCTTTCACACACATGTATGTATTACTCTTCTCTCATGCGCGCACCCACACTAATTCACACTTTTTTGTTGTATTATTTTGATATTAGGTATAGTACGTAAGAGGTACATGTTATTTTTGTATTATTATTTATTTAATTTTAATAATTGTATGCATGTACTATGTGCTGTCCTTTGTAAAATAAAATAAAATAAAATAAAATACAAACAGCAGGCTAAGTCTGTAAGTAGATCTCGACCGATAAATGTCGAGATTAACTGTCAAAATATCGAATAGTCGATATTTTGACAGTTTTGGTAGTCACTAAGCAGATAACGCGTCGAATCGTTCTCGCCCACTTATTTGACGGCGAGATTGGGTCGACATCGAGGCGAGAGACAAGATCTAACGCCGCCATGTTGAATTAAATGTCATTTTTTACGCGAACAATGCCGAATTTCATATTTATTTTGAGAATAATTATATAAACGAGTTAAACGACGCCGTTTAAGAGATTCTTCAAAACCTTTAAATATTCCGCGGAATTCATTTATTGCTAATTACCACGTAACAAAAGTTTTATATGGTTATATATTTATTGGAAATATGCGTCCGTACTTAGATTATAACATTATAATTCTATGCGTCCGTAAATGTTTTCCGTAAGTATAGATTTGAAATATTTTTTCATTTTGAGAAAGTATTCTTTTAAGCTATTTTATCACATATGTATTTTAACACTTAACAAAAGAAAATTCGGCGTAGTTTTTAGTAAAAAAATAACACGCTGCTGTCATCACACTTGATAAATTGATCGAAATATAATTAAAAATATTTTTTAAAATTACTCTCAAAACATTCAATAAACACAAAAGAAGTTAATTTAATCGTATTATAACTTGCTTTCGTGCTTTAAAATATGACCATATTATATTTATTTAACAAATTTATGTAAACAAATTTGACATTTATTCAAATCATGGGGAAAATATTGTGTATTGCCATAAATGATAATTCAAAAATGTACCGCAAGCCAGCCTAACGGCGACAAATACTAATAAGTGCATTTACGAACTCGACAGCGCTTAGTGACTACGAATTGTCGTTACGGGCGTAAACATGGCGAGAAGAGCGGCGATACGTTGTCGGATCTCGACTTTTTTACTGACTTGGCCTGCTGATCAAAATACAATTATATAGAACACAAATGCAAAAATGTATCGGTGTACGATGTACTATTTACGACGTGTTTATTCTACTTTATCGATTATAGAATAAAGTACTCATTCGATTCTTTTTAAATTTTGCAAATTTGTATATCTGATAGGTACTAGCTTAGACCCCAATAGATTTTGAAGGATATCTGATCAGTGCTTCTCAATTTTTTCATCTGTCAAATATTTAAAACTGACCAAGCTCAGGAAAATCGATTTTTATTTTCAAAAATGCTAAAAGCGCACATCAATTCTATAAAATGGCATTAAAGAATTATCAAGTTTTCATAATAAAATATTTATATCAAAAATAAGTTCTTGAAATGCTTAAAACTTTCTATACAAAATTTGAATACTTTGTTGGGTGACTTGGCAGTGAAAAGTACAGCGTTGGCCGCAATCCACTCGTTTTGTATTATGTTTTATTGTACATATATTATTGTGAAATACTTAGACACCTAAAATATAAATATTATTTTGTTTGTTTCAGGTATGTAAATACGCAATATCATCATTATTGTGTTTCGATCCGTAAACTTGGTGAGTCTTATATTTATTTTTTGTTTAACACCTCTCGAACGATTTATAAAACGTCGTATTCGTGAGAGCACACTTCAAGGACGCTCAAGGTACAAATACTTTTAAAATTTATCGTTCTTTTTGTGGAATATATATTTGAGTAAAACGTTGTTTAGTTCAAATTAATTATGTCACATTCCCCAGATTCGAAACAAATATATATATTAGAGTATAACGATTGCTCATATTTTTATATAGGAAAAACTACTAGATATATAGAATCTACACTGGATGAAAAATTAAATCTGGGTTCTGAGAAACATAGCGGTCTAAAGGAATCTACTAACAGCCTCAAGAATTAACGCTTCACGAACATCAGAAGTATGTACAGTCCTTATATTAGAGTGTAACGATTGCTCGTATTTTTATATAGGAGAAACTACTAGAAATATAGAAACTAGAAATATAGAATTACGGAGCATTTGAGATGTCTAATAATCAATAATTGTCCAGAATTTTCCAACAATTTCATCGAACATAACCACACTTTTACTAATAATGCAAACTTAAAAATAATCCATAGTAATTTAAATAATATACAATTAGACAGCCTGTAAATCTTGGAAATTAGAAAAATGTAAACATGAGAAATAATATAATTAAAAATCATACACAATTCCCGAATAGCCTTATATTAAATATTTTCCCAATACAAAAGGAATTTATCCAATTATTTTTAAGTTCATTGCATCCGCTACCCTACAAAATAATGTTACCCACCCTACACCCCACCTATTATGTTCACTTTTAGTCTATATATTGTACATTTAGTTCAGTATACTTTGTATCATCCTGTAGAGGTATTTTTACTCAATTGAATATATTCTGACGATGCTCAGCATTGAGCGATATCGTTGAATGGGAGTCGCGTTTGCTAAAAATATACATAATTGAATATAAGTTATAATTTTAGTGGTGAACATTTACACAAACAGTATTTCGCGGTCTCCTACCCCGCTCCATAAGGAAAGTTTTAGAACTATATACTGCTGTTTCTCCCCGAAGCGGCTGCCCGTCGGACAAAACAAGAACTACCATCAAGCATATTTCATACAACTACTGAAAATATACCTTTAAACGTTTTTTTATAATAATAATAAGTTTTTTGTATAGTGCCGTTTAATTATTCGAGATCATACCAAGGGCGCTGATAATTTAATATTGTTTTGCTCTCTGAAACAAAGCTGTTTTTAGTCGTCCTTTAGTGAAAGTGCTCTTGCTTTGAGCACTGCGGACATCTAGAGGCAATGAATTCCACTTAATAGGACCACTCACCTTAAAGCATCGGTCATAGTAAGCCGCTTTGTTGACTTTGTTGTCCAACTCTTATAGTTATACAGTATAGTAAGGGCAACACGCATTTGTTGTGTTTCCTTTTAAAAGGTAATGCACACCCGTACAGCTGTTGCTGGTTATAACACATATTTTGAGATATGCCGTGATGGTATGAATGAATAGCGTGTCGAACTGGTATGGAGAAGGAGTTTAGAAAGACAACTGGATGAATTGGTATGAGATAGAGGGTCATGGAAAGGACAAATAAGATGAGCAGTCGACCCCAAAACATATATTAAAAGATGAGGAAAAGTATAGTTAGGATATTACTCGAAAAGTGAGTTTCTTGAATGATGAGTTATGAGCACGGCAGCATTTCAACCTTTCATTATACGTAATACTTTGTCATTATATGTGATATTATACTGAGATAGGGGCTGCATTCATTGTATGTTCTCAGGTACACTTCTTGATAATACGGGGATGAAATTTTCAAATAATAAACGCCGTGTAGGTATAATACATTTTATTTATATAAAAATACCTTATGTACGATCTTGAATCATTAGACGGCGTTATATTAAATCCCTTACTATTATTATATTATGTAGTACACGTACGTGCGCGCATGCGCACAATACACACACGCACATACACGCTCACGCACGCACGCCCACACACACACACACACACACACACACACACACACACACTTTTACTGTCTTATTTTGATATAGTATGTAAGAGATTATAGTCTTATTTGTGTTTCTTTTTAATTAATTTTAATTATTGTATGAATGAGCTGTGTGCTGTCCTTTGTATAATAAAATAAATATATATTCACATAGGTATTAAAAAAAATAGTGTATCTATATTTTGTCACTAAAAATAATATTTATATATATAATATTTCACTGTTATGACTTCGTTTAATCAAATCTACATATAATTACGGTCTTTCATTATTGTGCCGCCGTACATTATTTAATGTTATCTTATTTTGTTATCTGATTGGATGGAAGAAATTGCCAAATTGTAATAAGCCCGACAGTGTGCTAGAATTTGTTTATTATTTTATTTAATTTTTATTTTATTTTATTGGGGGTATACACAGATGTACAGGTTACATTCATTAAAATATATATGCTAAATGGTACAATCTATAGCTAGGCCTGCCATTCAATGATGTATATCCACTGATATAATATTTAACACACAGAAGAGAAATAAAAAAAAAATTAAGAAATAATTATTAGAAGATGGTTAAGGATAGTGGGATAGGAAAGTGACGGGAATGTCAGAGGATAACTAAAAGAGGGAGAGCAAATTAAGTTGTACTGTATTCATACAATACAATAAAACAAAATATCTATATATTGTTATCTCGGATCAAGTTGGATAATTCTTTCATATACCTGCTATACGGAGTGTGAAATATGCCTAAACTATTTATTTATTTATTTAATTATATTTACGGCTTGAAAGCCTATTTACAGTACATAACACCATATTATTAACAATACATAACACCAGTTATAAATACAACAATAACACAAGTACCTACAATACATTTAGTTCAGCAATACATTATATCAGTTAAGAAACATCAATAAAGATAACAATAACATATTGTAAATCAGAAAGAAATCAAATTTAAAATTCGGCGATACATAATATCTGTTATGAAATATAATGTTAAAAATTGAACAGTACACAACACAGTTATAAATACAATAATAACATAAGTATAACACATTAAGTTCAGCAATACATTATATCAGTTAAGAAACATCAATAAAGATAACAATAACATATTGTAAATCAGAAAGAAATCAAATTTAAAATTCGGCGATACATAATATCTGTTATGAAATATAATGTTAAAAATTGAACAGTACACAACACAGTTATAAATACAATAATAACATAAGTATAACACATTAAGTTCAGCAATACATTATATCAGTTAAGAAACATCAATAAAGATAACAATAACATATTGTAAATCAGAAAGAAATCAAATTTAAAATTCGGCGATACATAATATCTGTTATGAAATATAATGTTAAAAATTGAACAGTACACAACACCAGTTATAAATACAATAATAACATAAATATAACACATTAAGTTCAGCAATACATTATATCAGAAACATCAATAAAGACAAAATACAAAAACAAAATAAAACAAAACAAAAACCCAAACATAACGATTACTAAGATAACTATTGAAACTATTATCATGTACAAAAAGATAAACAAATAATAGGTACATTGTCAGCATTATTCATTCTTTCCATGTGTCTGAACCATCTCAAGGCATTTTATCTTTCCGTAAAATAAAAACGTTTTAAATATTATTTTGATATCCAATTTTTTCTCACGAAATATTTTTTTGAATCTTTCCTTTTTTCGGTGCTCCATTTAATATTAATTCACAACGCTAAATCCTCCGCGCTTATGTTAATTTCTTGACAGTCTTATTTTCTTGAAAACAATTTGGAAAATAAAAACCAGCCGAGTAGGTACATTGTAGATAAAAGACGATTTAGCTGAAGTATGCCTGAAATTTCGCGAACATTCTAGTAGATTTTTGAACTGTAGGTATGTAAATGTATGATGGATATTGAAAATTTAATCTGAAGCTTTGCAGAAAAATACAAAGTCTTATAAATTGTGATGTCAAAGTGATGTACATAAGTGTCACTTCTTCTTTCGTGACTCAGTGAGATACATATTTCTTGAGCCAAATGTCCCGAGTTCGATTCACGCTGAAGACAGTTTTCGATAAATTATGTTTTCAGTCTGAATCTACTAGGTACTTGAAAATGTGCTTTGCACGAAACCGGTTGTAGGTTGTAGTCTTAATAAATAGTGGAATTGATTTTAAACACGTTTTTTATTTTTATTTATTAAAAATATTAATTTAGTCTGGATCAATCTATTTATTTATTTATTTGTAAGGGTACATCGACGGACATCCAGCTTCCATCTTGAATAAAAAATAATAATATCAATCAGAAGCTGTGTACATATTGTGTAAATTGTGTTTAAATTGATGTAGCAGAGCAAATATTTTGATGCGCATATTATTTTATTTTCTTCTATAATATTGGAAAAACATACAGCATACATAATAATAATAAAAACAAAAATGATACATACAATTTTATTTTATATTATTTTTATTTTATACACAGTAAATCATAAATTGCATGTTCAAAAAACCTTAGTTCCTGTATGTATTTTGTTATGGAAAATAAATAAATATTATTATTATTAATTTCATGCCTAGAGTAACATGTTTTCCTAGAGTAACATGGTTTAGGTATTAGTATTTTCATAAAAATACTAATACCTAAACCATAGAATTATAATGTACAGAATCTGCGTGTAGTACAAATTTCGAATTCAAATATATGCCAACTTTTTTTTACATGTGTGTGTGTGTGGCGGTAGATCGGTAGGTGGACCTAGGTATTATGTAGGTGTGCGTATCGGTAGATATGCGTATACGACCGGGCGAGTGAAACTCAGAACATTGTTCTTAGTTTTTGTTGTCATACTTTCATTGCGCTGACTAGGTATCTGTTTCATATATAATCTAAGGTAAGGCGCGCATGGAAGCTTAAATTCATCGGCCGATAATAATAAAATTGTACGATTGGAAATAACACGGCGGTCAACATTCATATATTTAAAATACATACAACATGTATATTCATAAGTTTTAATACCTATATGATTAGAAATATGGATTTTTTTGAAGTAGCATGTGTTTGTGCTCTTGTCCTCAAAATGCGTAAAAAGAAACGTCAAAAAAATCACTGGGTTCATCCGCTTATAAGTGGTATATTACCGAAAGGACAATTTGTCCTGTCCTACGAAGATTTAAGATCACACCTTGAGGAGTTTTTTAAGTACACCAACCAGTTATTAAAATTTCGCTAATCTCCAACCACAATTTTTGCTTAATTTGGCGGTCACTATATTTTTTTAATTTTTATTATACTATGAAGGACGTGCTTCAACTTATGTAATTAATTGTTCGGAATCAATATTTATTTCATACATATTTTCTGACATTTCGTTTGACAACACTGACAACGTACTTCTCGATCTACTGCGCTCGGACGATTAAATTATCGGTGAGCAAGCGCCATGCGCGCTCTCTCATACAACGGGATTGGTTACAAAAAATCGGCGATTTTTTTGTGTCTCGTCACAGATTTTTAAATCGGCCGATTCTGTTAGCTTTCATGCGCGCTCTTACATGTAATTCGTATGTTGTAGCTCACCGATAATTAATCGGCCAATGAAATAAGCTTCCATGCGCGCCTACCTTAAGACTTAGACACATGTTTTATTTATTTTATCTATTCATTATTTCTTTTTCTTTCATAATCATTGGGCGGGTACATTTGAAAAACGAGGAGAAAAGGAAAATCAAATATTACTGTGGCTAAAATTTGTAATTTTAATAGCAAAAATTAAAGGAACAGGCAAACAGTAAAAAAAACGTATAATTAAATTATTATGTATTTGTTCTTTTTTTGTATGTATTTACCATGCATAATATTGTTTTATTTTGTGTGCAATAGACTTATTACTTATAAGTACATTATTACTATTTCATATATTTATGTAGTGTAGGAGAAAAAAGAAAGCAGTAAAAGTCAGATATGTGACATGTGAGTGGGGAGTGTGTGTGTGTGGGTATGTGTGGGTGTGTGAGAGGGTGTGTGTGTATGTGTGTGAACCTTTATGTGATGAACCCAATTTATCAGCATAAGAATCTAGGATTATATTAGAGTACTTAATAATCTATTCTTTACCATAATCAATGGGGAGTTAAAAAGATCATCACTAATGTTGGAGTTATAAAAATGGGTATTGCAGTATATGAAAGAATTTTGTCTTTGTATAGGAATTCATACAAGTGCGTCCACTGATCGGCATCGGACGAAGCGCGCGCATCGGATCGTCGAAATGCTGATGCCGTTGGTAGGAGAAATAACAATCCGCTCGGATCTGTCATTTTTGTATGTGCATTTTTTTATACTGATACCATATCTCATTTTTCATGGAAAATTCTCATTTAAATTGTTTAAACTATTATTTAAATAAACCACTATAATATAAATTCAAATCTTTTGATGATTTATTGTTTTTTTATTCAGCAATCACGCGAAAACGGCTAAAGATTTTGGATAAAAATTGTCAAAATTCAAATGACAGTTGTGTCGGCAATCCGATTAGTGCGCCAGCGGACGCTCCGTCCGATCCGTCCGCTGCGCCTGTATGGACGCTAGCCTTTAATGGGAAAGATAGGTGTGGTACAAAATATGACAAAAGCAACGCACAAATAAATGAATATGTCGTAGACAAAGAAAACAAAACTATTAACCGTGAATGAAATACAATATAATACATGGGTCCTATTCTACTATAGGTAGGTACAGTACAATAATAAAATTGTCTGTTTTTATCTCCATTTTACACCTGACCGATTTATCCACACGGCCATCACTAATCCTTTCATATAATGGATGACCAGTGGCGTCCTTGTAGAGATGGGCGACAAGTCTTGGTCAACCACAATGTACACACATACAAGCTAATAAAGTCTTCTTCACGAATACTTATTTTAAAATCATCACAATCTTGCGCCAACCTGACGCCTCATCCGGAAACCTTTCTTTGAAGCTACGATTCTCTACTATGAGTTGTAGAAGGGCATATTTATCACCACTGAATATGTGGTCAAAGTATGAGCATTTGTGTCTCTTGACAGTGGCAACTCTTTCTTCTTCATGGTCACAATTCTAGGATTGGTTTGCACCAAGCACTCCATCTCTCCACATATTTCTGTTGTCCGCCAGACTTCATCTCTTAGTAGCTTCTACAACGCATATCACTGATCACCTGGTCCGTATAACTGTCTCAAGGGCGACCTCTACAGTTTCTTCTATCCGTCATTCCTTCGGCGATAGTAACAAGCACACCTGGATGCCTGATATTATGGATCGTTGTTGCTTTAATATGTTTGTGTGAAATTTATTTATTTATTTATAATAAACATGGCATTTTACATACAGAGGTTTGACAACAATAATAAAGGTATATAAAAAAAGATTAAATGCTATACATATTTCAGACAGAGACAATGGAAAGGTACACTTACACATCCAAACCATTGACACTCTCTTGCGCTTTGCTGTCAATTAGCGATTTTGCTCTCCAATATGCTAGGGATAATCCCTGTGTTATATTGGATGCAGTCTTTGGTTTTATAAGTTAAACAACATTATTTTAAAGTGGATTCAGCACATTAAAATTATTAAGATGTACTTTCTTGTATGCGATTGTCAATGTCTGTAAGTGTCCCAAATAGAATAAAATAAAATAAATAAATAAAATAAACCCTCTTTAGGAGATGTCTCGTTTCTCCGACTTTACTCAGTACCACGTCTTATGAAATGTAATCTGACCAATGTATGCTCTCCGGCTGATAGTCCACGTTTCGCTGCAATCGAGTTCCAAATTTTTATCAATATCAGCACTGTGAGCCGGTCTACCGCCTCTGGTTTCGCCGCATGATTGTGTTAGAGACTTCCGCTATTTTTTTTCCGCTATATTTCTGGCAGTCTTGCGCCACGTGTTTCACAGACTGATCAGCTCCTTACACACATTCAGAATTATCCCTGCTCTGTTCTAACAATGTTTTGCTGTACACAAACCCATATTTTAATTTATACACAAGTTTTTGAAGTATATACTGAAAATTCCTGCACAAGATTTAAATGGATGATTCCCTACTAGTCTATCTGCCACTTTAAGACCTCTCCGATCGAAGGATTATATCATATCTCATGCTCTTCTATAAGATAATTAAATACTTCAGCACCTCTTACCTCGTTAGTCAGATACATTTCCATATTCCAACAAGGAATACTCGCCAAAATATAACATTCCTATGTAATATGTCCAACACTAATTATTTGCATAACACACCAATGAATATAATTCATCGGTTGGGCAATGTTTGTGGTTATCTGACTGGTGTATCCTTCCATTCTATTAAGCACTATAAGGTCACTTGATTGAAGCATTTTCAAAAACATACCCTCTAATAAAATTTGTAATTTTCTGGTTTGCATATTTATATGTATACAATTTAAAGGAAATGAAAAAAGATAGAAATTCAATAATTTACATACATACATACCATCACGCCATGTCCCTTGCGGCGTAGGCAGAGAGAACCGAACGCCACATTTTTCTATCCTGGCACGCATCCCTCGCTTCGTCCACATTCATGCATCGTCTCATACATGCTCGTCTATTGCTCTATTGCTAATAATTTTATTGACTTTTTTTACTTCTTTGCGTAAGTTTTTTACTTCTTTGCGTAATTTTATTACTGTATTGTTTTCTGTGATTTCGATATGTGTATATAGATATTTTTGGCCACAGTCTGGTGACATTCGGAAGAAAACTTTCCACACTTATAAATTAACCTAAAAATCTAGCTTTTTATTTTGTTTTTTTTTCTAGCTATGATGTTTCTTTTTTTATCTATTTGTGCTTAATTGTATCTTTTATAGTAATGCTTTACTTTTTGTTTTCTTTTGTTTTTATCTTCCACTATTTTTCTTTATTGTGATCTTAGTTTCTATTGTGTCTTTTCATTTTTATATAGATTCTTTTTTGGATATTCATTTTCTTGTAAATTTGTACACAAACTTTTAATGCAGGATGTTGCCACTTGTAATTGGCTGACCAGTTTTGCAATAGCTTGCCCTTATTTGATAGAACAACGATGTATAATAACTTGTTAGCTGTAAGTGGTCCTTAAATAAAAATAAATAAATAAATGTAAATCATTAAATAAGTATATAAATCTGTAATTCTTTTGAAGAAGTGCAGAAGTCGATGAACGCTGTAAATATATACTCAATATGAACCTTTTTATTTTGGTCACGGTCTCTTGGCGTTTGCTCCTCACTACTACTCTGTACCGCGTGCGTATATTATCCCAAATACAACACTATATATAGGTAGGTAGGTAGATTTAAGTAAAACTCGTTGGTAAGTCAACCATGATTACATATAAACATCGACTCATCCAGAAGGTACACAAAACACATAATATTATAATAAAAATCATACACCCGGAAAAATGACGACACGACGGTTACTCACTAAATCGTCAAATATGATGCTCGATCGCTGGAAACGAGGAAGTATGTATGACGCCGTGCTGCGCCAAACTTAACCCTTAGCCACCTGACCTATTTTTCAGTTACACTACCACCTGACGGGGGTCCTGGAGACCGCTTCCATATTTTACATTTTTAATATCCATAAATTAAAATATTGAAATAAATAAAGTCTTATCTGTATTTTCATTCTATCTTTTTCGTTTATGTATATACATCACACATATTTACCATACTGTTTTGTTTGCCAGTTTTCTTCATCAGTTCTTTCTGGCAATACTAATCGAACTGACAGAAGTTTACAAAAAAAGGTTGTGTACCAATATTTCAGTTATACCTATTTATACTCTGTTCACTTTCATTTTCGCGCACTCTGACGATGATCTTCAACAGATCGATACCGGTCAGTGCCAGTGTTAAAATTAGATAGTGAAACTAAAACTAATTAGTGTTTTCATTTATACCTAGTATAATGGAGTTTCACCACGAATTATCCGTCGACAAAATTAACAAAAAATTAGTTAGTTTTTTTAAAACAGTCCCCTCCGTCCCTTCAGTCTTTACTGTCCCTTCGGTCTCAAATAATGTAAAGGGAACTGGTTTGAAATTAGTTCGAAATTTCAGTAGAATTTTACTGGGAAAGAAATTTCAGCGAGATTGGAGTTAAAAAGTAGTTTTAGAATTTGAATGAATTTAAGTGTTATAAAGGCAAATTATGAAAAGAATTGCTCAACAGAGAACAACTTGGATGGGCCACAACATCCGGCACCCAGGCCTTCTTTTTTTTACCATCGTCGAAGGAATGATTGATGGGGGTAACTGTAGAGGTCGCCCCAGAAACAACTATATAGACCAGATAACCGGTGACGTGCGCTGTAGCAGTTCCAAAGAGATGAAGAGACTGGCGGACGACAGAGTTAAATGGAAAGATCGAGTGTTTGGCGCAGACCAATCCTAGGATTGTGACCCAGAAGAAAAAGAAGAAAGTGTTTTGTGATGGCCACAACCCCCGTGTTCTTATGTATTGTTATTAAGTGTGTAGATATTAAAGAAGTTATAAAAAGAAGTTGCGAAACCGGTTATATATTAAAAGCGTCCTTGAGGTGAGAATATCATAAAAACGGCGCTACAAGGCATCCCAGTTTATTTTTATAATAATTACTGTGTCGTATAATGCATTAGGAATTATGTAACATTTATTTTCGTGCATAAAATTATGTGATATCAAACTGTAACTATTATCTGAATGAACACGTTTCAATTGATACATTTCGGCACATTTAATTCTGTAAATCGATTCATTTTCAACCATTTTAATGATTCGACTATTTGTGTGACAACTGAAATCAAATTAATGTATTATTATTATGATTTGTGTTCGTGTGTGAAATGAATTATTGTACAAATTGCCTTGTACATGAGTGGTATTTGTAAATGACATAAATGAGAAAATAATAACTTAACTTTGTTGTATTTATTTATGTATTGTATTAGATGCTTATAGAATTGGCCTTCGGATGTATATTTATATAAAAATATTGTTACGATACAATATTATGTTTTTATTTTTTTTTTATTTGTTGGCAAATTCACAGAATGTATTACATAACGTTATTTACATAATCTTTTAAATATAAATATATTCCAATTATGAATTTACTCGTGAAATATTACAATTTTAAAAGCTTGGTAGAAGTATTAACAAATAAAACAAATCGAACTATGATGACAGAGGAAGTAACAATAACAATGAATCAATTTACAATAATTTGAAATAGAAGAAATAAATACATTAACAATTTAGAGAAGAAATGCACAATCTCTCAAGACTTACGTCGTGAATTTATCAAATATAAAAAAAAACGAAAGAGATTTTTTGTTTTGAGTGAGTTTATAAGTATTCTTTTGTATATTATTAACCAAGTTGGTCCGAGTACTGACACTTGAGGCACTCATTTAGGTTCTACAATGAGTTTATTCCATTCACGGGATGATCGTTGCAGTTGATTTGATCAGTCGAAACGATCGTCCCCTGAAAGAAAATACATCTTTATGGAAAAGTAATCAAATTTAGATTGAATTTAATCTTAAGAGGATATAAATATTTATTTATTTATTGTTTTACAAAAAATAGATGATATAGTGATGAGTGTAGTTAGCAGTGTTGGTATTGTTTTAATCACCGTCAAACTAGGCAAGGCCTGTACATAATATAGTGATGAGTGTAGTTAGCAGTGTTGGTATTGTTTTAATCACCGACAAACTAGGCAAGGCCTGTACATAATATAGTGATGAGTGTAGTTAGCAGTGTTGGTATTGTTTTAATCACCGACAAACTAGGCAAGGCCTGTACATAATATAGTGATGAGTGTAGTTAGCAGTGTTGGTATTGTTTTAATCACCGTCAAACTAGGCAAGGCCTGTACATAATATAGTGATGAGTGTAGTTAGCAGTGTTGGTATTGTTTTAATCACCGACAAACTAGGCAAGGCCTGTACATAATATAGTGATGAGTGTAGTTAGCAGTGTTGGTATTGTTTTAATCACCGTCAAACTAGGCAAGGCCTGTACATAATATAGTGATGAGTGTAGTTAGCAGTGTTGGTATTGTTTTAATCACCGTCAAACTAGGCAAGGCCTGTACATAATATAGTGATGAGTGTAGTTAGCAGTGTTGGTATTGTTTTAATCACCGACAAACTAGGCAAGGCCTGTACATAATATAGTGATGAGTGTAGTTAGCAGTGTTGGTATTGTTTTAATCACCGTCAAACTAGGCAAGGCCTGTACATAATATAGTGATGAGTGTAGTTAGCAGTGTTGGTATTGTTTTAATCACCGTCAAACTAGGCAAGGCCTGTACATAATATAGTGATGAGTGTAGTTAGCAGTGTTGGTATTGTTTTAATCACCGTCAAACTAGGCAAGGCCTGTACATAATATAGTGATGAGTGTAGTTAGCAGTGTTGGTATTGTTTTAATCACCGTCAAACTAGGCAAGGCCTGTACATAATATAGTGAT
Source organism: Molanna angustata (assembly GCA_963576475.1). Taxonomy (NCBI): domain Eukaryota; kingdom Metazoa; phylum Arthropoda; class Insecta; order Trichoptera; family Molannidae; genus Molanna; species Molanna angustata. The sequence continues at coordinate 9,619,047 of OY754966.1, read as the reverse complement.
GAGTGTAGTTAGCAGTGTTGGTATTGTTTTAATCACCGTCAAACTAGGCAAGGCCTGTACATAATATAGTGATGAGTGTAGTTAGCAGTGTTGGTATTGTTTTAATCACCGTCAAACTAGGCAAGGCCTGTACATAATATAGTGATGAGTGTAGTTAGCAGTGTTGGTATTGTTTTAATCACCGACAAACTAGGCAAGGCCTGTGTCATGACGGCTATTTCATATATTAAATAATTTTTATAAAATGTAGCATATAATAGGTATAGATATACTATTAGCATAACATAATATATGATATAAACATAACATAAATGTAATATAAAAAATATAATATAAATATATAGATATAAATATTTAGCTAATATAGTTTTTAACCACGTTGAGTATATTTATATGTCAACTAGTTTCGGAGACGTAACCGCACCTTCGTCCGGACAAACTTATACTAAACTTAGATACTATGTACATAATGTGACCCGTGTGCCTAAATTATGTATCGGTAAGTTGATGGGCGGAGCTTACATTATTGAAAGCAGAGGTTGTCAACGGAAAAATATTAAATAATGGAGTATTGTTTAAATGTACTTGATTATTAATTATTTTTTGTTTTGTATTTAAGGCTTTTTTATCTCTAATGCCTCCAAGTTATCCAATCTTAAGCCCTCTTTATTTATATGCAAGATTTTATAGCCCGTTTGATTATTGAAAGCATGATTATTTTCAATCAAGTGATTTGCAAACTCTGAGAAATTGTTACTTTTTAAACATCTTAAATGCTCCTTAATTCTAATGTAAAAATTTCTACCTGTTTTACCTATATAAAAAAATTCGCAATCTTCACAATTTTATCTATAGACACCCGAATTACTTAATACCGTGTCTTTATCTTTATTATTTTTTAAAAAAGTTCCTAGGTTATTACCAGTATAAAAGGCTGGTTTTAAATCTGGTGGTAAGTCTTTTATTAGCACTGATTTTATTTTATCATTTATAAAAAGCATTCTCCGCCATTTTTGATCATTTGTGTTTATACATTCTTTACCGCTGTACAAGTAATTGATTATATTTTGTCTCTTTTGTATTTTATTTTTTATATTACTTATTATATATAAGTCATAACCATTATTAATCGCGATGTTTTTAATTGTATAATATATAATAATTCTCTAAGGCGTCTCGGGTAAATCTTTCTTTCATAATCTAGTTTCACAAAAATATATGAATATCATCACACATTTTGTGCATGCTTTTGTAGAAACCATGTCGTTAATTATTAACCCATTGATGGCGTCCATTGTGTTTGAAATGTTGTTGAAAAATAACAATATTGTGCGCTTCGTTGAGGATATATATATATATAATATATTATATTTTAATATCCAAGGATTTATTGCCAGCTCACAAAGTGAATATCGTGTCTTACCTTTTACGTTATATTCATACAATTACACACCTGTTACTACCCCTTGAATGTTGCGTGCTAAGATAATGCTATGTAAGAATCTAAATACATTAGCGCTTAGATTCGTTGTTATAGGTACCTACTCTTCAATTTTATATACCTAATAGTGATGAATTTACAATTAAGTGTAATATTTACATCGATTTCTCAACAGCTATCGTCTCAAAGTTGCATACTGCGAGTTTTTTAGAAAAAGTTTTTTCAATTTTTTTGCAAAATAGTGTCTCACATAGTTCAGCAATGAGGTTCACCACCCATTCTGAATGTAGTGTATTTATGGCTAAGTATATGAGATTGGTCTTTTGGTATAAGTCGGCCTTCGTGGCTCAGTTGTTTGGGTATCTGACTGCTGATCCAAAGGTCCCGGGTTCGATCTCGGTGGAGAAACAGTTTTTAATTGTGATTTCAGTCTAAGTCTCCAGAATATGGCAACATGTTATTGAGTGCGTGTTAAATTAATATTTGGCATAGTACATGTTAGTTGCCCGAGAAGTTTATTAAAAAAAAAAACAAGTATACGCTTGTGTCGTGCTTCCTATTATAAAGTAGGTAATGCGCACCCGCACCCCTGTCGCTGGTTACCCCACTTTATTGGATATACCGCGATGGCATAAATGAATGAATGATTAATTTCATTACTATTTTTTTTTTATTTATTTATTTTTTTATATTCAGAAATACAACAGCTTATACAATAATATAATAATACAGTATGATAAAATTCTTGTTGATAACGCCAATTACAGTATTTCCTAGTGGGTGTTACAATATAATATAATATAATATAACATAACACAATACAACACAATGCAACACAATACAATACAACAAAGTGTAACATAACATAATATAATCTTCACTGCTAGACTGCCCATGGAGATGGATTCGACGTGATGGGACACACTGCAGGGAGGGGAAGGGGGGGACGTATATATGTAGTAAATCTATGATTAAATATTTCAAAATTATCAAAATGATTACACATTTTGGAAAACATAGAAATCTTTCACAAATCCGCCTCAATTGGTGGCTGTGCCTTATTAAAAAAAAAAAAAAATAGAAATCTTTGGAACAATGTATACATACTACCCACCTACAACATAAATGTAATACATACAATAGGTATTTCCAAGAGTTCGACTTATTCTTACTAAGCGCCCCCACATTTAAAAAAACATATCAGACTTAAAATTTCATCCTCATAATCAAACTCAACTTTTTATATACTGCACACATTTATATATATACAATTTCACACACCATTCACACAATATCTCACCATAATATGTAACTATACCTAACTTAATATACTACAATAACTCCAGTGACAATCTGTAATTGGCTTTGATATTTACTTAAATCATCTTTATTTTATAATTTTTTTTATACGCTGTATGTTGTCCTCTAAATAAATAAATAAATGGGCCCCAGTGAAATGCATTCAGGGATTGAAAACATTTGGAGAAGATAAAAAAACTACTTACGCAGTTGAGAGTTGAGTGTTGACCACAACTCACTCGTTTTTTTTCTTTTGGTTCCCCGACCGTTTTTCGTCCGAGGGTCAAGAACTGTTCCCCATTTTGATACAAGGGTTTGATAAGTGCTAATTTGTAATTTTGAGATATCAAGATTTAACTTCAATTTGAATTTCTTTACAATGCGTGTTACTTAAGTACAATTATGTTAGTACATAATTTACGTTTAAAAATGGAACAGTAGAATAATAAACATTTCATTGCACCCTGTTACACGTGGCGAGTTTGTCGCCAGATTATTGCAACCCAACAGTGTTACCAGAAGTGTTCATAGAAGTCATTGTTTTTTACAACTATAAGATTTCCATATTGACCACCTCATGGATTCTAATTCATTTGGCGGTTTTCAAAACAAAACTAAATTGTATAATGAAATGATGGAGCACTTATTTTTACTAAACAGAATAGTAAATTACAATAAATTAACAAACATCGCCACAAATGTTTGACGAATAATGTATATACTTAATTTATAGTCTAACTAGCTGACCCGGCAAACGTTGTTTTGCCATATAAATTATTTCTTGCGAATAATTTGGTAATTAAATAAAAAAAAACTAACTTATTGTAAGTATGTGGGGATAGGGTCTATGAGTGAAAGAGGAATGGTGCGCTGTGGACGATGACGGCCTATAAAAATAACAAAACGGCCTCCGTGGCTCACTGGGTTGGGTATCTGACTGCTGATCCAAAGGTCCCGGGTCCGATTCCCGGTGGAGACACAGTTTTTAAAATTTTGTTTTCAGTCTGGATCTGTGAGACGATAAACATCATTTGTCTCATCATCGTTAGTTAGAGAAGAGAGAACCCTTGCCATCCCCCCTCACGTTACATATTATTATTCATCTTCCTTCACTATTCATGCTGCCCGGCTGTGGAACAATTTAGCATTTATAACTGCCACATCACTTCCAATTTTCAAATCTCGTCTTAAATGCTCACTCTTCCTCTCAATTTCACTTTCTATCCCTTTTGTTCGCTCCTCATCCTCTCTCTTCCCTTTCTGATTTTCCTCTCCTTTCTGAATTTGTGTAATTTCTCACTTTTTGTTTTGCTGTCTTATACTAGTTGTGTTATTGTTATATTATGTTTATGCCGAAACTATGTTATGTACTTTTGATCTCAGATGGTTGACTGGAAGAAATTGCCTCCAGGCAATAAGTACTATGTACTTTTATGTATGTACAAAAAAGTGTTATATAAATAAATAAATAAAAAATTATCGTACGACAATTATTAATCAATTGCGATCTTGCAAACCTATTACGCATTTATGGATAAAAGTAAAAATAGTAATATCGCTATTAAAAAATAGGGTTTAGTGGTAAAAGGGTGTAAATTTAGGGTTATAAGTATTTTTTAATGCCGAACCATAAAAAAAATTAACAATAAATTTTTGTCAAAAAACTAAAAAAAAAATTTTGGAGAGGGCCACCCTTATCACATAGTGGTATAAAAAATAGCCTACAACCTATTCTCAGACCTACCGAGTAAACGTAAAAAAAATCATAAAAATCGGTCAAGCCGTTTCAGAGAAGTTCGATAACAAACACTGTGACACGAGATTTTTATATATTAGATAATGCACTGTAGATGGACTAACGCTCTGCCACCACCCATTTAAATAATATTTTTTGACAATATTTCAACATCTCAATAGAGACGAAGTTGGAATATTATAGAAGAACCAGATACTCAATCACTTTACGCGCTTGCGCAACGTTCACCAATTATGCCTTCTTATTGAGTTCCCTATCAATGCAATTTTCGAAAGTTCTATATATTTTAAAAATGGGATACTAATCGTTTGAAAATAATACATTTTAAGGTAATTATTTACAAGTGGCCTAAGTCTTCAATTTTGTTGATTTTTTGTCTATAGATAGATTATATTATACAGATTACGGGAAAAATATTAATTTTTCCGGGTGACGTCTAGAAAAAAAATAGATTAAATTACAATTATATATTAAATTGAAGAAATCCATGCAAATAGTTGCTTTTTTGACATCTATGGTCGAATTTTCAAACTAATTGTTAGTATAAAACAATTGGCGAAAATCTGAACTTTATAATAATTCTATGAAATATCAAAAAATAATAAAGTTTAAAAAAATACAAGGTTACAAAATATTAAAATACTTCTTACATTTTTTGACACCGAAATCATTTTAGGACATCAAAATGAAATTTTACTATCAACTATTGATCATTAAATATTATATGCTATGCACGTTACAATTTTAAAAAATAGCGAGTGACAGTATGTAATGCAACTCGCTCACGCGAGTCGCTATAAAGACTAAATGCAAAACTAACCAACCTATTTTTACAATCCTTATACATGAGGTGACAGTGTTTATTCGCACAGATGTTATATTTTTTATATGGAAGTTAGTAAGTATTTACCGTATATACCTATTTAAAAAAAAATTATTTGTACAAAATCATATTTAAAGATACACACATCCGTGCGTTACAGAATATGAGAATTATTGTGTCATAAATAACGGCTTATTATCTAAGAAATCCTTACCCTTGATAAAAGATATCCAAGGGAATTCTAGCCCCTTTTTTATTTCCTTCCTTACCTCTATACCTATATTAATGTATGTATAGTCCAAACGAGGAAATGGACTGAAAAAGGCGGAAAATTAAAACGCTTTACTTTTTTTTCTACGTTGGGTTTCTACATTAAAGCTATTGTCAAACAAAAACCCGGCCAAAGACAGACCAAACCGAGAGCTATTCGAGAATTTTCCTTTTAATATATGGCGTTGATCTTTCGTTACCTTTATTTTTATACCTGCCATTTTATTTTTACCTTGTGCAAATATATTTCTACCGGTTTATAGCAATCTATCTAAACCATCAAGTTGACCTAACAATCTATGTAAATAACTCTCAACAAAGATGGAGAAATTTGGATTCTCAACAAAGGTAGAATAAACATTGAAAATATATATTTTTTACTCCCCACTAACCCAAGGGGGAGTTATAATTATGAAGTTTTATCACAATGTATCTATGTGTGTGTGTGCTATGTGCTGTGTGCTATGTACGACGTGTTCATTATACTTTATCGATTATAGAATAAAGTAATCTACTCATTCGATTCTATTCAAGTTTTGCAAATTTGTATATCTAATGCTCACTTAGGCCCCATTATATTTTGAAGGATATCTGAATAGTGCTTCTCAATTTTTATAAATGACATTTTTATTTTTCAAATAGGTAAAAAGGCACAACACTTTTATAAAATGGCATTGAAGAAATGTGAGTTTTTCGTAATAAAATATTCATATAAAAAAAAACAAACTCATTTCATAACTTACTTACTTTAGCCACGTTCGCTCCTAGTGTGGAGCATGTGGACTCCAAGAAATTTCTCCAAGCCTCTACATATACCTTCCGCCAGATGGACAGCTTCATCCCTGCTTAAGCCAGTATCATACAGGTTAGCAGAGAATGCTCGCTTGATGGTGAGTTTTCATGAAAAAGTTTTCAGAGAATTCATTCATTCAGAGAATTGAATTCTCATGAACGAATCGACAGTTGGAATAGGCATGTTAAACGTTTTAAGTATAAATTTTTTAAAGGTTCTTATAAATAGGTAATGTATTCAACAACTAGCTAAATACCTATAATGTTTTTACAAAGTATGTAATAATGAAATAAAAGTATCTACATTGTATAGTCATTTGTATGAAGAGTGAATGCAAATACCTTGCGGTTTCTGGATGTCTCTACAAAGACGCGGTTAAACGTATCCCGCTCCCGCGCATACTAAGCCAATCAAGAAACTCTAATTGCTATATTGGCGCTCGGTAAGCTATTGGTACCGCGTATATCGAGCATGCCGATCCCGCAAATCTGACGTACAGAATCAAGAAAGGGCCTATGAAGCTTCAATACAGGGTCCAATGAAGAATTATTAATTTAATACTTAAATAATAAAAAAAGTTTTTGAAAGTTCCGGACTGTTTCAACTTTATGTGTAAATAATATGCTACCTTCAATAAATAATATGGTACATTTCGCAAAAAAAAACATTTATTCCAAAACTTCAATAATAACTTGAAAAAAACTTTATCTTGTACAATACAATACACTTAATGATAATATAAGCGATGTACTCCGTAATACGTGTTCGCGTAATTCATTCAATAAATTTAAATGTTACAAGTTTAGGAAAAATAACGAGCCATAAATTTAACACCTGAACTGCTAGTAACAAGTAAACAAAAACATGGATAGGTATCTCAACATTTCGAGGTAAAAAAATACATGTAGGTATGAATACTGTCTATAAACGTACAATTTAAACAATTAAACTAAACACATCATCGACAAACGATTGTTTTTTACTTTGTGGTATCATTTTGAAATAATTAAATGAAATAAAACACAACTTTGTGTACACCACTACAATTATAATTACTTCAGTATACTTTGTATCCTCCTGAGGAAGGGAACTTTGTTCTCGTAACATGTAGAGGGATTTTTTATTCATTTGAATAAAAATTATAATTGTAGTGGTGTACACAAAGTTGTGTTTTATTTCATTTAATTAATTAAACTAAATTTATTTATTTATTTATTTTCTCTCTATAATTTATTTATTTTACATTACATTCACTGTTGAGCCAAAAGTGCTTTCTTCATTTTAAATTATTGATTATACAGTAATTGATTACGCAGTTGAAAAATTCATAAGAAAATACAAGATAAAAGAAAAATTTAAAAAGATAGATAAAAAAATAACAACGATATGCACAAATACAGTAAACGAGTATGTTTCAGGATGAGGAGGAGGAGGAGGAGGGATCTTTAGTGAATGAGGAGGGGATTGTTGGATTGTGTATTAGAGTTTAAGAACATCTTTATCTGTTTTTGGTAATATCTGTATGTTTGAAATGTGTATTATAATCTCGCTGAATTCTAAACATGGGTGAAAAGTATCTGTAATTAGTGTGGCATACTGGTATGTGGAATAAATTTTGTGAGCGGGTATGTCTATTCGGTACATTGAGTGATTCAGTTTTGAGTAAATATTTATTATATCATATATATCGCATACTTTTCACATCCATATTCAATAGTTGTTTATGAAGTCTTTAGCGATAGGCTTGAAGAATACATACATACATACCGTCACACCGTTTCCCTATTTGGGGTAGGCAGAGAGAACCGAACGCCAGACTCTTCTATCTTGGCATACCTGTTTTGCCTCATTTACATTCATACATCGCGTCATACATGCTCTCCTATTATTCTGACTTCGTATATTCCCCTCTTTCCAAATCTCATTTATATGATCATGCCAGCTCTTTCTCGGTCGACCCTTACATCTCATTCCACTCTTTTCAGCCTTATATACTTTCTTTGTCAGTCGTTCATCGTTTATTCTCTCTACATGTCCAAACCATCGCAAAGCATTTATCTTCATTCTACTCAGAATACAAGACGTACCAAAATATACACACTTAAATACATATTTATAAATATTGTTGGATATTTTTTTCTATGTAAAACATTCATTCATTCATTCATACCATCACGGCACATATCCCACAATGTGGGGTAACCATCGAAAGGTTTGCGGGTGTGCATTGCCTTATAAAAGGGAGCACAACATATCTGTGTATACCCACACACCAGTCCCGTCTCACCTAAAAAGGCACTATATTCAGAATGGGTGGTGAACTATGTGAGATGTTATTGTTGCCTGATGTATTTTCGATTATCCGGCTCTTACGGGACACTCGAAAACAATAATAGAAAAGAGTGGAAGCACTATTCTAAGCCGGTGCCTCACAGCATAAAACATGTAGGTATGTATGTCAGGATCGGATAGTATGGAGGTCAGTCTTTTTTTCCTACCCAGAATATGAAAACAGAATGATGGTTTGTATGTATTTTGGAGATTAAGTATCAAACTATTGAGTCCTCGTAGATATTGTGTAGTGCCTTACAAATTGTATGAAACGATGTCATCAATAATTCAATTTTTATAAGTCGGCCTTCGTGGCTCAGTTGGTTAGGTATCTGACTGCTGATTTAAAGGTCCTGGGTTCGATTTCCGGTGGAGATACAGTTTTTAATTGCGTTTTCAGTCTGGATCTGTGAGACGATTATTATCTTGTCTTCAGATTGTGGCAACATGTTACTGAGTGCGTGTTAAATTAATATTTGGCATAGTACCTGTTAGTTGCCCGAGAAGTAATGTATAATAAAATAAAAATAAAATAATAATAAAAATTGTTACGAAATGTTTTAGATGTACTACTACAATGTTCATATATATTTTATAGATAATTAAATAATCTATTTGGGGTGTTTATGCTTTTTTCGATATTTTTAAAAACTTTGGAAATATAGGCAGTTAAACGCATAAATTTATCATAGTAAATGTTTTTCTTAGTAAAAAATGTTTGAGAAACTAAGGAATTTTTAAAAAAAAAATCATATTTTCCAGGTATTTGGTAGACGAACTCCGTCGCATCTGAGTGAGTAATTGTTGTACAAGTGAGGATGTAATACCTGGAAAGACATTTTATATGACACACAATAATGCAAAGCCTCTAATTTTGTGTTTTTTTACTTCAAATTTAAAAAAACCGTGAAAAAACAAGGACTCACCCAGGGCTGTCGAACTTATGATGATGAGGACCCTTGAGAGCAAAAATAATCCTATGTGCGGCCGTTCATTCCACCTATTCTAAACAGTGTCATAATTTTTGACTGTATTAGAAAATTTTAATATTGTTTCGAATTAATATAAATTCCGCAGAGTGATGGAAGAATCTTTTAGAAAATCGTTACCGTGAATTCGATTGTATTGATTTTGTAAAGGCCTAACCTATCGTCTCGGGGATGACAGTGAACAGATTCTCAACGTAGGTACCTAATATTTATATGTCAGTAGTCCTCAAACCTTCGGTTTTGAATCAACGGTGCCTCGTCACATCACATATTATATTATCGTCTTTACATAACGGAATCCATGTTATATCTTGGCGTAAAAACTATTGCCTGAGCAGAGACATACTGACATTATTGATCAACAAAAAATCTGTAAAGACATAGATGGTTTATTTATAAAACGTATTTTTATTGTTTGTTTTTGTTTTTTTGTAAATGGTTTGATATGGATGATTATTTTTTTATGTGTGATTATTTTGTTCTATATTAAATTCAAAGTGTCAGGTCCAAAGTGGCTACTCAAAGTAGGTAAACATAAAGAAGAAATAAATAAATCAGGTATAAGAATTGTTGCTCTCATTATTTACAAAAAACCAATTCTCTCAATAGATGGCGTTACAACAAAAATAAATAAAAAATAATAAGAATGTTGTTCATAATTTCACACATAGATGGCTGTAGTAAAAATTCCTTATTTTCAAGCGAAAAGAATTTCAGTATTACAATATAAAGAACTTTCAAAATTGAATTGATAGGGATCTCATTAAAAGGCATAATTGGTGAACGTTGCGCAAGCGCATAAAGTGATCTCGTAAACCAGCCGATGACAGGTCGTAAGCCTTGTAGGTGCCTTGTTTTTCCTTTTCTCCTACAGTAAATATTCCAACTTCGTCTGTATTGAGATAATTAAAAATCTGTTAAAAAATACCTTTGACTCCCGACAGGGAAAAAAATCCAATGTTTGCGCATATACAATAATAAATATATTCAAGAAATAAATGATTCAGCAATAATAATGAAAATAAAAAAAACCAATGTGTTTCTACTCTGTATTGTGTTTTTGGTGGTTATTTTTATTGTGATTTTTTATTGTTTACTGTCACGATTGTTATTTTCTTTTTCTTGCTGTTCATTTTATTTTATTGAATTTTTTCTGTATAATATGTAGGTTTAATAATATTTTGAATATGCTTTAAATTGATAAAAATGTAATAACTATGCAAACTATACAGGTAGTTGCTTCGAAACAGACTCTGTCTAGTAAATTTGTTATATATTGTTATTTTGCGTTTTTTACTATGTGACCGATGCGAATAGTTGCAATTCCCTTCAAAACACGACTTCATCTCTTTTTGAAGGAAGTTATATTATTGAGTGTTTGAATTTCTATTTTGTTGATATAATTTTCTTGTGTAAAATATTTTTTTGGTGTTTGATGTTTTGGCAATCTATCAAACAACTGTATCAGAAATTAGAACTCACTGGGAGGCATCTTACTCTCCCAGTCGTCTGGCTCACAAACCGCCAATACTCTATGTCGATAATATCTGTGTTATATAGTGAGCAGTCTTTGATTTTCGTAAGTTAAACAACATTATTATCAATGACTTCATTATAATAGATTCCACTGCTCCATATATACACACAGCCACTATCCATACAGACGACACATACGTACGCGCGCGCTCACTCACATACAATACTCAAACAAGTCAATCGCAAGCAAACAAAAATGTAACTGTGGTGGATTTGATTCAATAATGTTCTTTGATTCAATTTGATTCAACAGTTCTTTTTTTTCCTTTTTGAATCATTGTTAATTGTTGATCTTCTTAATAAAATCCGGGATGGTATTGTAAAGACTGGGAGCTTGATATGAGGAGATTGAGAAACACTGATCCATATTATAACGCCGAATTCTCCGTCTGACGTAAAGCTGCGTGATTAAAGGCCCAGTTGTCGGATATCTACTAGAAACAACGAAAAAGGGTGGGCATTTTCAATTCAGAATCTTTCTCTTCCCTTTTTTTTGTATAAATCTGCTGATAAAAAATACGAGAATGTGCCTTTTTGCCGGGAGCTATACGAGAGTGAAAGGAAGGAACTCAATACGTTTTTATTTTATAATATAAAAATTAAATGATAAAATAGAGGAACTCAATATGTTTTTATTAGGTTATAAAAAAACTATATTTATATTTTCCTAGAATCACGACGAAGATATATTTTATTTTTAACGTATCTTTTGTTACGAAAACATTCATTATTGAGATGTTTTATTTAAATTGTTCAAATGAAAATATAACGGTCCAGGGGGTAGGCGAAAAGAGGAGAACAGAATGTAGAGTGGGAGTCTGGAATATCAGAGGAGGGGTGGACAGAAAGATGAATGAATTGTGTGATATAATGAAAGGAAAAGAAATTGACATATTGTATGTAAGTGAGACAAAAAAGAAAGGTAGAGGGATGGACGTTAGGAATGATGGAACGATAGAGATTTGGTCGGAAGTATTGAGAGACGAATTTGCATTCAAAGGAGTCGGTGTGATTCTAGCGAAACGTATGGGGAAATGTATGAAATAGTTCAAGCTTGAAAGTTCTAGACTGAAGTGGGTAAGGCTGAGGATCGGAATTACAAGCGTATTCCTAATAGTAGGATATGCGCCTGGGAACTCTGATAGTGAAAGTGATAAGGATGACTTTTGGAACGAAACAATAAATGAGAATAAAGATAATGACAAAGTGATTCTGGCTGGAGATCTAAATGGATGGGTGGGTGTCCGTAGGAAAGATTATGAGTCTGTCCTTGGACCCCACGGTGATATTAAAGTGAATGACAATGGAAAGAGACAACTGGAAGTGTGCACGGAAGGGAATATATTTGTGGCGAATTCAGTATTCAGCCACAAAAGAGTTCACCAGTATACATGGGAAAGAGGGAATGAAATGTCGATAATAGATTATTTATGTGTTGACGCCGCACTAAGGAAAAAGACAGTGGACACTACAGGGGCGTGGAACTGGAGACAGATCACTACTTGGTGAAATCAAGAATTGTTCTGTTCACAGGCTGGTGCTCTTAAATCCACCGAAGCGAACTAAAGTAGAAAGGCTACAAGAGTGTAAGAAAACAATATGCGAAAGATACGGGAAACGAACTTCATAGAGCAATACACAGGAGTTAAAATATCGAGGAAGCATGGACGGACCCTGAAAGAGACCGTATGTAAGACAGCGAAGAAGGTATGTGGTATTGCTAAAAGAGGTGGAATGAAAGGCGACGCATGGTGGAATGAGGGAGTTAAGTTAGCTGTGGGTGAAAAGAAAAAAGCGTGAATGACATTAATAGCTGCGAAAGGATCTGACAGGACAGTGAAGAAAGGACAAAAGAGTACTAATAGAAACTCTTATTGTTGCCAAGCGACTATCGTTGTTGCTATAGCAACTGTCATTGTTGAATTATAATATAGTAAATAGTTTTTATAAAAACTCACCCAAAGGTAAAAATAAAAAAAGATAAAAGAAGAATTTGACTATAGGAATTAATTTGTGTATTGAATGTGTACTGAACCTTAAATAGTCAGGTAATTTTCCGATAGGAAAAGGGAATTTTGTTGTTTTGGTACACGATTTTTTTTTTGAATATGTAGGTACCTACAGGGGGGCAAGTCTGGTTCAATCGGCGAAATCAAAACCCTCGTGATTACCTATATCATAGATATAATTATTATACGGAGTTCTACAATATCTTTAGATGTCATAGAACTCCATACGATAATTATATCTATGATATGGGTAATCACTGGGGTTTCGATTTCGCCGGTCGAACCAGACTTGCCCCCCCGGTTTGTTCGAAGTCATAAAAACGAAAATGACAACTGTCAGAAAAATCAAATACTGTATGACAAATAATGCAATTTTATTATGCCTATATCATTATTATTAATTAACAGACTTTTACATCATATATCTTAAAACTTGCTATAATGCATTTTGTATCATTTTATTAATTCACAATTTCATTTACATCACAGGGTTTTATTCTCAAGTTTTCATTTCGAATGAAAATCAAATATTGTATGGATCAAAATGGCGACGTTGTATGTACAAAACGTTGTGTGTGCAAAAAGTGTACTTTTTTGACATATTTGATTTTGATCATTTTCCATGAAAAATTTTTTTTTTTAAATATATTTAATTCTTCAACATTTTTATCACATCAGCGTCAGTGTCAGGTATAGGTACTGGTACATGTACACACAGTAATTAGATTTTTAGATGCTCTTGTTTTTTCAGAAGGCGTGAGACACACACTTACACTAACACGATCATTGCTTTATTACTAAAAATTTGACTTTTTCAAGCATAAATTTCAGGAGATTTATATTTATTCATATGAGCATTTTTATTGTCAAGTTAACCATTTCCCCACTTCATCCTTTCCTCAAACCCCTAGTCCCTTTCCCAGCACCTTTCCTTCTATCCTTTTTTCTTTCGAATCATTTGTGTTTACTCACAGAGAAATTGACATTAAAAAAATACAAAATATATAAATACAAAATAACATGTAAGGTCAACTCTCAAATTACGAGTGCCTGCAGCATGTTATATTAAAATACCTATGATAAGGTGGTTGGTTGGTGCTCCGGCACCTATGTGCACCTACTGTCATGTCCCATGATAGTAGCGACATACACGCACCAAGACACAGTGATAGCAAACACTAGTGGAATCCGAGTGGCCGAATATTGGGGGCTACGAATATGATGGTGTTCGAATATGAAGTATAAGGTGGTAGGAGGAGAAAAAGGGGATAAATTATATACACACTTACATATACTGTATTACTTTATGTGAAAACCAGTTTTTAGTTTCCTTGTTCGTATTATCTAATATTTTATCTATTTATTGTTAAAACTAAAAAGGGGATAAATTATATGCTTACATATACCGTATTACTTTATGTGAAAACCAGTTTTTAGTTTCCTTGTTCGTATTATCTAATATTTTATCTATTTATTGTTAAAACTAAAAAGGGGATAAATTATATGCTTACATATACCGTATTACTTTATGTGAAAACCAGTTTTTAGTTTCCTTGTTCGTATTATCTAATATTTTATCTATTTATTGTTAGAACTAAAAAGGGGATAAATTATATGCTTACATATACTGTATTACTTTATGTGAAAACCAGTTTTTAGTTTCCTTGTTCGTATTATCTAATATTTTATCTATTTATTGTTAAAACTAAAAAGGGGATAAATTATATGCTTACATATACCGTATTACTTTATGTGAAAACCAGTTTTTAGTTTCCTTGTTCGTATTATCTAATATTTTATCTATTTATTGTTAAAACTAAAAAGGGGATAAATTATATGCTTACATATACCGTATTACTTTATGTGAAAACCAGTTTTTAGTTTCCTTGTTCGTATTATCTAATATTTTATCTATTTATTGTTAAAACTAAAAAGGGGATAAATTATATGCTTACATATACTGTATTACTTTATGTGAAAACCAGTTTTTAGTTTCCTTGTTCGTATTATCTAATATTTTATCTATTTATTGTTAAAACTAAAAAGGGGATAAATTATATGCTTACATATACCGTATTACTTTATGTGAAAACCAGTTTTTAGTTTCCTTGTTCGTATTATCTAATATTTTATCTATTTATTGTTAAAACTAAAAAGGGGATAAATTATATGCTTACATATACCGTATTACTTTATGTGAAAACCAGTTTTTAGTTTCCTTGTTCGTATTATCTAATATTTTATCTATTTATTGTTAAATAAAAAAAAACTGTTGTTTTACTTATGAATAAATAAATAAATTTTACAGTATAAGGGTCAATTCGGAATATTTATCGAGCAGTTTTAAATTTTCTCCGTTATAAATATTGACATTGAAGAAGTGTCTTGTAGACGGTGGAGTAAAGCAATACATTTAAATATAAATTACTTTCCTGCTACACCTTGGATGGATACAGCACGAAAGTAGGTGACTTACATAGACAAGGTAGATAGATACAAGGTGATTCCGGAAATTAATAACTTAAGGTCTCAAGACCTGTCTTGCTTATTTATTTACACGGAGCTGTTCTCCCTCGTCGAGGCGGGAAACTCATATAATAAACTTCGATTGCTTTTTAATTATCTGCGTATGAGAAAAATTGAAACTTGGAACCGTGAGTTGTCAATAATAAGACTTTTTTTTAATCAACGTCATAATTTTTTTACTAGTGTTATTTATAACGTGGCTCAAATATTTAATTATGCTTGAACTACAATTTGATCCATTTTCTTATTTATACACATCATGGATCAAGAGTTAATAATAAAAAATAGAATTTATAAAGCACAAGATCACTCTAAGGGTACTGTAACTTATTTGTTGGCTCTACGAAACAAAGCAGTTATAAGAAGTCTTCCGAACTCCACGTATGTCAAGGGACAATTTATTCCTTTTTAAAGGCTTGTTCTCACTGAAACCGTGATCATAGTAAGCCACCTTTATTGACTCTGTCCAATTCTTTAAGAGATTTGGTACTCTGTGATCCATTGACAATTACATTTTTATGTTCATTTTGACAATTACGGTACATTTAACATTTTTACATTTGTTCATTTTGACAGTTACATTTTTTATATTCATTTTGACAATAAATTACATTTAAACGTGAAGAAATCTTTGAATAAGGTGTTCTCATTTTTTCACAATTATTTATCACGTTTTCTGATTTCGATTCGCTACTACCACAACTACCCGTGGATGTCTTCCAGCTCTCCCGGATACCTGTGCAGTGGGCACTCTTCAACAATGTGGCGGATCGTTTGGAGCTCTGCGCCACAGTCACACCCCGGCGATTCTCTCTTTCCCCATTTCCATAAATTATGGTTGCAACACCCAATGCCTGTTCTTATTCTGTTGAGCTGCACCCAGGTTCTGCGAGGGAGAGGCGTTGGACTGGCTGCGGGGGTTGAATTTAAGGCTCTAACGAGCTCCATAGACGCAGCCTTTTCTGGGCGAAGAAAAGTCTAGCCATTCAAAAAGTAAGTATGTACCACTACCCGCTCTGCATATGGGGACTGTTAACAACTCCTTCGCAGATATTTAAGTGAGCGCAGGAAAAAAATGCATGGCACGAAAAGTAGACCACGAGTGTGAATCGTGGATTGGCGATTCACACTCGTGAACTGTCATTGACTTTAGATCTTTTTGATTGAACAGCATCAGATGTGATGATAATTATTTTGAGAAAGTGTAAAAGTCAGAAAAAAAATGCATGTATCATGGTTTTCTTATGTAGTAGGATAATCTTCACCTTTGTTAGGAAACCTACATTATAGTTGTGTATGTGTGTTTGTTATGATGCTTCATTATATTCAACGCGCCTTTAATTTTCCCCACAATGATAGCTGGCGGGCGGTTTTTGTGTATAATTACACGTGGAGTCTATATGATAACGGTATCTGATATGAGTTTAATATGTTTACAATGCCCTAATATTTACTTTTAATTATTATTTCTTTGATAATGGAAACTCGCCCAAGGTATGTGCATATAATATAAAAGGTTGTTCGAAAGGGCATTTAGTTTCAAAGGCATTTCCCGTACAAACGGTATGTTTTTCTTGTTTAATGTCAGATCTTCCGACGTCCTGACTGACTATCCTGGGCAGTGCGTGGACTATCAGCCGGAAAGAATCTGGATATTTGGCTGCTGTCTTCGAAACGTGGTGTGGCGCATGGCTCCATTGATCAAAACACATTCCAAACTACGTGGTTCTGAGTAGAGTCGGAAAAATGAGACAACTCCTAAAAAAAGAGTTGCCCAACAACGATACAAATGTATATGCTATAACATGGCATCCGGGTCTGCTTGTTGCAATCACCGAAGGAATGATGGAGGGCATAAACTATAGAGGTCATCCTTGAGACTTATATGGACCGACTGATGTGCGCTGTAGTGGCTACCAAGAGATGAAGAGGCTGACGGACAACAGAGATATGTGGAGAGATAGAATGCTTGGTGCGAACCAACCCTAGGTGTAATATGCTGACTGGGAATGATCAGGATGTCTTGTCTCTAGATGATTAGTATAATTTCTAACTCAATAATTGTCTTTTACAAATTATATATTTACAATTCTATTGACAGGCTCCCTGGGTACCAACAACTGCCCCGCTTGCCTGTAACCAAGGCCGCCTACACTTCTCAACCGACCTGAAATGAAATGAAATTATTTATTTCCATTATTAACACAACATACATATATACCTATAACAATAACAAAAAAATAACTATATTTTCAAAAGACTTATAAACATACTAAGGCAGTACTTTTTCAATATGGCCTAAAGTTTCATGTTTTTCAATGCAAAATAATTTAACCTATTTTAATATCATCCATCTTTTTCATACACGATGTCTCTTTCAAATGCCCACTACACCACACTAGGATAGTATCCATGAAGAAGAATAAGCTTCAAATAGTCTTCCAGAACGTGGTGCATCTCATCATCGTCATCATCATCATTAGCGCTACAGCCCATTGAGAGCCTTGGCCTCCTCCAGAATTTTTCGCCATTTAAACCGGTCCATCGTCTGCACTCTCCAGTTCACAACGCCAATCATCTTTAAATCCTCATGTATGTCGTCCATCCACTGCAGCTTGGGTCTCCCCACACCGCGTCTCCCCTCCAGTCGTGTGTCGATAATCTCCTTTGGGGTTCGGCCTTCCTCCATTCGCTGAACGAGCCCTAACCATTGAAGTCGATGTAGTTTAATACATTTTTCTATGTTAGTATCAATGTAAAGGTTCTCCAGGTCATGGTTGTACCTTATCCTCCATATTCCACTCTCACAAAGAGGCCCAATGATTTTTCTCAACACTCGTTCAAATGCATCTGCAACTTCAAAATTGCCGAAACGAAATTTTCTAAACAAGTTTTGGCCCTGTTGCTTTGTCAATACATATTCATACACTCTTCGACATTCTGATTCTCTCCTCCCTTGTATCTTCCCTGGATTTTAAGTTGTAGGAGTTAGATCTTTTTCGTTGGATGCATAATCAAAGTATTGAATTGGCTGTGAAAAAATATAAGCAATTCTATTGTCCGCATAAAAATTAAATGACTTTGCTTGCAACCACAAATTTAATATGTTTAATATATACCATCTTCGGCCGGTTAATTAACAGTGTTATTTAGAACAAACATGAATAAAGATTTCTTGAATGCTTTCTACACACAAATATATTCATTGTGCCTCTTTTTTTGTGTTGTTATTTTCGCTTTCAAAGTGTATTAAATTTAATTAATGGTGGGCCTTTTATATGAGAGACATTAAGGCCAACCCACTAGAGTCCCTCCTGGTTTAGAAATATACTAACACTTTGACATTAATTCCCCTCGGAATTATAAAAAGGCTAGGTGGTTCCTACGCACAGATGTGCTGTGCTATATACGTCTCTTGCCCGAATAATCTATGACAGACTCATTCGTGTATTTATCAACAATGAATAAATGCAAATGAAAATGAAAAAAAATGAAAAAAATTGTAAGAGGGCGTTTGCTGCCAGCTATTTTTTTCAATTCGATATTCCATCATTACTGCGAATAATTTAAAAAAAAAAAATAACTCAGATAATTTGGATATTAACAAAGAAAAATATTCGTTTTCTTATATCATTGTATAAAAATAATTAGCATTTCCCGTTTTTGGCATTAATCTTGTAGGAATTTCTAATAAACTATAAGGCGTAGAGCAATATGCTTTTTTTAAATTAAAAAACTCAAGAACTAAGCGCTTCAGGTTAAGTAAAGAAACTCAAAAAAACATTATTTTTCATTCAGCGCCATAGTGAAATGAATTATCAAGGCATATTTTCCCAGATATTTTTGTGTTCACTAATTTAAAACATCTCAAATGTTCTACGCCTTGTAGTTTATTAGAAATATAAGATGATTGTCAAAAATCTGTGTATGCTAATTATTTTTCTACAAGAATATATTCAATACATAATTATGATTATAAAAGTGATGGAATATTTTTCTTCGTTTATTTTATAGATTTTTATTATAATAGATGTCAGTTAGCAAATTTTGTATGAATCGAAGTGAGGAATTTTTCCTTGGGATTTTTGACGTTTTGGTTGGCAGACCACATCGTTTTTCTACAGAGAATAACGACTAATGTGAATTGTTTTCGGATTTATTTCGAAAAAAACACTTTGTTTTTTTAGATTTAGAGAACAGTTATCTAGGATGTGTTGAAATGTAAAGAAAACTGAAAAATGTTGCCAAACAAAACATCAAACGTGCGATATTCCATGACTCTTTGCACAGAGTACTACATCTAGTATATTATAATAAAAATCTATGGTTTTCTTCTTCTTGATAGTTTGACAAATAAATATTTTTGAAGTACATTTCTATTAGATTCTTAAACAAATATAAGATTCCCCGATGGGCATCTTATATTTGTGCTGCAGAGAGGACACAAAAAACAACGTAAATGATGAAATCAAATTAAAAATTTTCTATGGAAGACTAATCAGCTCTAGGTCTACGCACTTTACACATATGATGTCGATCGGAATTATAGTTTGGGCTGTAGACACGGAATTATAGACACAAAAAGGATAATCCGTACGGCACACGGCGTACGGCGATCAGCTATTACAGCACATAGTCTACATGATCCCCGTTGAGAAATTGATGTAAAAAAATAAGCTTAAAAATTGTGAATCATGACTCCACTATTCCATAGTGTGAAGAGTAAAAATAGACATAAGAATACGTTTCTACAGTTTGTTGTTTTACTCCGTACTAGATTTATTATTTCGCGAAGAGATATTCTCCTCATGAAGGGAATGATGTTTTTGTGTGTGTGTGCGAAAAGATAAACACAGGGAATCTCGCCCCTGAACAACATTGTTTGTGATACAGCGTTTACAGGGCACGCTTCACGTAATTTTCTGCCAATTTTCCAAGACACACCACACGTGTTACCAGGTAGGTTATGTCTCATTCTCTCTGTGGTGGTTTTTGTATTAAACTAATATTTTTGCTGGGGAAAATAACAAAGCATACAAGAACGAAAAATCTACGTTTTGTAATACGATACTGTGGTATATTTTACATAAGAATAAATTGTTGGGAATTTTATACCACTTTAATTATAATTTATCTGATACAATTTATATATTTTAAATTATAAAAGAACACTTCTTATTAAATCAATTAATCTAGAATTAATTATTACGGTGTATATAACAGAACGGTTTTTCACAGAATGACGCCAAACGATCCAATCTTTTGTTTTTCCGAACACCGCCGACAATTGCCTACGATCTCCGAGGATATCGCAAAATGTGATTATGGTATGAATATACTAAATACCACAGATACAAAAAAAAGGTTACATTTTTTTTGCCACACATGTGACCGAATTTATTTATGTGCGGCTTATATAGGCCTTAAACATATTAAATTCTTTCTCCATTGCCTCATGGCTGAGGACGGCGACTACAGTAAATAATTCGACGAATGGTCCACTTCTTGCAGGACGACCTCGGTCAGATCGAAGGACTTCAGTGACTGGTAAATACTCCAGCGGACTTGACAAGATCGCTCTATCTGGTCGATGAGTGACCTTTGGATCTTCTACTCTACATGTTTTCCTTTAAAGGGGCGACTGCTGCCAACCTATTTTTTTCAATTTGATATTGCATCATTAGGTAGGTACTACAAAACGAACCATTTTGAAAAAATACTTTTTTAGTTTGGATATTAATAGAAAAAGAAGAAAAATATACCATTACTTTTTACTTATGTTCTGTATATATTTCTTGTAGAAAAATAATAAGCATACCCCGATTTTTGACATTTATCTTATATTTCTAAAAAATCTATAAAAATACATTTTTTTTTTATTAAAAAAGAACAAAATATCTGGAAAAATATGTTGTGACGTTGCATTAATGCATCAGGTTAAGTTAATAAACCAAAAAAACTTTTAATTCGCAATGGCGCTGAATGGAAAATAAACGTTTTTTAGGTTTCTTTACTAAACCTGAAGCATTAATACAACGTTAAGGTATATTTTTCTTTCTTTATACCCAAACTATCTAAATTATTTTTTTCAAACGATTTGATTAAGTGATAATGATGGTATATCAAATCGGAAAATAGGTGCGTTGGCAGCAGTTGCCCCTAAAGGACATTCATATAAGGACATATAAAACTAAACACCCCTATTTGAAATAAAATTTCTCAAATATGTTAAAAACAATGTTTCTCTAAAAATATCATAAGTATTTTTCACTATTATTGAATATTCCTTACACAATTTTTAAATTCAGCATATTTCCCTTATAAACATTAATATCAAATTAATGTCCTTTTAACAGCGTTTTTTTAATTACTTCAGAACAATACGTTGTAGAGAAAAAATATCCGCCTCTTCTTCTTATTCTCGTGTCATGTCAGATCCCCTCGACGTTGACGACCACCATAGAGAAAGTCTCCCTGTCCTGGGCAGTGCGAAACAGCTCCTCCAAATTTCTCATACTGGTACATTTCCGGATGTTTCGAAGCCAGGAGAGCTGCCTTCTTCCGACCCCTTTAAGACCCACGATCTCCCCCTTCATGACAAGCTGAAGGATGGTATATTTTTTACCTCTCAGAATATGGCCGAAGTACGACACTTTATGGAGCTTAACATTGGTGAATAATTCTCTATTGGTGTTACTGACAACGTAAGTCCATGATATTCTCAGCATTCTGCGGTGGATCCACATTTCAAATGCTTCAAGGCGGTTTTTTTTTAATATTTAATGTCCTTAAAGAGTACCTAAAATCAAGGTGAATGACCGATAAAGTATTTTCAATACAAGTCTGGTTTGTTCTAAAAATGCAAAAATATCACTTTTTTAACTATCGACATTTTGAATAACACATTGTCTCTTTTCATGAATGCACGATATTAATCCTAACGGACACGGAGCTTCACAGAGCATTTGGCGATTTTAATATACGACTTGCTTCTACTGGTTATCGGGAGCATTTCCGGCAATTTATCGAATATATTGAATTATGCGTTGCAAATAGATAAACGGCAGACGATCCATTATCTTTACTAAATTCAATATGGTCATATTTCATTTTATATTATAGTCAGATAGATAACGACGTCAAAAACAATTATTGAGTAGGTATAAAAAAGGTGTGTTCTGGCACCTGAGAGTGGTTGCGTTTACCAGTGCGCATCTCCTTTCTGTAGGTGAAAATTGCAGATTCTACCTAATATCATAATATCATATTATGCTCCTTTACCATTCATCTGATTACGATTACCCGGGAAAATTTCTGTAAAAAAAATGTTTCTTCTTTATTTTACATCTTTCAGTTACAATAATAAAAAAAAAACAAAAAAAAGTAATACACTTTGAACTTTGTGTTTGAATCTGTATTTTTTTTTTGTAAATAATTTTATTAATAAAAATATACGATTTAAACCGAGAACTCTTGTATAATGTTTGTTGGCTATAATATTCTCTTAATTTATTATTTTTTTACAAACTGTAAACAAATATAGTGCACACTAGTGGCCAATAATGCCATTTGGTATTTTTTTCCTACCAACCAGATAACAGAGTATGACAAAATTTATGTACATCATCGAGAGAATGAAACAAAAAAAAAAATACTTACACTAAGATAAATATTAAAAAAATACATCATAGCAAAACAAGGGTTAGGAACAAGGAGAGAAAATAGGGATCAGGTGTTATGCTAAAATATTCCTTGTTTACCTACTTTTTTATAAAAATCACAATATGAGTTACGATGGTTAATATAGATACTACCCGTAGTACATTCCTACAATTTTTGTTTTTTTTTTTTAATTCTTAATGTAATATGTACCATTATTTTTTTTTCTCATAGAATATTTAATTATTGATTTGTTTGGAGCATGTATGGAGTGTATGTTTTCGGCGACAATCTTTGTGTTCTTTCTTCTTCTTCTTCAGCCCCTTTCACTCCACTACTGGATAAAGGCCTCTTCCTGAGTTTTCCACTTCTCTCTATCCTGGGCGCTCTGTTTCCACCCATGTCCCACCAGTTCGACAATGTCGTCATTCATCTCCTCTGTGGTCTCCCTGCACCTCTTCTATTATGATAGGGTCTCCAATTCAGAATTTTGGGGGTCCATCTATCATCTCTCTGTCTTGCCACATGACCTGCCCATTGCCACTTCAGCCTTCCCACTCTTTCTGCAATGTCGGTGACCTTTGACCGGCGTCTTATTTCCTTGTTTCTTATTCGGTCTCTCAAGGATACGCCCAACATTTGTCTCTCCATTGCTCGTTGAGTACACTTAAGTCTGTGGAGGCTTCTGGCAGTAAGTGACATGGTTTCGAGACCGTATGTTGTCACTGGCTATCTTTGTGTTACTTTTTCTTATGTTGTGTGTTGTACATAATTATTTAAGTTTATTCTTGAGACTGAAAGAAGAAGAGGTCTATCATGGGCCGCGTTTGGTACACTCTCTTGCATCTTACAAGTTTTCGACGCACGCCAATTATCTTAAAAATAAAGTCTTTGATGCTTGCGTTCTCCCGATACTGGCGTGTGGCTGTGTAACTCTTGTGTTTACAAACAAAATGCTACATAATTTAGCAGTAACTTAGAGAGCCATAGAAAGGAAAATGAAAAGAGACAGACAAACTTACTTGAGGATAAGAGAGAAAACCAATATAATCGACGCTGTCCAAAAGGTTGCTAAGCAGAAGTGGAGCTGAGCAGGGCATGTCGTCTTGTAGAATATTCTCTTTTCTCCAGAAGAGAGAATATCTTTTGATATTTGAGGCGTTTTTAAATGATTAACTCTTGTATTAAAATATTCTGTTTAATACAATACTTCAAGAGTAATACAAGTACAATGTATAATATTTACAAGTTATAGTTGACTGTCTACAAAATGAGGTCTGTAACCAGAATAAGATGTCTTAATTTTCAATTAATAAAGAAATCTCTTTATTGTTCCTTCTTTTTCTTCTTCTTCTGCTTTAGACGGTAGGACTGTGTCCTGTTATTCTCGGAGCCTGCTCTTGTGAAGTGGACGTCCAGCTATCCTTCCATCGTTTGAGTGGTCTTCCAGGCGGTCTGCCATTTGTTATCTCCCCATCCGCTGCCATCCTCACCACTCGATCCGAACCCGCTCTCCCCACATGATCTCTCCAGAATCGTCTTCGTGTTCTTCCCCATCGCACAACATCTTCGACATCACAGATTCTTCTTATCTCCGAGTTCCTTACTCTGTCAAGAAGTGTTACGCCTGCGATGGGTTGTAGAGTCTTCATCTCAGTGGTTCTTATGAGGTTTTTTGTTCTGGCGGTGTCAGCTCTTGTTTCTATGCCGTATGTCATGATCGGCCTTACACAGGTCTTATAGATCCTTAACTTACTCTCCTTCAGCATATCTCTGTTTCTCCATACAGCATTTTTCAAGCATCCAGCCACGACGGCGGCCTTATTCGCTTGCTCTCTTACTTCGTCAAAGAAGTTATTGCTGTTGGACACTTCGACACCCAAGTACTTAAATCTCATCACTTGTTCTATGGTTTTATTTTCGATTGCAAGTTTGCATCGTACTAGATGCCTTGCTTTTTATTGTTCCCTTTCAAAAATTCAAATCAATAATCATTAATTATGAGTCATTTCTTGGATAGCAACTAAATAATATATTTCAATAAATCAATAATTAATAATTGACATCTGTCCTTAAATCTAGGAACTATTTCTAATACGTTAGTAAATATCCCCTAGTATGGTTCTAAACCCTCCTACTTATTTATTCACCATTTACACAGGTGTCTCCTTACTTGTCAAACCTTCGTGACACCTTCGAACCTTACTTGACACCTTCGGTAAACTTCTTAAGACTGCCTTGTTTCGTAGAGCCAACAAATAAGCTACAGCGCCCTTGTATGATCTTCAATCACCAAACGGCGCTTTATAAATTTTAATTATTTTTTTTAAATTGACAATAACATATATCCAATATATTACACGTCCGAACCACAGACTTCAGATGGACTAAGAAAATGCTGGAATGTCGACCTAGAACGGGCAAAGAAGTATTGGAAGGCCTCAAACAAGGTGATCTGATGATATAAGACGAGTGGCTGGAGACGGATGGATGCGATGTGTTCAGGATTGGGAGCTGTGGAGGTCTATGTATATTACTGGACGGAGGGGGGCTGTTGAAGAAGAAGATTGTTTTAATAGTTGGCGTGACTCATATCCAGTGTTTCGTAATCTCTTATTTTATTATTATTAAAAAAAACAAATGTATTCAAAATTAAAATGTTTCAATAATTATGAACGAGTATAAATGATATATGCCTTAGCGCATGCGCTTGACACAGTTAGCATCTTCTGTAAAGACATACGGGAGTGGATGGACCGGAATAAGGCGTGTGTAGGTCTTTTTCCACAACGCACAGGACAGGGAGAGTTTCTCCCACGTGATCGTCAACGTAGGGATGGACCCAACAGGAAACACGAAGAAGATAATATAAAATATAAAAAAGGATAACATTCAGAGTTAGTTTTGTTGTGTTTTAACACACAAGTAGTTTCTCGCGCACGTACATACAATATATACATTGTATGGAGGTACATTTTAGGGTAGGCGATAGAATATTTACGAGTTGAGTGCTCTATGTCCTCTTGGGATTCGGCGGAGGCCGAAATTGGCCATTTCGACCCCTTATAGAAATATGTTACAACTACATCTTGGAATATCTACGGGTTTCTCACACAATCGTGGGCAGTGGACTGTATTTATTCATTCTCATACGCACTGATTCGGGCGATTGCACAAGAGGCGTCTATACACCTAATAAATATTATAACAAGTGTACAGTTTTGAACCTACAATATTTCATTCGCACATACTCTCACGGCATATCTCACAGTGTGGGGTCACCAGCAGGTTATTTCTCCGATAAGCTGATGGAAAGTAGATTGAGGTGGTTCAGACGTATTCGAAGAAAACCGCCAGAAAACGTATGTAGCACTTCACTTGACTATCGAGTTTCCGACAATAGACCAAAAGGGCGTCCTAAAAGACGATCGAAGAGCTTGGTGACGGAGGATATGCGGGAATAATAATAAATCTTTATTAACTAAAATAAAATTAAAACAAAACATCATGTACTAAAGAAAACATTATAATAGCCAAAAGGCGGACTTGTTAATAAATTAACGTCTTCCAGTCAACCTATGTAATTAAAATATATGTATGTAAAAAAAAAACTCAAGTAAATGTAAAAAACAACACAAAATATGAGGAAAAAAAATTACATGCATAGAGGGGGTGGGAAGGGAAAAGAACGGGGCAGAGATAGTGGTAGGAACGAAAATGGGGCAAGGGTAAGAAGGAGAAAAGAATAAAAACAAGAGGAAAGAGAGATATTAGAGCTTCAACCGCCGTTTAAAGAAGAAAAATGAGGGCAAGGTGTGAAAATCAACGGGAAGTTGATTCCAGAGCTTGGCGCTGTGGACAATGAAAGAATTAGAGTAGAAGTCCGATCGGTGGGAGGGAATCACAAGAAGACCGTTATTACTCGATCTCAGAGGAAGACCAAAAAAAAAGAAGGGAATGTAATGTCTCTGATGAGGATGCTCAGGATAAAACGAAGTGGAAGAGCGCAGTAAGGAGAGCTTACCCCACCACCAAGTGGGATAAAAGCTAAGGAGAGAGAGAGAGATTGGGGTATCCAGCGATAGGTGTGCGTATACCTATAAAATGAAGCTCGACAGGTTTGTGTATATGTATGTAAAAATACAATTCATTAAATCATATATGCATACAATTACGGCATAGGTATCTCACAATGTGGGGTAACCAGCGTTGTGTATTACTTTAGGTACGACAAAAAAATCTCGTTTCAGCAAAAAAAATACTAAATTTAGAATGGGTGATGAACCTCATCGCTGTACAATGTGTGATTTCATTTTGACTGTTATAATTTCACCAGCGCCTCACAGCAAAACTACTGTAATCTTACAAAATCGATTAAACATAAAAAAATGCCAAAAAACAGTATAGTAATACTAATCAGCATGCTAATGTTATACTCTATCTACAAAATAGATTCACGTAATTATGCGGGTTCTAAATATAGCTTTAGCAATGATCCCAACGCTCCAAAAACAAACTCAGCAAATATCAATTTTTATTATTTAATCTCTTGCAAGTTGGTATGGCGTCGAAATAAAAACAAAATCAAAAAATTCCCTCGCTAAAATAACCAAAATCAATGAACTAGATGTTCGCTCGCTTCATAACTGTCTTACTTACTATTTTTATACATCGCCATCAACGCAAAACTTAGTATCAAAAAAGAGGGCGGGCGATTTCATTAACATAAAGGGTTAGTCTTTAGCCGCGGCACAACTGAAATTGATTGTAGCGAAAATCGTTAACGACACGCGTTCGATGTCACGACTTCTCTCACATTAAAACTATGCTTTATTCCCCAGTATGAAATACGAGTATAAAAATCTATAAAAAAGGTCATGTTCACACTTTTTGAGAAATAAAATTGTCAATACGAAATTCATCACGAAATGAATATAATTCAATTTATCAATTTACAGCTACACCTTTTGGGGCTAGGTTACAGCCAAAGGGGCCTACCTAGCCAGTAAAGTAGGGAATGGCCGCAGTCCCATCCAAGGATTCTGGGCAAAAGGTCGGTGCCCCTTCAAATCTTACCTATGGAAGAGCAGGGCAGACGCCTTAATGTCTCGCTCGACGGTGACTCGTCACACGTTGCAAAGATCCAGCCCGCATCATTCACTTGGCGTGAATATCGAAGAACTGAAAGTACTTTCAACGTGGTGTGGTTTCTGTAAATCACCTACTCGAGTACTAAGGGGTGGAGGAGCACCCCGCCATGACAGTTGGGCCATTTCCCGCTCAGCGGTAGGCCGCCACGATGATGATATTGGTGTAGCCGATGCCGCGCTTGGTGAGGAAATCGAAGAACTGAAAGTACTGTCAATGCGTGGTGAAGGTTCCCTGTCGAGTCACGTGTTACCGTGCATTGTTGGGTTGGTATACCCTCGCCATGACTGATGGGCTTCCACGTTTGTGGTTGGACTCTTAGTGGTGTGAAATATGCTTGAAGGTAGTTTCGTGTTTTGTCCGACGTGCAGCCGCTCCGAGGATGAAAGGAGCTACAAGTTCTAAAACGTTCTCTTTGGAGTGAGGTAGGAGACTGCGCAATTCTGTTAATACACCTGTCTTTAGTTTCAAGACGATAATGTCAGTATTGGTTGGGTAAATGAGGAAACTTTAATGCAACTAATCACATTTGAGTGACTATGCGGCCTCAAAGATAGATTGTTAACAATGTGCTTCAGACGTATTCTTCAATTCTTTGGACACATTGCCCGAAGAAAATCAGATTGCCTCGAAAACCTTGTTATGACTGGTAACGCACGTCGACCGAATGGAGTAATCTTATTGAGTTTTCATTAGGGTCTTCAGTGACTGGTTCTCTAAGTTCTGCTCAAATAAGCATGGAGGCGAGCCACTCAAGGAGCGAGTGACTACAGCCACCATTTTCAATTTCGAGGATGTAGCTGTTCTCCTCAATACCTGCAATTTGTATATCTTCGATAGTTCTAGCAGAGTTGCGAAGATAGACGATCTACATATCATCGCCGTTCGTACAAACCAATCGACCAGCCATTCATGCGTCAACCGTCTAAATGAATACAGTGTCTCTTTTATTGTAGTTTTATTTATTCCGACCCTTGACATCACGAACAACTGAATTATTATCTAGTTTAATTAAGCTAATTAAGAATATACTGTACTGTTGATCATGTTAGTAATCTTTTATTTGAAATCCTTAATCTTTTTAAATATTATCTCAAATATTAAACTGACTGACTTTTGCAATATTATATTTGGAGGTAGATGTTTTATTAATAAATCTTTTGACACTCACATATAATCTTATCCTTCTGATACATAATCCTTTTACATATCCAATAAACATTATCCCCAAAAGACTAAAAGATGATATTAACATTTTTTATGATTAAATGTTTAGGAAGGTTAAAATGAGATTATGATCGAGAATATTGATTTTTAGGATTAACCCAGGATTAGAAATATAAGGCACGTTTCATGAGTAGTGTCCGACCGAAGGTCAGATTTTGGCCGAAGCCGAAGCTGAAGCCGATCGTTCGGCCTTAGCCGTAACCTTCAGCCGAAGCCGAAGCCGAAGGTTTGATTTTACTAAAAAAATCGATTAAAATAATAAATAATCTGCTTTTGTGACTTAGTTGGTTAGATATCTAACTACTGAGCCAAGGGTCCTGGGTCGTTTGATTTTACTAAAAAAAATCAATTAAAATAATGAATAATAGGCTTTTGTGACTCAGTTGGTATGATATCTGACTACTGAGCCAGGGGTCCTGGGTTCGATTCCCAATGAAGACACAGTTATTATTTGTGTTTTCAGTCTGGATCTATCGTTTTTAGCGGCTGACAAAAAGCTTCGGCTTCGGCTGAAAATTCGAGTTATTTTTGTCCGAAGCCGAAGGTGTTTTTTTTTTGCCAAAGGTGGCCGAAGCCAAAGCTTCGGTCGGACACTAGCCATAAGTAGCCCCCTGTTCATGGTTTCATTAAGTGTCCTCTTGGAGCATTTTGTCGATGCCAGCATATTCCTATGTTGTAAAATAAATAGTACTAGTGTTGCACTCTTGCATTATTGTTCTGTATTGTTTATTTAAAAAATAAAAGGACAAGGACGAGAGATACCTGTATGATTTTGGAGTTAACAATCTAGACGCAGTCCCAATTGGTAAAATCAAAAGTTTATAAATATTGTTCTACGTAAATTGTAATCGGTAGCCTTTTTTGTTTTACCATTAAAGTAAGTCATTCAGTCCTTCTCTCTCTCTCTCTCTCTCTCTCTCTCTCTCTCTCTCTCTCTCTCTCTAGTAGAACGTGCTTTGGAGTAAAACAATATTTTTTCCTTGAGAAAATGGCCGACAACCGCTGAAATGACACCCATTTCCGTCAGCCGTTGTAGCGTAGGCAATAATTATTTCTCACAAATAATATGGAAGTCACCTAAATACCCACCCATAGAAGCGGCTGTTCCAAAAAAAAAATATTTGCAATTTATGAAAATGACATACTGGAAATGAATTCTCCATTTTGTAATCATCTTTTTCTTCGTCTTTTCGGAGTTTTCGGCCGTAAATATGGTGCTTTATTACGAGGAAACTCCCGATAACGTTGTTAATTTACAAAGAGAGATTAATGTATGTCTTGCATGAATCCTCTAATGAAGATTTGAAAACCATACATTGATTTCACATGTAAACTGTTATTTGAAACGCTTAATTATTACGGCTTGATAAATAGATCGAAAGAATATCTATTGCAGGAAACAGAGTGCATGGAGCTCTTAGACCAGTTATGAATGTTCGTAAAATATCAAATGAAGCCATAGTGTAGTGCCAATTTTGACGTATTTTGGTGAAACCTGGACATTATGAAGATTTTGTAATAGAACGATGTATGTCAGGGTCAGAAATTATGACATAAGGAAAGAATATAATATGAAGAAAGATGTCATTAATAAATTAAAGTGAATACATGGGGAGAATGAATGAGGAACGCCTGACGAAGAAAATATACAGTGCGGACAGGAATGGAATGAGAGGTCGGGGACTCCCAAGAAAGGGATGGCACGACAATGCGACCGATATTCTGAAAGACGGAAATGTTAGATGCGTGAACAACAGACGACGAGACAATTCATGAATGTGGACGAGGCGACGGATGCGTGTCAGGATAGAAAAATGTGGCGTTCGGTTCTCACTGCCTACCCCGCGAAGGTTATGTTTAAGGTGTTATTTTAGACTGATTCTCGACCAACTAACATGCACTATGTCAAATATGACAAATATGCAAGTGAACCTTTGGAGAAGACGTTGATTGATCAGGAAATAAAGAAATTCAAATGTCTGTTCCCTACATTATGGATGGTGGTACCACAAGTTATATTTTAGGACATTAGCTCTGGAAAATTCACTCTTAGGATGGGCAGTAGGATCCTATTAAAATCCGTCGAAATATTATCATTTGATAAGACGGAATGAATGTTTTTACAGAATGATTAGGAATATATTTTTGTTTTTTTTGTCATACCTACCTACATAGATAGTAAGATATTATGACTCTTGAGTCCGAAAATTATTTCGTAATTTTTCATATGATAATACCAAACCTACATAGACATTTGGACTCTCGGGTCCGGAAATTCTCGTATAATTTTTTATAAGATAGTACCTACCTACATAAACAGTTGGATATCTGACTCTTGGAGTCCGGATCTTCGTTTGTAATTTTACATAAGATAGGTGGTAGGTAACTACATAGACAGTTGGATATCTGATTCTAGAGTCGGATATTCCCGGTGGAGGCACAGTTTTTCACTCTGTTTTCAGTCTGTATTTGTGAGATGATCAATATTATAAGTTTCCAGACAGCGGAATATAATACCTATTACGTGCGTTTTAAATTGATATTTGACGTAGAACCTGTTATATTACGAACCCATTCTCACCCTAAGTGATTTGAAGAGAATTTCATTTATAAAGCTTACCATGCTTTCAACTTACGATCACACAAAAACGAATTCACCATACCTACTACATCCTACCTACACATGCATGTTCACAAATCACGCATTCTACATAGTTCTTGAATCAAGTGTATCAAGCTGTTTTTCAAAATATTCTGAACTTACATTAATCATCATTTTAACAAATATGACGTCTGTCTGCGTTTGATATGTGGTGCTACAAACTCATGGCTAAAGTTCACTGGTCAGAACACATCAGCAACGACGAGGTACTAAGCGGGGTTGGAGAGACAAGGCAACTTACGAAAAGTATTGCCCAACAGAGAACAAGTTGGATAGGCCACAACATCCGGCACCCAGGCCAGCTTTTTACCATCGTCGAAGGAATGATTGATGGGGGCAACTGTATAGGCCGCCCCAAAAATCGGTGACGTGCGCTGTAGCGCAGTTACAAATAGATGAAGAGACTGGCGGGCGATAGAAATGGGTAGAAAGATCGAGTGTTTGGTGCGGACCGATCCTAGCTAGGATTGTGACCCAGAAGAAGAAAAACAAATATGCATTTCATTGGAGTCCCAAATTATTCGATGTCGTTATTATACGATGAGTTTTCACTTTATGATAACAAATATAATATACTTACTCAATATATACGGAGAAATAGCTCAAACAATTAATGATTAAACCTTAAACCACCAAATGACAACCAGCAATTCACATTCACACAATACTAGACAAGCACTACTAAACCTTGACGAAATACCAAAAACTAACACAACACATGGTCAGAAAAATTACGCGTACATAGGTCCTAAAATATTTAACCTTTTTAAATCTGACTTTCCACTAATAAGAACCTACTCATATATCAAATTGAAAGCTATAGCAAACAGCTGGTCAATTACCAAAGGACGAAAAGAAACAGAAGAATTATTTAATATTACTACTTAATTGACTTATAAAAAAATCAAAATTATATTAGCATTAGCCCTTTTTACATCAAGCAATATTTTCATACTACGCTAAAACATATACTTGCACCTCTATATTACTTCAGCCTACCACTAAACCTTATAAAAAATAATTAACACTATGACGAATAAAAATAATAGAACTGAATTATACCAATTAAAATAAATACATATATGTATACACTTATGACTTTAACTTTTAACTTAATTATAATACATATAACCTATACATTTTATTTACTACTGTATAAAGTTATATTGTACTTTCTCTGATATTATTATACCTTCTTGTAAAAATGGATTTTTAATAAATAAATAAATCCAATGTTCTTTTTTGTAGTTGCATAATACAAAACAAATATGATTTTACTATTTATGAAACTAAATCAAATTTTTGTGATTAATTATATCTCAGAAGACAAAATGATTTTTTTTCGTGAGAAAAGTCGGTAAGTCGAGCACCATAATCAGACAAACGACTCATTGTCGGCTGGTTTGCGAAATCACTTAATGTCTTTTCGCAACGTTCACACAATCGCAAGTCTTCAAGAGTTATCATGCAAACATATTACTTTCGGAAGTTGTCTTCGTTGATATTTCTAATGTTTTTTCTATCGACATTGACATATAGGTACACAGCATATTCCACTATGTTATTATCAGCGACAGGTATGCGGGTGTGCATAAACTTGTCGTAAGAAGTACGACACGTCCGTGTACCCCCCACATACCAGTATCTTCTCATCTATAAAATAAAAATTAAATATATTTATTCATGGGGAGAATGAATGAGGAACGCCTGACGAAGAAAATATACATTGCGGAAAGGAATGGAATGAGAGGTCAGGGCCGCCCAAGGAAGGGATGCCACGTCCATGTGAACGGTATTGTGAAAGACGGAAATGTCTGAAGCATGAATAACAGACGAAAATATATGAATGTCGACGAGGTGATGAATGTGTGTCAAGATACAAATAAGTGGCGTTCGGTTCTCTCTGCCTACCCCATGAGGAACATGGCGTGATGGTATGTATGTATATATTCAAATAAATAAAAATGGTTTTACATCAAGTACCGACATACTATGACCTATTCTGATTCATTTCAGAGTACGAAAACGTCTGTAACCAACAGGCGACCGTGGATAAAAGGATTTTACACGCACTGTGACGTAATGAGTCCCGTATAAATGCAAGCAACTTTTTTACATTTCTCATGTACTACAATACAGACGGATAAATTTAGACGAATCAGAATAGGATATACTATCGGTCTATAAACAAAATTTAGGCATTTTTTTTAAGAAATGAATTTGTGACTATATACTTAATTTGCTTTCTTATGTACCAAAAGGCATTTCAACATTGACTCAAATTTCGTTTTTTTAGATGCTCGTTAAACTAGAATCGTAGTTTCCAAAGTATGGTACGAGCGTCACGATGGATGTGTACCTCTCTTTATGAAAGCATGTCAAAGTATAGGTAAAAAATGTTATAGAGTTATTTTTACCTTTTGTCATTTTAAAGAGTAATCTAAGTAACGACTTAGTTCCCGCCCTTACTTAATAAAAACAGCGTGATGGAAAAGAGCATTTCAGAGAATTTGCCGTATTTTTGTAATGTTTTTTAGCGGTTTAATATCTGGCAATATTTCACATTATAAAGCCTGATGCATATTGTAACAGTTAGCGGAAGAGTACACTAGACTTTTCTTTGAACCTGCTTGTATTATTCGTTACGGTTTTCTTAAAAAAATATGAAATTTGTTTAGTGGGGCGACTGCTGCCAACGTACCATTATTTTCAATTTTATATTGCATCATTACTACTAAACGAATCATTTTGAAAAAAATAACTTAATTTGGATATTAATAAAGAAAAATATAACTTAAATTTTTAATTATGATTCGTATATATTTTTGTAGAAAAATAATAAGCATACTAGGGGCTCCGCCCCTGGCCGCTTCGCGGCCCAACCCCGGTTTGGCGCTACGCGCCATTTTTTTAGGCGCTTCGCGCCTTTATTTATTCGCTACGCGCATTTCATTGGGCGCTGCGCGCCATTTGTTTTATGCCAAGCATCGTTTTTTTAACGCTTCTCACCAACCTATGACCGCTGCACATCGAACCAATTCAGGTATTCATCGAACTTACAAAGTATTGAATGTTATCAATAGTGATTTGTAATTAAGATATTCATTAATTTATTATATTATTAGTTCAATGTTTAATAATGTTACCATAATAGAAATTAAACAATAAGTTATTAGTGTGAGTATATTTATCAATATAAATGAATCATATTTCTAAAAAAACATTTAAATTGTACTTAAGCACATAATATTATTATGTATAATGTTTCAATGTATATAGGCATGCTATAAGCATTCAACTCTCAAATGTTGTTGATGTTCCGTTATTTTTTTTTAAATGGGCAACTACAATAATATTGTTTTAAACAAATATAATACGAATAGCAACATAAGTAATTGTTACTTAATCAGCCCACCTTTGATTTCATTTTGCATGTACTCACTGCTGATAACAAAACAAATTATTATTCCTGTATAGCGTGGCTCCTGGACATACATAATATGTCCACGGAACTGAGTTTTTCCAAATTATTATATGTGGTAAGGCATTGGTACAATGGGGAATTCTGAGCGGCATTAGTGTTTTTTTTTAGTCCAAAAAGAACGTTAAGGTGTGTCTTGTTTGTCTATTTGGTATGTTGAAGTTAATCATTTTCATAAGGTCTGTACAGTCAATTTTGAAGTTTTTTATGCCATAAAGGTACATTAAGTCTGAGGTCCTTCGTCTTGTCTGTAAAGTCTGCAATTCATGTTTGTAGTTATTACCAAATTTGTACTTCATGTTTTTCAAAAATATTTATTGTATTCATTCTATACTGTTAATATAAGTATTATATTGTGGATTCCAAATGACTGACCCTTGTTCCAATTGACTTCTAACAATTGTGTTATACAGTAAGCTAAATGTTTTCATTTGTGTGAATGGTTTACATACTCTCATCAGGAATCCCAACATTTTATAAGCTTTCAGTATAATGGTGTTTGTCAAATAAAAGTTTACTGTCCAGTTGTATACCTAAGTCTCTACAGTCTGATTTCTTATCAATCGCCTCCCTATTGATTTTGTATGTGTATTGTATTGTACTTTTTTTCCTAGAGAATGTAATGGAGTGACATTTTTCTACATTTAGTAACAGCTTATTAGAGTCAAAATAAGAAGTTAGTCTAACCAGGTAAAGTTGTAAGTCCTTAGTCAGTAATGTCTAACAGTTTTACAGATTTTCATATCATTCAGTTTTATAGATTATTATCTTATGTACTTTAAACAAACTTGGATGGTTTTGAATATGTACTGGTTGTATTAATTTGAATAATGTCATAGGCAAAAATGTAAATACTTATTTGTCAAAATATTATAAAAACAATATTGAACACACATACATACCATCACGCCATGTCCCTCACGGGGTAGGCAGAGAGAACCGAACGCCACATTTTTCTATCTTGACACACATTCATCGCCTCATCAACATTCATACATCGTCTTATACATGTTCGTCTGTTGTTCAAGCTTCTTACATTTCCATATTTCAAAATAACGTTTACATGGTCGTGCCATCCTTTTCTTGGGCGCCCGCGACCTCTTATTCCGTTCCTGTCAGCTTTGTATATTTTCTTCGTCAGGCGTTCTTCGTTCATTCTTCCCAAGTGGCAAAACCATCTCAATGTGTTAACTTTCATTCTGTTAATTACATCTTCCTTCATCTTACATTCTTTCCTTGTATCTTCATTCCGAACTCTGTCATACATCGTTCTGTTACAAATTCTTCTAAGCGATCTCAATTCAACTGCATTTATTCTGCTTTCATGCGACTTCTGCCATGTCCAGGTCTTACTTGCATACGTCAAGGTTGGCACTACGATTGCATTATGAATGGCAACTTTAGCGTCTCTTGATATGTTGCGATCATTCATAACTGGTCTAAGCGCTCCATTCACTCTGTTTTCTGCCATAACTCTTCTTTCAATATCCTTATCAGGCCGTCCATTCCGTTGGAACATACTACCCTGATAGACATACTCGTCGACTTGTTCAAGCCATTCATTCTCTACTTTTATTTGAAACACTGTTCTGCTTTCACTCTTTTCTCTATTGAACATATGAGTAAATATAAGTTAACCCTGGAACACCCAACATAATCTAGAACACTTGTATTACATACATAATATATACTACGAACAAATATCCATACAAACGTTCACCGTCCTGCCCTATAATCTGCACCATATAAATCAACGCTTAAAGATGCCCTTATACATGCTAGAATATTTTGTAAGTTTATCGAATTTATTATATAAAGGAAAAATTGTAAAAAAATCAAATTTTACTTAAGCACATAATGTGTAATTTTTCAATATAAATGTTTTCATAATGTCATTATCAGTCAATACAAAGCTATCATGATTTGATCTACATTGCTATTAGATGATTAATCCAATAGACGCCCTACGATTGATTTTAAATGTAATTTAGGGTATATAATATATGGAAAACAATGTATAATGTGCACCATATAAATCAACTAAACAATAAGTTATTGGTGTATATTTATTGATATAAATTAATCATCTTGCTAAAAAAACATTTCAATATATATAGACATGCTTCTCAAGATTTTTTCACAATGAAATACATATTCGGTACATGTAAATAAATAAATTTGAAGTATTTCATAAGTGAACATGTACATACTTATTTGTCAAAATGTTCAAAGCATACATATGAGAGAGAACTAAATGTTTATAAATCAATTTAAAATCTCTTTAAATACAATATTTTCTGAATACTTACTCATATTTTTTACAACCATTCTTGTTCCATTACAAAGACCATCTCCTCGTAGAATTTTATTTAAAAAAAAATGGGCAACGTACAATAATATTTTTTTAAACAAATATGTATAATAAATAAGAATAGTAACATAAGTAATTGTTACTTAATCAGCCCACCTTTAATTTCATTGGTATGTTGAAGTTAATAATTTTCAGAAGGTCTGTAAGTCAAAATTGTGGATTCCAGATGACTGACTCATGCATAATAATTGTGTTATATAGTAAGCTGAATGTCAGGATCAAGTTGTAAGTCCTAACAGTCAGTAATGTCTATAACAGTTTTATAGATTTTCATATCGTTCAGTTTTATAGATTATCTTATGTACTTTAAACAAAGTGATTCACAAACTATGTATGCATTTGTTGGAACAGCTCGCTAGCACAATGTATTATATTGTAGACCTCCCCAGATGCAGCTAGAATAAAATTGCATAGTTGTTACCGATTGACGATGGTTTGTTTAAAATATCTCTCATTGGACCGCCAAAAATTGCAACTCGAGCTTCATCTATTTTGTTGACACCTTACATTTAAAGGGTGTCTCATACGTACCCCATAGAACACACTAACTAACGTACCCTTACAACTTCATCTGCATCATAAACATACAGACTATAATTTTTCAAACAGTATGGTCCGGTACCAGGCACGTCTGCAATCTGAACACCGAAGGATGCAAAAGCATTAGCACTATTCTTCCGGATATTATGTTGACAGTACTAACAACTACTCTTCGCCTAGCATTTCGCAATGTTCGCCTACGATCTCGCTGTTCTGTCATATCTCACTCATCCATCTCTTGATTTGTCGTGTTTTGGTAGCAGGCATCCACGGAGCATCCACTAAATACCTGCAACAAACAAAATAACACCAAATAATTAGATATGACGATGCGTCACGTCAAACGTCAAATGTCAATCCGTGAATCCGTCCATTGTCCATATCCTGTTAGTACAGAATGCTGCCAGTATTCAATTACGTATTCCGCAGATTTATTAATAACGATAAATATTATTGGTGTTTAAAATTCTTTTTTGAACAATAATATTATCAATTGATGTTGCAAATACATTTTAAACGATACTTTTGTACTTTTTCGTTTCAAATATTTTTTTATGTTGAAGAAATATTTTGAATGCGTAAAATAAAATTGGGTAAAAATATTTAACTGGCAATACGCGCACATTCTAAACCGGAACAGACACGGCATACATGGGGAGTGGGAGACGTATTCAAGATAATAGATCCCAATATTGAACATTTATCTAATATTTCTAAAAAAACTATAAATCAATATGTATATATTTTTTTAAATTAAAGAAGTACAAAAAATCTGAAAAAAATATATTGAGACGTTGTATTAACACATCAGGTTAAGTAAATTAACAAAAAAAATATTTCGCAATGACGCTGAATGGAAAATAAATGTTTTTTAGGTTTTTTTTACTAAACCTGAAGCATTAATGTAACGTCACGACATTTTTATCCAGATATTTTTGTCTTCTTTAATTTAAAAAAAAATGTATTTCTCTACACCTTATATTTATTAAAAATATAAGATAATCCTTAATTCGGGGTATGCCATTATTTTTATACAAGAATTTATACAGTACATTATCAAAAATTAAAACTCTGACAAACAATTATATTGTGCAATTTATATGTAGTGTGTTTAATGAACAAATTAATGTGATGTACTTTTATATGACCATACGATAAATAAATAAATAAATTATCAAAATGTTAAGGTATATTTTTCTTTATTACCCAAAATATCTAAATTATTTTTTTCAAAACGATTTGATTAGAAATAATGATGGTATATCAAATTGAAAAATAGGCACGTTGGCAGCAGTCCCCCCCCTTAATATTTTAAAATATAAATATAACATGACAAACGTGTTAATATTACTAGGTCGTTATTTTTTTGTTGCATTTTAATGTAATGTGTAGTAAATAATAATAAAGTGTGATGACTTTTATAGACCCATTATTGTGATAACCTCACCTCTTATCTAAGTATCTAAGAAACTAGTGAAATAAAACGGTAATAGTATTTTTTATTGCATACTAGCTTTTATGTCCCGCCGTTGGCCAAGAATGTAAATTAGTGAAGGAATAAGCAATCGTTTATATACCTACATAATATTGTCACACATAATTTTTTTAACCGTAGTATGAAAAGTAGTTTGAAATTTAATTGAGTTTAAGCGGTGTAAAATCTTAAAGTGATGGCCACAATCCATTTGCTTTTATATATAAGCACATACAATTTCTGCACGCATGGACTATGGGAAATGATCTTAAATATGACTTATTATAAAAAGACAACGTCGTAAAGAGTTTGGATTTGGCCACAACCCCTATTTTTATATATTGTCATCGAACGCAAATAATGTGTTTTAAATATTTAGTAATTTTGGATGATGGGAAATGGTTTAAAAATTGATTAAACAAAAGTACTGAAAATATTCTAGTGTTGGTCCCATCCCATTCGTTTTTATATTTTTCGTCAAGTGTGCATATAGTTTATTATAGTTTTGCACAATAAAACTGATAGACTTAAAACTGACACATAAGTCTACATTACAGAAGAAGAAGACTTAAGCTATGTTAAATAGTTTTTAATATGAATATAAACGTTGTGAAGATCCAGCAATGGCCACAACCACGATTTTTTATATATTGTCATCAAAATGAAATGTGTAGTTATTGAAAATTAAGCAATATATGATGATATAATAAATGGTGTAAATTTGATTGAACAAAAGTAATGAGAAGATTCTAGTGTTGGTCACATCCCATTCGTTTTTATGTATTTTCATCAAGTATGCATGTTGTTTATAATATTTCGTTACAATAG
Organism: Molanna angustata; assembly: GCA_963576475.1. NCBI lineage: Eukaryota > Metazoa > Arthropoda > Insecta > Trichoptera > Molannidae > Molanna > Molanna angustata. The sequence continues at coordinate 9,577,884 of OY754966.1, read as the reverse complement.
ACTATTAGACATAAAACTAATCCAAAAGACTAAATAAAAAAAGAAGTAGAAGTATAAAACTATAACAAATAGTTTGTAATAAAAACTGACCCAATGGTCTACATAGAAGATGAAATAGAAGAATTACACATTAGGAAATGTATTATATAAAAAACTGACCAAAATGTCTTCATAAAAGAAGAAGAAGATGAATTGAACTATAGGAAATATTTTATATAAAAATCACCCAACATTTACATAAAATAAGAAAACGAAGAATTAGACTGAAGGATAGTTTGTTTAAAAATAGTTTGTTTAAAAACTAACCAAAAGGTCTACATAAAGGAAGAAGAAGACGAATTAGACTATAGGAAATAGTTTGTATAAAAACTCACCCAAGGTCTACATAAATTAAGAAAAAGAAAAATTAGACTATAGGAAATAGTTTATTTATGAACTGTCCCAAATGACTTCACAAAAGAAGAGGAAGAAGATTTAAACCCCAAGAAATAGTTTGTAGAAAAAATCACCCAAAGGTCTACATAGAAAAAAGAAGAATTTCACTATAGGAAATAGTTTGTAGGTATATTGAATGTGTATTGTAGTTAACCTAAAATAGTTAAATAATTTTCCTATACAAAATCAGTATATTCTTGGTTTTTAAGTAGTAAGTATTAGGTATGTAGGTACCTACCTACAATGATATTCTAAATTAATTCGAATTCGATTTATAACAAATTTTATTTGAATATCAGAATGTGTCCGTTACCATAGTAACCATGTTCCAACATGTGAAAAATATCAAATGTTATGGAGACATTTTTTGAATATGTAGGTACCTACATTGGTTTGTTTGATGCCATAAAAATGAAAATTGTCAGAAAAATCAAATATTTTAAACAAATTATGCAATTTTATTACGCCTATATCTTTACTAATAATTAACAGACTTTTACAATATATGTCTTAAAACTTGCTGTAATGTCTTGTGTTTTATTTTATTATTTCATAATCACATTTATTTCAAAGGTATATTATTTTATAGAACATATTCATTCGGTAGGAAAATTAAATATCGTATGAAAAGATATTAAAATGGCGGGGTTATATGTACATTTGTACAAAACGCTTACTTTAAAAATAAGTTAAACATTATAATTAGACAAAATATTCACCATGTTTTTCACTTAAAAGCTAAGTTATACTTGAAAATATATTTTTTTCGTGTAAATACGTACTTCTAACTTTTAAACTAACAGATATTTGCGTGCAAAATGTACACTTTTTTGACAGATATGACTTGGAAAATTTTGTATGAATAACATAATTATTGAAATATCTTTAAAATTCAGCATTTTAATCGCATTATTTTTAGCGTGACACTGCATCAGGTATACTGGTACACGTTCGCACATAAATTAGATTTTTAGATGCTCTTGGTTTTTCAAAAGGCGTGAGACAAACACACACACACACATACACACACACACTAACATATTGATTGCTTTATTACTTTAGATTTATGTGTATTAAACAATATTACTAGTTGCATCTAACACATGAGATAAAACTCGTGTCCGGACAATTGACCGTACGCCTTTTTTACCGAAAGGACAATTGACCGTGAGGACAATTGACCGCGGGACAATTTACCGTATAGATAGTTGACCGTGGGGACAATTCACCCATATTTAATAAAAATAATAAGTATATAGGCAGTTAAACACAAATTTATCATTTGATATGTTATAAAAATATATAAAAACTAAACTTAGACTAATTTATCATAAAAAAAATTTCTTTAATTAAAAATGTTTATGAAACTCTGGAACTTTTCTGGAGATTTTGTTTTTGTCTATATTTATACCAATTTTCAGAGTTCTAGTTTTTATGGTTTTTGAGATATATGGAAAAAGAAAGCAAAAATTCAAAAGTTGATAATTCCTGATTGAAATACAAATTCGAAGTTTTGTAGGCTTAAAATTTTCTATACTGTTATTTTCTCTGTGAATCAAACGGAATATATTAAGGGACAACAAACAAAAATATTAATAGACTCACACAGACACATAGATACACGTAATGTTCATATCCGAATTCTGCGTTAATCCATATTCGGAACATATATGCTGCGAAGCCTCTAAGTTGGTGTTTTTTTTACTTCTGTTTTTTTTTTACTTTTACTTAGTTGAAAAAAACCCTGAAAAATATAGACCTGACATACAAATTTCGCGTATCTTGGCTCAATATTGTCGATTCATTAAGATAAATAAATTCTCTTATACGAATCGGCAGATGGAAAAGTAATAAACCGGGTTAACTTATATAGAATGTCCTTTTCTGATTCTTCTGAATATATGAGAAATAATCCTTTTATCCACGGTCGCCCGTTGGTTATAGACGTTTTCGTACTCTGAAACGAATCAGAATATGACATAGTGATGTCATTGTGATAACCTTACCTCTTATTTAAGAAACTCGTGAAATAAAGCTGTATTAGTAGGATATGATATGAAAGTTTATTTAACTGAATTTATTTATATGGTCGTATTTATTAGGATTTAAAAATATTGTAAACTAAAAATTAACTTTTGTAATTGTGTTTTCTCTCGATGTATGAGACGAAAGTAAGAAAATATGATTCGCCCAGTACTCGCCGGATGTATATTCGACTCAAGAGTCACTTGTGAGTTATATACAATCGTGGCAACTCCAATAAATAAAATGCTTCCTTTACACAATGTACAAAAATGTTCTCATTTTTACACTCCGTTACTTTCAAATTTTTTTTTTTTGTATTTTCTCAACAACGCAATTTCAACTCCACGTGGCATCAAAGAACGTGTATCGATTTTGTGAATCTTCTCTAGTCGTATGTATGTGAGATTTTTAAAAAAGAAAATGATTATTTCGAACCACCCACATACGACTTTGGTGAGGATTTTCAAGTCGATTTTGGCGACAATAACTAAAATAAAAATTGAAAGGAAATCTGCATTGCAGTGAAAGCAGGAACGTTTAAATGTACATAATATGTATGTAATAATTGCCTCGTATATTTGTCCCTGTTTTCAAAGAAATACTTCTTCCGCAAACTAACCATCATAGGTATATTTATTTATTCAGCCATGACTTAGATACATTAACGTACCTACTATGACATTTTGTGTTCTCCAAACTACATACGTATGTGTACCTAAATTTAATCAACAGTATATTCTAAATTAAAAAAATAAATCAGTATGTTTTAGATTCTACGTATATTGTTTACTGGTCGACAGCTATATCGCCTTGTTAGGGAATATAGGTGGATATATAACCTCCATATACATATACAACCCAACAGAAACCCCACGCCGTCATAGTCTTGAAGATGTCCTAACAAGGCGAAATATCTGTCGACCAATAAGTATTATTAGTTTTATTTATTTATTATAATTTACAAAATCATTTTTTTACATATTATTTATATCTACCTCACTAGGCTTAGCCTGTACCGAGGTGGAATATTTCACAATCACATTAATACATATTTTTACAATATTTTCGTATTTCATTCAGTTTTCGTGACAGTTTACATTCTATATAACATGATTTATATATAGGTAAACAAGAATCAAGCAAATCAAACAATCAAACAATCAAGCAAAAAATAATAATAATAAAACAAAACAAAGATTTATATAGAAGTTAGCAAGAATATATCAATCAATAAAGCAAAAAAATAAAACAAAACAATGATTTATATAGAAGTAAGTAAGAGTTAGTAAGAATATATCAACCAATAAAGCAAGAAATAAAACAAAACAATGATTTATTTAGAAGTAAGTAAGAGTTAGTAAGAATATATCAACCAATAAAGCAAAAAATAAAACAAAACAATGATTTATTTAGAAGTAAGTAAGAGTTAGTAAGAATATATCAACCAATAAAGCAAGAAATAAAACAAAACAATGATTTATTTAGAAGTAAGTAAGAGTTAGTAAGAATATATCAACCAATAAAGCAAGAAATATAACAAAACAATGATTTATTTAGAAGTAAGTAAGAGTTAGTAAGAATATATCAACCAAAAAACAAAAAATAAAACAAAACAATGATTTATATAGAAGTAAGTAAGAGTAAGTAAGAATATATCAACCAATAAAGCAAAAAATAAAACAAAACAATGATTTATTTAGAAGGTAGTAAGAATAAAGTTATACTTAAGGTACCTATTCGAACGAATACTGAAGAGATTTTTACTAAATTCAAAGTTCCAACAATTACAAAAATATATGCAAAAAATCTGCTAATATACAAGCTAAAAAGAGAAGACCAATATACTAGCTCACAACAATATAAACACACTAGATTAAGTACAACAAATACCTTAAATATACCATATATTAAAACAACTTTTGGACAACGTAGTGTACGATATTTTTCAACCAAACTTTTCAATAGTTTACCAACAAATATTAAAAACATCAGTAATGCAAAAGAATTTAAAAAACTATCACTAAGATGGGTTTATGAAATAGATGAAAAAATCCTTAAGGAAATAATTCTTCCAAATAAAATGTAAATGCACTATTACAAACAACAGAATAGACAATTGAAAAAAAGTGAAACAAATAATTTATTTCCACAATTTTTGGTTGTGTGTGCATGACTCAAAATGAAATATTGTATTTAGAAGGAAAGATGCATACGTTTTGAATGCGTAGCGTATATATGTACATGTACTTATATTATATGTAAATGTATCTATAAATAAACAACGTAATAGACAATAACATAAAACTAGCTCACCTTAGCACAGGCTATGCCTAGTGAGGGGGCTAGTAACAAAGATACAAACAAAAAGATATGGCTTAAACTATGTAAGCACCAGTGAAGTGGTAAATTGATATTTATTGAAATGAGATAACTTATATTTACATTGTATGTTAACTATGTATGAATAAGCTTATATTATCTTAAGATATTTTGTATCTCATATATACTGTATATTTTTGGATAGAAATAAATAAAAATAAAAAAATAAAATAAATAAATATATCAAACAATAAAGCAAAAAAATAAAACAAAACAATGATATATTATATAAATAAACAAGAATTTATCAATCAATAAGGCGAGAAAAAAAAATATATAAATATTTAGTTCAATCTAAAACATACTGTTTTATTTTAAATATTAAAATGTAATTCTACAAAGTTAATTATTCACAATTACATTTTATGTAGATATATTGCAAATATAAAAAAATACTTGGTATTAGTTCTATTGAAATATATTTAATTATCGACGAGTTTCGTGCAAGGCACATCGTCAGAATAATACTCTACAAGACTGAGACTAGTGATTATATACAAAATTTACATGATAGGTGTATAAGAATGTTGGTTTTTGAACAGTTGAAAAATAAGTTATATAATGCAAATGAATTTATACAAATCTACGTTTTAATACAATGAAAGTGCATAGTTGGCTCACTAGTTGTAGTTGGGTCACTGGTTTGCAGTGTTTTTTTTTTATATTTCTAATATATCTACATAATATGTACAATGGAGTTCTATCAAGAATTGTCGATCGACAAACTAAACTTAATTACATATTAGGTATACCATTCTGTTAAGTGCGTAAATTAAAAGTGATTATTTTTCCATATTATACAATAACACAGTCAATAGTTTCTCCGTGATTTTCTCTGGCAAGACCTTTAAATTGCTGTCACATTTTACAAATTAATTATTTGGCTTTACGAGTGTATATTGAATGGAACATTTACGAGCTGTTTTATTTCATTGCTAACCATTGTTACTACACGTGTCGCCCTTTTTTATTAAGTAATGCAAACCAGCTCACCTACCGCTTACTACTCCACTTTGTGATATACTTATGCTGTGATGGTATGGATGGATGGAACATTGCTACTTCGTATAGTGTAAAAAATATATATTTACTAGATTTTTATTAAATTTTTAAAGTCACGTTATTGGAGATAGGGGGGTGGTATCTCTAATCCCATAGTCTTCTTTTAAGCACACCGTCAGTTGAAAACTTGCCTAATGAGGGAATGGTTAGTTCCAAAACCGGTCTCATAATTTCAATAAATAATGTGTTGAATACAATGTTTTTTTTTATTTATTTATTTAATAAAATACAACAGCAACAAAAAATATGCATAAATATAATGATAATTTTAATAGTGCCAATTTTAGTATAGGTGATAATTTTAATAGTGCCAATTTTGTAAATTTTAGTATACATGTGGGTATGTATTGAAAGATATTTTATTTTATTACATTTTAACAATTTCGAAAACATTATGGGAAAGGAGAAATGTAAGTTACGGTATTTTTTTTAAAAAAAGTACATCGACAGACATCCAGCTTACAATTTTCATAAAAAGAAATTATTATCGGTTATTATTATGAGTGCTGGACGTCCAATTATGGATGCATACAAAATTACATAAGCTCATATTCAATCACACACTTAAGTTACACAAGTAAGAGTTACATTAATAAGATAAAATTAGGTTACAAAAGTTAAGTGAAAAAAAGAAGATAAAAGAGTTACATCAGTTAATCAAAAAAACGATTTTTAGAAGTAACACAAGTTACATAAGTCGAAGTAAAAAAAATAGGTACATAAGAAGTTAAAAAAAGTTATATAAGTTAGAGAAAATACTATTTCAAACAGATTACAATCAAATAGCGAAAGTTTACATTGTATGGTCAAATTTTAGAGGCCAGTATTAGCATCAAATATCTTGGGCATGTTTTGTGTAACGACTTGACGAAGTGATTATGGAGATCTATGGATGGCTGTTAGTTCACAAATTGGTTGAAGACTGATGATATGATGATGAAGGTGTGTTGTTTTTATTCTTTTCTTTTATTCTTTTCTTTTTATTTTATTATTTTTTTGTTATTCTTTTTATTTTTATGTATAATTTTGTATGATGTATACATAATATGGTTTGTGTAGCATTTCACACCATTGCTCACGAACTAAAATAAAAACTTTTTATTATTATTATTCCACGTGACTCAGTGTACTTATAATACTGAATTAAATTAAATTTAATGAAAAGGTTCTTAATAATACATATTTGAATTTTTGTTAAAATGAATTACAGTGAATCGTTTTTTGATTCATGATTAGTTTTTTGAGAATTTTGAGAATATAATAACAGTGTACCTGCAGTAATTCATGTAATTGTTTTAATTAACAATTACTACAGAGTAATTGTTTTTATTTCTTTTTGTTTTTAACTAACTGAATACCGTAAGGGCCTGTTTCTGTAAAGTTTGGGGCTGGTATGTGGGAAGTTGTGCATCGAATATATTACTTTACACCATCAAATGATAAAGTTATACATTTTATCTTAAATTTATAACATTAAAGGCACGAGAAGTTTAGTATACCGTGAAAAAAAAATCGTTTTTGTTTTATTCACACATTCTTTATAAGTCAAACCATAAATAATAACTACCACAACTCATTCTCGGATAAATGGCCAAAGTGTGCAAATAATTTAAAAAGTAGACGTTGTGGCGCTGTGAGCAAGTCATTAATATACCGACATTACGTGAATATATATGACTTTGTGAGATTCTCCCGTTATTTAAATTGCCCCACAATGTTCACGATTCCATTCAAGTTTATTGGTTCGCTAAACGACGAGAGATATGTATGTAGGTATGTGATGTGTTCGTGAAAATATCCAATTTGATAAGTCGATAATGTCAAACTACGGATAATATGATGAAGAGCCCCGATCGATGCTAAATATCATTAAACTAACGTCTTTGTGTACCTACATATTATATTGGATTTCATACCTGCAGCCTTTCTTGTTACGCAACTTTTATAACAAATAATTCGAAACGACAATTAATCCACTTTGTTCTCTTAACATATCGACAAAGTATCAAGTCAAGATACGCTAGATTTGTATGCAGGGTCTTTATTTTACACGGCTTTTCCAACTTAGAAGTCAAAAAACACCAACTTAGAGGCTTCGCAGCATATATGTTATATGTACGGATTAATTCAGAATTCGGAGCAGAATATTTAGTGTGTCTATGTGTTCATCCCCCCCATATAACTTTTGATCCGCTCTATTTACAGAGGCCAAAATTTCATAATGTAGGTACGTCATATAGATATGTATAAGCCTACAAAACTGAAAATTGGTATAAATATAGACAAATAAAATATCTCAAAATTATTTATTAAAAAAAATCCTGAGTTTCTCAAACATTTTTTTATGATAAATTTATGTGTTTAACTGCCTTACTTTCCAAATTTATTAAAAATATCGGAAAAAACAGAACACCCAACTAGATAATTTAATTTTCTAAAAAAATATAAACATTGTAGTATAACGTAACATTTTTTTTTAACATTTTAAATGATTTAGGTAAGTGCCCCGCTTACTACGGACTATTCGGCTTCGGCCGATAGTTTGGCAGGATTGGACCGCTTGGTAGTTTTTATTCGCTATTTCCACCACCACCCGTTCTGCATATGGGGACTGTAAACGAGCCCTTCACAAAACGCTAAGACGACCAAAAAACGCATGGCACTAAAACTAACTCAAGGAGCTCTCTAGATTAGCAATCTCGGCACCATAGTGCAATAAGAACAATACAAGATTCACACTCGTAAATTGTCATCGACTTCAGTTTTCAATCCCACAGGATATGTTCCAAAGTTTGGTCTGCATATTGACAGAACTGACATGAGGCAATTTTAAATCGGTGATGAAACTTTCGTGTCCTGTGAAAAATTCCAAAGTCAGGGACAACCCAGGAAGATTTTAGTCGATTCATCGCGTCAGGAAAAAATAAAAAGGTTATTCAGTTTTTATGTTAGATCTGGCGACACGGAGTCGTTGTAATATGCATGCTTGAATAATAATTGTATGCATGTTTGTTTGTATAATAATTTTTTTTATTTTTTTATTTTATTTCATTTTCGGGAAATTTACAGTATAATAACATTTATTATATAGATGCATTAGTATAATACTAAAACCAATAACAAATTTCCACATTATTAACAATAAATTTTGACTGCTGTGCTTACATACTTAAAGCTACATATGAAAAATATTTAAATCTGAATGCTAGTGCATGAGTGTATGTATGTGTGTACGTATGAGTGTAAGGATGTGTATATGTGTGTGAATGTGTCTATATAAGTGAAAGAGAGAATATATAGGTACCCGCAAGCTCACATAGTTTACTCCGTTCAATCTTGATTTTTCAATCATCCAGTGAAATTCAATCATTATAACTTGAACTGATGGCAGCAGAAAATGAATTAGGTCCCAAAAGAAAAATATCGACATCCAGATGTTCGTGATTATAAATGTTCATCATACGTATGAGGGGTGCGTTTTTCGTGTAAGTATTATTACGGTGCGGTATGTGAAACAAAAGTGGGCTTCGCGTACGACGCGATGGGACGTGTGTTGAAGGAGAGAAGTTCCGTAATTTCAGGACAGTCAATTGCATTGTGTATGATGTTATACAATGTTTTCATATCAACCAAGGATCGTCTCTGTTCCAACGTAAGGATTTTGTGATAAAATGTTGCATCCCTATAAGTGGAAAATTCTGTGTGTTCTCTGTAATTCAAGTGTTTTATAAATATATGTTGGATTCTCTCTATGCGTGCTTTGTGTACTTGAAACACGGGTGACCAGATGGGAGATGCAAATTCCAAGATACTACGCACATATGTAAAATAAAGAATTTTTAAGATTTTAGTGTTGAATGGTTTTGAAATGCGGAGAATAAAACCGAGGGTTTTATAGGCTTTGTCAATTACTGTGTCAATATGTTTTTCGAGAGGGAACATGCTGTCCAAAACAACTCCGAGGTCACGAACCGATGATACAGTCTCAAGAATACTGTTGTGTATGGTATAATGGAAATTGATGATATGTTTTTTGTTTCTAGAGAATGTGATTTTGTGGCATTTTTTAATATTTAGAGATAATTTGTTGTCATTGCAATATTTATATAGCCTTCCTAAGTACATAATATAAAATACATCTTCATGCCGATTCAAATAGCACGTCCAAGCTATTGGCCAATTAAAAAATCTATAGTGTCCTTTACCTAATTACTAAATAGTAGTTGGTTTAATAAAATTTGTTTAATTACATCATACATTCTCGGAATAATCCCACAATGCGGGGTACCTTTTGTAAAGTTATGCGGGTGTGCATAAATTTATAAAAGGGAGTACAACAAATGCGTGTATCTCCAAACACCAGCCTCGTTTCACCTACAAATGCACTTACTTTCAGAATATGTGAGATGTCATTTTTCCTGTTGTGTTTTCGGTTACTGGTACTTAGAATATGTATATTATAATATATTTCATTTAGATGTAAAAAATAAATACATTTTCTTACATCTAGTATAATCAAATGAATATAAACAAAAAAATAATAACTTACAAAGAATAAGTTGAAAAAAACAACAATCAAGAAAAAATTACAACATCCATACACATAAAGCACACAATATCTTTTTTTTTATTTATGTAGTCAATACCTAGGCGACGAAAAGCGGCAAGACCAGATGCTTTTATTTTTTTTTAATTGCATATACGCAAACATTGGATTTTATCCCTGTCGGGTGTCAAATGATATGTTTATTGACAAACTTTTTAACATCTCAATAGAGACGAAGTTGGGATATTTTATAAGGACCAGGAACACAAATTAAAAAAATAATCGATTTACGTACACATTGGTATAAATAGGTAAACAACAAGCCAAAAATGAAATAATATTTCTGGCGCAGTTCTGGGGTGACGTTTGTGCGTGGCATCGTCACCTCGTTTATAAGGACTGTTGCATTCATTGTTTAAAAATAAACTTATATCTCAATAGATGGTGTTGCATAAAGGTTTTTTCGTTACTTCATAGATGGCAATAGTAATTATGTCTTATTTTCAGGTGATCTCTTACACATTATTCAAATATATAGAACTTTCAAAAATGCACCGATAATGGAACTCAATAAGAAGGCATAATTGGTGAACGTTGCGCAAGTGCTTAAAGTGATCACGTAAACCAGCCGAAGACAGGACGTAAGCCCTGTAGGTGCCTCGAGTTCCTGGTTCTTCTAAAATATCACTCTATTGAGTTGTTACTTTTTCTCTCTTGAGTTGTTAAAAAGTTTGTCGATAAAAATACTTGTGATGTTTACGGTTCTTTTATTTCACTAATGACATAAATATTATTAAAATTTGTTTCTAATTTGTTGCAGGTAATAACATACAAAGCAGTGTTTACACAAATTTCTATATGCTGATTCGGTAAGTCATTAATGTCATTTTAATCTCCATTTCAATAGAACAATGTATGACCGGGTAAGAAACGAGGATATAAGGAAAGAATGTAAGATGAAGAAAGATGTCATTACTAGAATGAAAGTGAACACATTAAGATGGTTTGGTCACATGGGGAGAATGAATGAGGAGCGCCTGACGAAGAAAATATACAGAGCGGAAAGGAATGGAATGAGAGGTCGGGGACGCCCAAGAAAGGGATGGCACGACCATGTGAACGAAATTTTGAAAGACGGAAATGTTAGAAGTGTGAGCAATAGACGAACATGTATGAGACGATGCATGAATGTGGACGAGGCGAGGGATGCGTGCCAGGATAGAAAAATGTGGCGTTCGGTTCTCTCTGCCTACCCCGCAAGGGACATGGCGTGATGGTATGTATGTATGTATGTATGTAATCTCCATTTCTATTAGACCAGGGGGGCAAGTCTGGTCCCACTGGTGAAATCAAAACCCCTATGATTACTCATATCATGGATTTAATTACTATATGAAGTTCTATAATGTCTTAAGATTTTATAGATCTCCATAACACAATTAGTTAAAGCAGAACAGCGTGCCAAATAAAAGTAGAGAACGAATGGCTCGAGCAAGTCGACGAATATGTTTATCTGGGAAGAATGCTTCAACGGAATGGACGGATTGATAAGGAGATCGAAAGAAGAGTTATGGAGTGAATGGAGCACTGAAACCAGTTATAAATGACCGCAACATATCTTAGGATGCTAAAGTTGCCATTCATAATGCTATCTTAGTGCCAACCTTGACGTATGCAAGTGAAACCTGGACATGGCAGAAGTCGCACGAAATTAGAATAAATGCAGTTGAAATGAGATCGCTAAGAAGAATCTGTAATAGAAAGATGTATGACAGGGTCAGAAATTAGGACATAAGGAAAGAATGTAGGATAAAGAAAGATGTTATTAATAGAATGAAAGTGAACACATTGAGATGGTTTGGCCACATAGGGAGAATGAATGAGGAACGCCTGACGAAGAAAATATGCATTGCGGACAGGAATGGAATGAGAGGTCGGGGCCACCCAAGGAAGGGATGGCACGTCCATGTGAATGGTATTTTGAAAGACGAAAATGTTAGAAGCGTGAACAACAGCCGAACATGTATAAGACGATGTATGAATGTTGTCGAGGCGATGAATCTATGTCAAGATAGAAGTAAGTGGCGTTCGGTTCTCTCTGCCTACCCCGTAAGAGACATGGCGTGATGGTATGTATGTATGCTTGTATGTATATATGGATAATCACGAGGATTTTGATTTCGTCGATTGACTAGGGGGGCTAGTCTGAACAACCGTCGAAATCAAAACCCTCACGATTACCAATATCATGGATATAATTACTACATGGAGTTCTATAATATCTTAAGATGTTATAGAACTCCATTTAATAATTATATCCATGATATGGGTAATCACGAGGGTTTTGATTTCGTCGACAGATCAGACTTGCCCCCCAGACTTGCCTCCCTGAATTTTTCGCGTTTGCGATAAACCCAATTTTATTCGCGAATATTGCATTTCCCGTTTTTTTTTTCGAAAAAAAACGTGAAATCGCATTTTTATCGAAAAGACGCGAATTTTCTCGTTTTTGAAAATCTTTAGGACATTTTCATAAAAAAATACTCAAAAATTATCCACCGAAAAGGCATATTTAAAAAATAGTTTTTGCAACTCAAATTACTGCGGGTGAAATCTATAGGTACAGTCAACGCATTGAATCTAGTTAAATTAAAACCAAACAACATGACTATAAGAATTCGGTGATAAAATAAGTAAACTACAGTCGATTCATATTAGGTTTAACCTTCTGTAATACTGTTTTGAAGACAGAAGAACTACGATGACGAATCTTAATATTGACTCTCATTAAAATTTAATGAAATAAATCATGCTGTTTTTTACATAAATGACGCGATTTTAATAGAATCGGCCTTCGTAACTCAGATGGTTGGATATATTGGATATATAACTAACTCAGCACAAGTATTTTTTACTTTTTGAGAAAGAGAAAAAAACTGTATTCTTATATTATTGATACTGAAAAATAAATATATAAAAAACAACCACCTCAACCAAAAGTCCCGGGTTTGATTCCCGGCGCAGTGGATTCAAATTGGATCTCCATAATGTGGGAACTTGTTATTGGGTGCGTGTCAAATTAGTATTTGATTTAGTACCTATTGGTTGACATCCTCTTATTCTTCTTCAGCCATTCTTGGTCATAGGCCTCCCCCTTGATCCTCCACAACTCCCTGTCATGGACACACTGCATCCATCATCAGACCACCTTACCTGGGGTCTGCCGACACCTCTACGGCTTGTTCTCGGTCGCCATTCTACGATCTTTTTGGTCCATCGTGAATCCTGGCATCTGGCAATATGCCCAGCCCAGCTCCACTTAAGGCCAGCGACCCTTTCCTCTACATCGGCTACTTTGGTTCTTTGTCTTATCATGACATTCTGACGTAGGTAGTAAAATAAAATTAAGTGAAAATAGTATAATATGTTTTTTACTTCATATAAATAGTTCAAATACTTACGAATATGTTAGAATAATGTTTCCGCAGGTATATTGTGGTTGAATTGAAGTATTTTATATATTTAATTTGGCGTCAGAGGGGCTAGTTACAGATAAAAATATTTATTGTGCGATATTAATTATTTCGCAATCTAATTGCGGACGCACATACCTAACTGACATTATTAATAATGTAACTACCTTGTTTACAAGACTGAACAATTATTTTTGGTAGATTCAGTTTTATGTTACAGATAAATTTTCCTTTATTATTTGTTCTATAATATAACAGTATGTGATCAAATAATAGACGATTCTTAGTATGTAATATTGTGTTTGGAAACATATACCAAGAATATATTTTATTTATTTATTAAGAAACTCAACAGCTCTACAATATTTTATGTTTAATTATAAATATGTATATAAAAAGTAAGCCAATTGTCTCACTTAATTACATTATAATATATAGATTTAGAGTATTTGAGTTATTGTATGATGGTGAGTGTATGCGGGGGGAAAGGAAAAGGTAATGGATATAGAAAAGCGTTGATAAAGAAGGGATGAGGGTTTATGAAGATAGGTTTGATTTTTAACCAATAGTATTACTAATAAATACGCGTAATTGATGTTTCATCGATGTCTGCGTTGAGTTAAATATATCCGGTTGGGTGTCGACTATTTTAATAGTCTTTCTTTCTCAAGTAATTTTGCTGAAATTTCGTCGACATCGGAGGAACCCGACAAGATACACGGAGAAAAAGAAGAATGGTTTAACACCGTTTATATAAGTCCGAAGTGGAGGAGGTCTCATGAAAGCAGAATAAATGCAATTGAAATGAGATGACTAAGAAGAATTAGTAATGGGACCAAGAAAGATGTCATCAATTGAACGAAAATGATGTTTTTATGTTGGAAACTGTCACATGTAGATTTTTTACATCACTGATTTAAATTTATTTTTATTTTTTCTGTGTAAAAAATACTTGCCAGTAAACTGGGCTTTTCAAAAATTGTAAAAACAGGTACCAATCTGCTTGGCACTTCTATTGGCAAACTCTTCAATGGGTACTAATCTCCTTGGCATCTCTATTGGCAAACTCTTCAGTAGGTACCAATCTTCTTGGCATCTCTATTGGCTATCCCTTTGCTCAAAACGTAGCAGTAACCACTTTTTTTATATCGTATGTATTAAAATTAAATGATTAAAGTTATCTTTTGTACTACAGAACTGATATCTGAGTATCTGGTGTTGATAAAACTGCTTGCAAATAATAACACCAAACTATTTTATTTTTTGTAGGTGCCTCTTCAACTCTGTTGTTTATTGTTTTGGTTTGACTTTTAAACTTTGAATTTACATTTATTTATTTTTTACACTATCAAGATTGTTATAAATGCAGTAGTTTCTCATTGTTATGTCAATAATGAGAAATTACAAAACGAGGATACGAATAATATAAAAAAAATATTAGATAAAGTAAATGATTTAAAGGAATAAATAGATAAATATTGTATAGAAAGGATAGCTATTAAGAATTTTACAAATTATTCTTATAAATACATTGAATAATGGCCTACAGAAATAAAAAACCGACATTAACCATTTAACTAATCACTTTCCCTGTGTTAACCACAGGAATGTTACTGTTAACTTTTACTCTATTTTTCTCTAATATTTATAATATAAAATGTTGTGGCTTTTGGTTGTGTCTGCTTTCCTTAGGGACATGGCGTGAAGGTGTATTTAGGGGTTTTTGTGGCCCAATACTGTGTTCAAAAACGCCATCTCAAGTTGTATCCCCCGAAGGTTTATGTCGTTGTTTATCTACATTATATTTCCACCAAACATCGTTGTATTTAGTATTATTAACTTTTCAATTTAATGTTTTAAATTAAACGAAACTTTTGTATTCTGTCAAGAGTCTTTGACTTCCCTCCGCATTTAAAGTTTAGATCTCTCGCCGAAACTTTAAAACCTAAGAGGTAAAAAACCACCGTGAAATATAATTACCTTGTTGTTTGCATATTCAGTTCGAAAAGAATAACTAATTATTCATTTACTACTTCCTTACAACCTATCCAAGTTGTGAGTGTGTTGCCAAACGGAAATTTTTTCCAATTGACTAAATCTTAATGTGTTGTTATATGAATGTGAGACTTGGATACTGAAGGTTGGACCATGAACAGATTGGAAGATTTGTAATGTGGTTGCATCGCAGAATGATCAAAATCCCTTGGACAGATCTGGCTACAAACTCAAAAGTCTTAAGTCGAGCCATAACAATCAGGCGATTCCTTTCTACAGTAAGGGTTTTAACATAATTTCGCAGTCTCCCACCCCACATCATTGGGAATGTTTCAGAGATTGTAGATCTATTCATCCCCAGAGAGGCTGCTCATCGGACAAAACTAGGAACTACTATCAATCATATTTCATACCACTACCCCTAAGAGTCAACCACAAACGAGGCTGTAAAAGGGTAGAGTAAAGGTCTGCACGATCGCATATCTAGGTGACATAATGAGGCGGGAAAAATATCATTTGCTTCAATTAATACTGGAGGGTGAGATAGAAGATCGCCGAGGGACTGGAAGGAGACAGATGTCCTGGCTGCGTTATATTAAGAGATGGGATTCGCCAGAGTGATCGCCAGCGCCGGGGGTTCCTGACAGGGCACCAGATAAAGATGAACAAACGCTACGTACTGCGCTCCTTCGGAAGAGTAGAATGGACTCAATTCCTAATAGCTGGTGTCCCCTACTTACACATGTTAAAAAAAACGGTGTTTCCAGTCCAGAGATGCAAAATTTGCGTGAGGCATGAATAATTAATATAAACTTCTCTTCTGCTGAGATCAAACCCAGAACGACTGTACCGAAGCTAAGCTGCTTATCATCATGCCCGGGAAATCGAGTATGAAATCATTCTGTTACATGACGTTTTTAAATAACATTTTAGTTGGACCTAATCGTATAAGCTATGAGTGCATGGTTTAGCTTCATATATGTATGATATATTCTTTTTTGTAAGCCGTTTGGCTTCTATGCGGGCATCCTGGGTTCGATCCTCAGCAGAGGAGAAATTTTAAATTCATTTCTCACGTAAATATTGCTTCTCTGGGCTAGAACTTGTAAGAAATTGCCCTTATAAATTAAATAGGACGAATCCGTCATGTGAAATATTTCTAATGGGCTTTTTAGTTGGCTTATTATTCTTTGGAAGAAGTAAGTCATAAATCACAGTCACCTACACTACAAAGACTATAAAAATGTATTCTTTTATCTGCAAATTGTAGATGATACAACACTTGTTTATTTTGTTCAAAAAAAAATCAGAAATACATTCAAACAATACGCGGAAAAAATATTTTTTGAACGAATCGTAGAGATGTCAGGTAAAATAGTGTAAGCACATTTAATAACAATAATATGGGATTTCATATAGCGCCGTTTAATGATTAATAATCATTCTACGGGCGTTGATAGTTTAGCTATGTGCTGCTCTCTACGAAGCAAAGCCGTATTCATACATTTAGTGAAAGTGCTCTTGCTTTTGAGTACTGCGGACATCTGGAGGCAGTGCCATTTAATTGAACCACTCACGCCAAAGCATCGGTCCAATTCCTTTAGGGAGTTGTTACTCTGTGATCCAGAAGACCTGAGTGAGAACTTTTTACTATGACACAGCTCTCGAATGTAATGTTGTGCTAGATTGTTTAAAGCATTATACACCGTCAAATAAATTTTGTATTCAACTTGCTCTGGAAATAATCTCTGTAATCAACTCGCTCGCTGTGAAGGGATAAAATTCATAAAACATGTTTATGATGCATCTTGTGGTAGCAATCATGATGGATTATTATAATGCATACTTTATTGGCTATACTCTATTGGCAGATAATCTTCAAAGATAGGTAGGCTTTGTAAGGACATATTATAAATTTAGCGTTAAGGTCGGCCCAAGTCGGACATTAATCCACAAACGCCTCATCTCTGCAATGTGTAGAGCACATACTTTGTAGTTAACAACATGAATATTTTTCTCCTTATATAGTGCTGGCGTTCGTAACTAGTATTACCAGTAATCTGCATATAAATAAAGTAGTTCTCATAAATAAATATAGTTTTGAAGTCAATAAATACATACCACCACGGCAATATTCCACAATTTGGGGTACCCAGCGTCAAGTATGCGGATTTACATTACTTTATAAAATGAAATTCAGCACAAACGTGTATCCTCATACACCAGACTAGTCACACCTTTAAGAGCAACATTTAGAATGGGCAGTGAACCTCATTACTGAACTATGTGTACCTTTGAGATTTTATTTTGTCTGTAGTATTTTCAATATCCCGGCTTTCATAGGGCACCCGAAATAACGATAGTAGAAAAGCGTGTGTGGCGGCACATCGTGGATGCGTACTCCTCCCAGCATCGATCTTTCTGGAATTCGGCACTAGCGGGATATTTAACTAAACGCACAAGTGACACACCTCAGTCCCAATCTCTCCCCTTTATTGTTAATTTCGTATGTTTATTATTTAGTGAATATGTTTTCCAACTGTCGATTCGTTCATGAGAATTCAATTCTCTTAATGAATCGACATTATTAAACCAAGATGCGTGTACGAAGGAAAATTTTGTATGGTGTAGTGGACTTTTTGCATGCTAATAACACCAACTAGAGGCCTCGCAGCATATATGTTGCATACATGGATTTACTCAGAATTCGGAGTAGAACATTTTATGTGAGTTTTGAGTGTGTGTCTCTGTGTGTGTGTGTGTGTGTGTGTGGTGTGGGTGTGTCCCCCCCCCCCCCTTATAACTTTTGATCCGCTCAATTTACTGAGCCCAAATTTTCAGAATATATAAATAATTATAGGCCTACAAAACTTTTATACTCAGAATTTTGAATTTTTGTTTCAGTCAGGGGTTATCAACTTTTGAAATTTTAGTTTATTTTTCCATATATCTCAGAAACCATAAAAGCGAAATGAATGAAAATTGGTATAAATATAGACAAATACAAAATCTCAAATTATTTTTTTTTTAAAATTCCAGGGTTTCTCAAACATTTTTTATTAAGAAAAATATTTTTTTATGAGTTTAACTGCCTATATTTCCAAACTTTTTAAAAATATCGAAAAAAGCCGAAACACTCCAACTAGATAATTTAATTTTCTATATAAAATATTAACATTGTATTTGTAGGTACATCTCGAATTTTTTTTAACAATTTTTATAAAAATTTAATTTAGTGACGACATCGCTTCATACAATTTATATGGCAGTCGCCTATACACAATATGTGTAAGAAGACTTAATAGTTTAATAGGATCTTAATATCCAAACATACATACAGAACCATCATGCTGTTTTCATATTCCGGGAAGGAAAAGAGGACTGACCTCCATACTGTCCTATCTTGACATACATACCAACATGTGTTAAAATTTTCAATAATTTATGGGTTTATAGTTTGATTTTTATTCTTCAACCATACATACTATTGCTATCGACAGTTGGATCTCATGTGTTACATGCAACTTGTATTACTCTATTATTAGTCCTTTCATTTAAAGTATCTGAATGTAACTCGATCAATTCAATAGTTGAATGAATTTAATTAATGTCTTTTTTACTTGGTAAAACACATATTCATTAAACATTACTATCAACGTGATCGAAAATCGATCTATCTTAGGCCGAATTTCCACAAATTGTACGCAATATTGACATCTCGTGAGAACATTCACACGATAGTTAAATGTTCATACTCGATTAAATCGATCATTCCAATTCATTCTTCCGTATATAAGATTCATAAGATGTTATATCATTCATAAGATTTTTGTTAGAAAATCTATATCGTTATGTTCCCATTACGTTTAATCATCGACAATGCTTTTTTGCACAAGCAATTTCATAAACAATTTCAAGATTTTCTTCAGAGATTGTCATAAATACTGTCTGGAATTTCTCGCAATACACGATCATAGCGATAAAACAAGTTGGCGTAATATTTTCTTTGTTGACTAATTTAGTATGACAAAAATTACTTCAATAAACTTACTTCACACGCCAATGTATCTAATTGAATTACAGAGATTTCATAAAAATAATATATTTCACTTGAAAAAATATCTATACACGCTTGCAGAGAGGTACGTGGTAAATTCACCCATTTTTAACACAATTGTAGGAGGAAATAATCTAATACCATAATATTGGAAAACGATTCTCGATTCTCATTTATAGGATCATGTTGAAAATCAACTGTTGCAGACTTTCCTTCGTTTGTGTATTTCCATTGTTAGATTATGTTTTTATTTTGAAATATTTAAAAGCATCTGTTTCCCTAATCCACAAAATGTTTTACAATAAATATTTTATTATTTCTGTGTTTTTTTTTTATTTTTAATGTATTTTTGTATGATCTTTAGCAAGGAGTGATTTGATGCGTTATTATACCGGTTGAAAAGTTACTTATGTATAAGGCGAAAATTCATCATACTTCATAATACCACAACGGCATATCCCACAATACCCCCTATTCAGTAACTATTGTAACTAAAATAGGAACATACTAAAATTGTAGATTTTAGATTTACGGTCTTACATATTTCAGCGTTATAAAATATCAACTAGGACTAAATGGAATAGGATCGTACCTATATTGGCCCGAACGTTTTTAAAAAGTTACTTAATTAGACGTATTTTGAATAAAATTTCATAATTTTCATAATTATTCATAATACGTCTAATTCAGTAACTTTTTCAGAAAGTTCCGGCCAGTATAGGTACGTTCCTATTCCATTTAGTTCAAGTTTATATTTTATAACACTGAAATAAGACCGTAAATCTAAAATCTACAATTTTAGAACGTTCCTATTTTAGTTACAATAGATAGTGAATAGGGGGTAATGTGTGGTAAACAGTGACAGGTATGCGGGTGTAAAAGGAAGCACGACACGTTCGTGTATCCCCACGTACCATTCTAGTCTCACCTATAAAGGCAAAACATTCAGAATAGGTGTTAAACCTCATTGCCAGACTATGCAAGATGTTTTTCTGCCCGTGGTATTTTCGATTACCTGGCTGGTACTAAGGAGTATGATTGAAAACTTTATGTTTCGATTTTACAATTTTTCCGTATCCTTAAATCACTTATCGTTCAATCACATAATATATGTCTGCAGATGAGTATATTCATTAGCAATTGAGACTATATGTTTATAGGAGTATAGGGGTCAATTGCTCTTGTAACCTTAGTGAAGACTCAGCATTCTCGACAAACATATTGCTTATAATACATAAGACAGGTAGAGATAAGATTATGACCTTTCCATACTATACATTATACATAGTATACATTTATGCCAAGAGGCTCTTCATAGTTTTGCCTTGCATAATATTGGTTTAAGAATGTGAAGTACCCACACAAGTCTGCTAGATCTTTCATTGAGAAAAAAAAAAAAATGAGTTGACCGTTTTATAAATTCGCAAATCAAGTGACAAATTGTTCTAAGTGGACACCCAAAATTTTACAGTCTTATTTATAAACGTGGTTTAAATATTGAACTACAGTTGAACCCCAGTTTGTTTACTTTTCTTATTTATAAACATGGATCACTGAAAAAGAAAATGTTAAATTAACCGAACTATAGTGACTACAAAACACTTCGTTTTATTTTATTTTATTGAGCACAGACACAGGCATGAATGCCCAAATATTTCTGCTCATTATAGTTTATACATGGGAAGTACATATTATTATAAGTATTGTTTGTAGGTATATAAGTTTCCTACCTACACTACTCTATGCAGTGTACGGAAGGTGCAGTGTCTATTTTATATGTATATAATTATTATTATTATTATTATTAACCCTAAAAAACATAATACAAAAACACAACGAATACAACATGCCATTGGTTCTTGCATTTATAGACTTTGAGAAGGCATTTGATTCAGTTGAGATTTGGGCAGTTATGAAGGGTTTGGAAAACTGCAGAGTGGACTATAGGTATTCTAGCATCCTGAAAAACATATATGACAAAGCAACTTCCACAATACAGTTACATGAGCCTACTCCAAAAATTAATATAAAAAGAGGAATTAGGCAGGGAGATACGATCTCGCCCAAATTATTCACCCTGGCATTAGAAGACGTTTTCCGAGAATTAGACTGGACCAACTATGGTATCAACATAAACGGAGAAAAACTGAACAACCTTAGATTCGCTGATGACATTGTCCTATTTGCCAATACAGAGCAAGAAATTAAATTAATGTTAACAGACCTCAAGAATCAATGCATTAGATTGGGAGTAAAAATGAACATTAATAAGACAAAAATTATGTCCTCTATAGGTTCAGAACACATAAAAATTGATGGTCAAGAAGAGGCTGAGTAAGTAAGTAAGTATAATTATTATGTTGCGGGTGGAAGTTACATAGTTTAGTTTAGAATTGTAGATTCAAATATTAAACAAATGAAACATGAAAATCAAATAATAATTAAACATGAGAAAATGAACAGAGAAGTTGTACGTAAATTTAAACAAAAAAATTAAGAGGTTATGAACTGGAATATTATGTTTTTTTTTTTTTTTGTTTATAAAAATACAATTAAAGAGTTTTATTTTGCCTAATCCCTTAATGAGATTTTTGGCTGTGATCTTGATACTAAATTTTCTAATAAAATAATAATACTTACAATGAATTTTCGGCCCTACATAGTCCGGAACAACCCGTGCCCACCACTTAGATCACTTATTCTTTTTGAAATCCTCGACGGATCCGCACTGCTTCAAACTGGCAGACATGAGGTTCCAGTCCTTGGGCAGCAACTCATCGTCGGTCCTACGTCCATAGTCATTGTTGAATTTGTTTGTACTACACGTAAAAGTTTTATGTGTTTTTTGAAAGTTTATTTGGAATTTGAGAATATATCAATATTCTCAAATTTGTTTTGTTTCGTGCTACTAAATATTTTGTGCGCTTAACCAAACAGTGCAGTCATAAATATGTATATTAACTTTTATTACTGATAACAAAGGTTTGGCTAAAAACGCAGGTAGCCAGTTCGGTCACAATTATTTTTTCAGTGATCAAGAGTTGAACCGTGATTCAACTCAATTGTCAAATTGAACCGGTGACGGAAATAGTTTAACACTGGTTCAATTTGACATTTCACATCATTGAAGTAGTTATGATCCGTTTAAATAATTTCGATAGGTTTTTTTAATATAAGATGTGAGGAAAACGCATAAAAAGCGATTCAATCCATTAGATTTATTGATTTACATTGAATTAAAACAAAAATATCGAGTGTCAAAAAGTGCAATAGTGTGACAGAATAATCACGTTGCTCGAACGTGTTCCGTGCCGCGCATACTGTTCTATGGTAATGAGAACCAACATAGCAAAACTAAATTAGGTGCTATCGTATGAAATGGAGCTCAAAATCGAGTTCAAAGGAACTGTGGTTTAAATATTTATTTAAATATTGTTACAATATTGATTGGCATAGTGCGAATAATGTTTTTATTAAGGATGTTTCGGATCGAACTGAAGACGTATCCTAATTTTCGTGTCCGTGAGACGAGGATATTTACATGGTGATCCCACCTAAGATGTTGATCAAGAAATAGTCCAAGATATTTAATTTTCTTGAATCGCTCTAGTTTTGTACAGTTGCATGCATTGCAATTTGAATTATTATGTAAATACACACATTTGTCAAGGGTCGGTTGACCTCTTGAATTTAAACTAAAAGAGATGTACTTAGTATTGTTGACATTTTAAGTAAGAAGGTTAAGATCAAGCCACTTTTTTCAATCCTACAGAAGCTAGTTCAAAAGTTTCATGCCATGTTTTGTTTGTGAATATAAGAGCAGTGTCATCTGCGAATGAAATTACTTTTCCGTGGTTCAGATGTGTATTTCAAAGCTCATTGATGTAAATCAGAAACAAAACTGGACCCAAAACGCTACCTTGTGGAACTCCATATTATGCGTTATATGGTTCAGTAGGGACACTCTCTTCCATCAACAATTCCATGGTTCTATCAGATATGTACGAAGTCCTAAGACAATGTATTTCAACGTATTCCAATTTGTGAAAGTCTAGACAAAAGTATGCTATGTGATACAGTATCAATTGCTTTGATGATATCAATTGGAAGATGGAATATTATGTGTATCTAGGAATGTCATTAAACGACGTTTCACTATTTTCTCTACTACTTTTGAAAAGGTGCTAAGAAGTGATATTGGTCTGTAATTTGCTATGTCATTAGTGGAGCCTCCCTTGTAAAGTGGAAGAATCATGGCACGTTTCAATGCCTGGGAAAGATCCGTTTTCTAAAACTCAAGTTGATAGTAGTTTATATTGAACAAAGGTAGGTCGTTTTTTACATGACCAAACTAACAGTATATTCTCTCTCTCTAGCATAGATATATTGATTGTGATGCAAAACGTGTTGACAATACAATATATATGTAGCTTAGAATCTATTGATGGTATGTATGATCTATGTAGGTACACATTTATTTATTATGCGGTGAAGTCTTGTCCATAAATTCATAGTTCCGATCGGGATGACTTTGGTGTGATGTTCGTCAACCGCCGTTAGGATTGGCAC